>MNCI01028378.1:205591-408706 GCA_015680685.1 Gnetum montanum | reverse complement strand
TCCCAAAGCTTCATAGTATGGCTCATTAGCTTGATATCTCTATAGTTTGCACATTTTGGTATGTCTCCTTTATTTTTGTAAATAGGAAAAATAGAGTTTTTTTCTTATTATTAGGCATTTCTTTATTTTTTAAAATTTTGTTGAATAATTGTGTTAGGTAAGAAACTTCTATATCTCTAAATGCTTTTTAAGCTTCTATAAGAATGTTATCTAAACCAATAGCTTTTCCATTTATAATCATTGATAAGGTTATTTTCACCTTAGAGAATGAAAGTTCATTAACCAAACCAAAAATTGATTCTTGTTCTTGGATGTCTTCTCTTGAAAATTCTTCATTTAATAATTTTAAAAAATGATTTTTCTACCTATCCAAAATCTCATTATCTTTTACGAAAATTCTTTCATCTACTTCATTGATGCATTTGACATGATCAATGCTCTTACATTTATTGTTTTTGATTTTTCCCAATTTATAAATAATTTTTTCTCCTTCCTTTATTTCTAGATTTTTATAAAAGTTGTCCAAGGCCTTATGTTTAGCTTTGGCTACCACTACGGTTATATCCTTTTTTACCATTTTGTATATTGGTCTATTTTCTTGGTTATCGCTTTGGTGCCACTTCTTAAAGTATTTTTTCCTATTTGGAATACTGTGTTGTACTTTATCACTCCACTACCATGTCTCCTTTTGGATGTATATCTATATATGTTTGGATGCACAAATTATAATACTCGTTTACTTGTAAATAAAATTTGTAATTTGATATGTTTGGCATATGTGGTATTTTATATTTTTAATAATTTTGGTAATGAGATTTATATTATTCTTCTTAATTTTATTATTTTATTTTATTCATTGATTTGCTTGTGAAATTATTAAACATGTTTAATCTGACTAGAAAAGTGAATGGACATGGGGCTATACAATGGTAAAGTAATGTGCAATACATGTATGATATATTGAATAGAATTAGGTACACAGGTTTTTTGATATGTTAATTAAAGTAAGGCTAAGGTATCTAGGGGGTAATATGATGTTATATGTCATATTAGTATTTTTAATTATATTTAAATTAATTTATTTTTAATTTTACATTTTATTGATAGACATAAGAATGATAGGGAGACAACATTAAATATAGTAAATACTGGTTAATTAGCATCTAGGTGCATAACTAAAAATCTTCTAGGATTGGACCATTAGGCTTGACACTTGTAAATGCAAAATAGGGAGTGTGTAATAAGGCTTATGGCCAAATTTATCTAATAGATATGAACCAAAGGTATGACATGGAGTCTCACCCCAAAAGAAGATAAGGTTAAACTTAGGAAATAAAATAAAAATTTCACTTAAATGTAGCAAAGTTTCATCCCACTAATGGAGTAGGATAGAAACTTCCAATAACTAGGAAATTTTTATTTTAAAAAATATAATCATAATAAAACACTCTTGAACTATCATTATCATTTACTATCAAATTTGGTACATTGAAGGCTTTGATATGCATAGAGGTCAATCTCCAAGTTTGAAATATAAAATCAATAAAATTTGCAAACTTGGCTTGACCATGAGTTATGAGATATCTTGCCATTGGAGAAGATGTCTCATGCTCAGAGGATACATCTTGTTATGACAAGAGATGACTTGCTTGAGAGCCAAGGTTAATAGGGAGATGTCTTGTCAAGCCCGAATATGTCCTGAATGGCCTAGAAAGATGATATTAAGAATGAAAATAGTCAAAAATCTCTAGTTTAGTCATGGAAAAGGTTTTCCTTGGGTTCTTGGACTTGTACTTCATAAATATTGATTATGTTCGCATGTTTTGCATAGAAGGGTACATGTGAATGCATGTAAGAGTTGGGAGAGAAACTACATGAGTTGTATGTATCTTAGTCATTAATTGTGTGTGTTATTGGCCATTGTAATTGATGAGCAGTAAGGTACCCCTACACTCAACCATACAATCACAAAGCATTCATGTGTGATCTGGTTGAATTTCATGGACTTTATCATTTCTGATGCACTAGTCTTCCAGGAAGTGAATCTTTCCTTAAGGTCAATAATTGTCTTCCCAATTACACTTGTGATGTACATTGGTATAGTTAAGTGTAATTGAGGCATTTGATTTTTATCATTTTGTATTTTTATGATTTCGGTACTTAAAGAGAAGCAAAGTGGTTGGACTAACTAATTTAATTTAACTAATCAACTAATGTCTAACTAGTTATAACATAAGCATTCAGTCCCACTTTCCCTACACATCTTGAACCCATGTATCCACTACTGGGTGATCAAGTGCTATGCTGCTGGGCATATCGAGCAATAACATTGTTGGGATTACCAAGAAAATATGTGTTACACTTGAAGTGGTCGTACTTATGTGTGTAATCTATTTTTCTTAATTGCCTCATTAACTTAATTTTTGAAAAACATTTAATAAATAATTGAAAACATATAACAAATAATTGAAAAAATTAAATGCATAAATAAAATATTTAATCTATAAAAAGTGCTACAAGGTTTATCAGAAAGCTCATCTTTATTGCTACACACACTATTGTGCTCGGGTACAACAATGCTGGAATAAAGATCCATACTCTCAATGATTCCTGTAGCAGGCACTTGAGAGAAAAATTCTAACTTTAAAATGGTAAAATTGTAAGAGGTTCACTACAACTAAAATATCTATTACCATAAATGTGGCTAGTAGGCACATTTTTATAGCCAGAAATAGACATTGCATCAATGGGGCCCCATCAACACATGATATGATGCATCGACTAGACCTTGTTGACAAGGCCTAGTTGATGACAAGGCCTCATCGATGTAGCCAACCAAACGTGACTCATCATGTTCCCATGACTAAATGAAAACTCATCCTTAAGTTATTTTATAAAATTGGGAAGGTATGGGATTATTGATTGACTTTTTGCAAACAAAATAAATTGACTAACTTGATAAAAAATGGAGTGCCCTAGTGTATGGATCAACACATTACAAAAAATGACGATGTTTAGGACACAAAATTGAACATCATGACATGACTCTTCAAAACTATACAACATTTTCCTTAATGGCATGAAGTTGTATGGGAAAGATCAGATGGTCCCAAGTGGTGGTGGCTCTTAAGGTTTGAATGGACCTTCACCAACTTCACGCACAAGCAATGGTTGAGGTGGGTATGGTTGTCTTAATGCTATTACAACTTTCGGTGGGAGGCAAAAAACATCTAGTAGTGCTTTCATTTTCTCCTCCTTACTTTTGGGATTATGCACCACTTATGCAACTTCACCAATGTGGGTTGGAATAGGAACATACCAAGAACATGGGATTGTTGGAAATAGCTCCTTAGCATTGATGAACAAGGTAGCAAACTATTTGCATTCAATGTTGAACATTCTAACTATGTCCTTTAACTATTGGTAGTTATTCATCTATTTGGATAGGTTCTCAGTGATTGATTATTGATCTCTAAACTATGCTTTGAGAACTTCGAGTCCAGCATTTGCAGTCTCAAGCTTCTACTTGGTGTCTTTGTGGTGTTTGAACTCTGCCTTGTGTAACAAATATGAGCTAGCCACTTATTTCTCCAAATCTAACTACAGCTATTTGGCAATTAGCATTTCCCGGTTTGTGTATTGGAGATTGGCCAATTCCATATATTCTATCATTTCTTCAATTTGCAACTCTAAGCAAATCTCTGCTTTGTTGTAGGTGTTGATCCCATCAACGATAGGTTGCTAAACTACTCTTCCCAATTTGAGTGTTTGGAGGGCTTCATTCATTTTTTCATTCACCATCTAAATGTGTTTTTCATTGACTTCCTTTTGCAAACCAACCTGGTATCTATAGTGATTCTTCATTTTTTTGAACTTCAAGGCCTCATTCTTCTAGGTGGCGATTTCAATGGTAGACTTCTAATGCAAGGCATGCTTCCTTCATTGACAAATTTTGGTTTTCTATGGTCAATCTCCTCAATTCCATGTTCACCCTAGCAAGTTGCTCTTGCTATTATTAAATAAATTCTTGCATTTGGTCCTTTTGAGCATGAACATTGCGCAAGTGATGATTCTATGCAGTCAGGATCTCATTCTCCTAGTGCATCTATGCCAAGTCCTTCTAAATTGAGTACATTTTTAATTCAACTATGGACTAGTTAAAGATGGTCATAACTTCCTCTATCTCAACCTTATTGAATCATTCCTAAAGTTTTTTAAAAGCTTCATCCCTTATTACTATTGAGCTAAGGATCATAGGATCAACAAGTTAGGCATGTAGTTTGACAACCTCTATGACCAAATATTGATTTTTTTCCTGAGCTATTTCAAGTTACCCCTTCAAAATAATGCATTTTCCCCTTGAATTTAGTAGCTTTAATTAGGTTATAGTGATGTCTTTCAAAAAATCAAAGATATCCAAAATCCATTGCTTGGTTCCCACTAGTCATTCTAGCAATTCTTCATGCTAGGCTACTTTTAACTTTTTGCTAACTGTGCATGTAAACATTTGCACATCTTGAATTGTAGATATGTCTAGCATAGATGCTATGAGTGCATTTAATGCTTCAGTAACACATTCAGCAACAACTTCAGCATTGTTTCCTACCCTTGGTGCTGCATCACCAAGACAATTTCCCCTTTTGCCTTCCTTCAAATGCACCAAGAAGGTGGCATCATTCTTAGAGATTTTTGGGAATAAATGGTATTGAGATAAAGACACCATCACCTTTTTAGCATTGGAATCTAACCTCATAGGTAACTGCATTCATTAGGCAAAGAAAATTGATCCACCCCTCTCCATCTGGCTAACTATTTGGGCAACCTCATTTAGGCAACTCATTGCTAGTCAGTATACAGATATATTCATCCCACTCATTCCTGCATGTTGAGCTATTCTCAGATTTTGTGTAGATGCTCAATACCTATGCAGGCCTCTGACATCGTTTCTTAAGTGGCTAGTGGTGGTAGCTGCTCCTCTTCTTAGGTCATCACTGGCATTTTATCGATCATGATCTCAGATCATGAGGCCAAAGGAGCATGCCTAATGATATCGTTGGAGTAGTGGACAATGCCTGTCATTTTGTAAAGTTTTCAGATGAGGCATGGAAAGGGTAGGATCTTCCTTCCATGTTTGTTTTCTTTGAAACACTTCTTGATCTCCAAGTAGAGAAATTATGAAAGGTTGACAAGAAATTTCCTCCTTAGGGTGGTGCATGCTTAGGTAGAGAATGTGGTTACCTTTCTTGACCTCACCATTAGGTTTAGGTGATATTCCACGAATTTAAAAGAGATGTGCTCTATTGGTATGAGCATTTCATACTCCTTACAGTCAACCCCATAGCACTACTATGTTCACTCCTTCTTCACCTTAGGATCATCCTTCATAGATAGTTCTACCATCTGTGTCCCAGTGTCATGTAATCCAAGTGCCTGTGTGATAGCTTCTATTGAGTAGGATACTTAAATGTCCTTAACTTTGACAATGGACCTGAGCCTTCTATTATTTCAGAATAGGTATGTCTCTCCCATGTACCACTTCCCACTCGACATGATAATTGGCCACATGGGAGAGGTTTGCAATTGAGTCTTAGCATCTATCAGAGCCTTCTCAAGGTATGGCCTAAAGTTGATCTCTTAAAGTACTAATTGTTGAATTTCTCAAGACTTGATGATGTTAAGGCAAGCCTAAGTCAAAGTGACCTCAAGCCTTGGTGTAGGTCCAAGCACTTCTCCTTGCTATGATTGTTCTATAGGAACTTCTTCTTTTAAAATCTATCGAATAGATTCTACTTCAGGCTCCTCACAAAGAGGTCCCATTGCATTGGTTTCTTCAGCGGTTCTTGGGCTTGTTCTTGTTAGCTCATTCTAGCTCTAGGCCTCTTCTCTTATTGTTGAGAGGGTTCTCCTTCCTATGGGTGTTTCTATTTTGATGCCATCTGTAATCACAATTAGACCATGGATTAGCAATCATTATGTAACTTAAAGTAATTGGGATACCTTTTATCTCTTAAGGATAGTTACACTTTGGCTAAGTTGTGATTATGGTTGATTTAATTACTCCAATTATCATTTTATTCATGTGTTATCATTAATAAATAATATCAAAGGTTGTTGGGAGGGTTAACTATTAAAAATTTGATGTTTATATGTTGTTAAGGTTATTAACCCTTTGGGGGAGTTAGAAAAATTTCCAAAAAATTTCATCAATTTTCCATTGAAAGCCTTGAGGTTTATCGCCTCCATAATAAATACCTTACCTCTGGTAAGTGTAGGGTTGAAGAAAAAAGTGATTTGGACAAATGGTTTGGGAGTTATGGGCTCTAGAAGGTTTTGGGCTCTAAAAAATTACATGAACTCCTCATGTGTTATAAGCAAATGACAAAAAATTCCTATGTGCATGATGGTATATATATAGGATGTAAGTGCTACATTGATGAGGCCTCATTGATGGGGCCTCATTAGCATGGTTGAATTCATCAACAAGGCCTCATCAACGTAGCTATTATCCACCATTAATGACCATTGAATTTGGTCAAACTTGTAAATTACTAGGAATTTTTGAATGAAATTGGGGTCAAATGAAAGCTCAAAAGGCAAAGAATAGTATGAACATATGAGAAGAGTGTGTTGAAGCTCAAAAATTTGGAAAAATTAAGAAAAATTGATTCAAGGGATAAATGAAATAAAAGGTTAAGGAGAACTAAGTGGAATACTTAATGGAATATGCGAAAGATAGGATTGTAGCAATGTCAAAGATCAGGAACCTTAACTAACCAAGCCAAAAGCTATGCAAGTGGGTCCTTCCCATAGTAAGCTCATGCCCTTGTTGCCCTTGCATAACCTCAACCAAGAAGTCTGTGGGCCCTATAGTTGATTTAATGATCATGATAAGTTAAGGACCAACAAAAAAAATCTATGCAAGAATCTAAACACATCAGATCAAGACATAGAGCATAACATAGAACATAGTTGTGAGGTGAGTTATGGTAGCATGTATGGATGATAGAGAAAGTGGAATGGAGTTCTAAATTCAAGTCATAAGAAGTCCCTTGTGGAATTTGTGTTTAAAATAACTCGAGAAGGTCCATCCTCAATCTAGACCAAAACCATATGCTTTTAGTGACTTTTCATCACCATCCTAAGATCAGTCCACCCACATGAGACATGAGAGTGTTTCCTCAAGACAACCACTATTCTATAAGGAGAAGAAAAGAGAGAATTAGGAAGTGAAAGAGGGCCTTTGTTAGAGGGAACTTTCAAGCATAGGTGCATGTCTTTTTAGTCTCATAATGAGTGCGTGTAGCATGTTTATTTGTTCAAGTGATGTGCTTTGAATTCTCATTGTTTTTCTTGAAATGGGAACCACACCATGCAAGGAATTATTCATGTTTAAGGGATGTGCTTTGAATTCCCATTGTTTTATTTTATTTTTTTGAATTTTGGATGAGAACCACACCATGCAAAGACCTATTTGACTTCATACCAATGGTTGATATGAAATAGTAAGAAGTCTGTGAAAAACACTCAAGCACTTAAGCAAGTAGAAGAGACAAAGAGTATTGAGTCCCCTTAAAGTCACACCCTTTACAAACCTTTGAATCCTTCCTAATTCTAGAACTACCAAGGTGATTGATTAATTAAAAGTTTCTTTAATGGAAGGGACCTCAAATTCCTAGAACAAGGAAAACCATAGAGTTCATTGGATGGGTGGATGACATGGACTCACTACCTATTTTATGAAAAATAAACCATGCCAAAGTCATCAAACATCAAAGTTCAAAAATAGAAACTAAACATTAACAATCACAACATTAAGCACAAACCATCATTAGTAAACAGCAATAGTGGCACTATGTCCTATGACAATAAAGTAGTTTTATTAGTGAAAATAAGGAAATTTCATACTTTGAACAAAGCAAAACAAAGTAAAATATATAAGAAAATGTAAAATAGTCAAGAAAGGTTCAAAGGTACTAACGATGGTGAAAAATTATAAAAAATTTAAATATCTAAAAGCTTGTAAAATAAAAAATGTGGAAAACAAAAATTAGAAAAACTAAGAAGCCATGTTGATGGTTAGCACAAATGACCATCTCCCCCATGACTAAGTTGGAAGGAGGAGATCCATAAAATAGAATGTGATTGTCCATTCATCAAGGTGGTAGTTGCATTGGCCTATCTTGGTTTGAGGAAATGTTTTACTTATTGGATGTTCATCAATTGCCTTTTATTTAGAATTTTAGGTTTCTAAATTATCATGGCCCTAGAGGGAAAGGTTTGATTAATCATATAAGGTCTATTCCATAATGTTTGAAACTTTTCCTTTTCGGGTACATGTGTGGGGTTCTAGGAGAGAACCTTATCTCCTGGTTGAAGTTTTACTTTTCTAATTCTAAGGTCCTAACATTGCTTGATGAATGCCTTGTGCACCTCATTCAAGGATAGAACCACTAATAAATTTTCATCTAGCACATTTAGGATTATTAATCTTTCTTTCTATGCTAGACTTAGGTCACAATTTAGTTCATAGGCTATTGAGAGTGTATGAAGCTTAAACTAGATTGGGAGCATTGGAAATTTTCCATACACTAACTCATAGGGAGAGTATCCAATAGGAAGTTTCCATGTTGAATGATAAGCCAAAAGAGCATTGTTAAGTTTTGTGCTCCAATATTTCCTATATTTGCTAATAGTACATGTTAATATTTTTTTGATCTTCTAATTGGTTACCTCTTCTTGACCATTGGCTTGGGGGTGATAAGGTGTTGTTAATTTATGTTTAACCTCCAAGTGTTGCATTAATTTTCTAAAAATGGCACCTATGAAATGAGTTCCATTATCAGAAATTAGTGAATGTGGCATCCCAAACCTATTTACAATATTTTTTTGTATAAATTTAGTAGCAGTGGATGATGTACAATCAATAAGGAGTACTTCTTCTGCCCACTTTATGTAGTAGTTGACTGCTATGATAATATATGCCTTTTTATTGGACATTGGTGTGATGGGACCAATGAAATCAGCACCCCATATGTGAAAAGGTTAAAATGGTTAAATCCACTATTGATGACCTTCCATGCAAGTGGTCATCCCTCCATCTTGTTGACAACATTCACAAGACTTGATGAACTGGTGAACATCTCTAATGATTACAGGCCAATAGTATCCTACCATCAGGATTTTTATGGTTGTGCTTCTCCCTGCATAGTGGCCTCTACAAGGTGCTTCATGAGCATCTTGGAGAACATGCAATTAATCTTTATTAGGGACACACCAATGAATTAGGCCATCAACACACACCTTGTAAAGGTGTTTATTAATTTCCATGAAATATTTGGCCTAATGAAGAAATTATTGCTTCTTCCTAAAGTCAAAATATTGTGGCATCTCCTAAGTGAGAAGATAGGTAAGGATTCCATTGTATCATGTTTCTTTTGTGGTGTTTGTTCATTTATTGCTCTTGTAAAGAGGAGTTCATTTGGAAACTGATCAGAGAGTAGGCTCTTCTCCTCTTTATTATCCCATTTTAAGCAAGATAGATGATCAACGACCATATTCTTAGTTTCTTTTTGATCTATCATCATGAGATCAAATCCCTATAAGATCACAAGCCACAATATGAAATGAGGGCTCACTATTGTCTTATTCATGAGAAAGAAAATTGCACTATGATCCATATGCATATATACTTTGTAACTAAGCACATAGTGCCTAAACTTTTCAAGAGAATACACCATTGCCATTAGTTCTTTCTCCATGGTGGTGTAATTTAACTATGCTTCCATAATGCTTTAGCTCACATAGTGGATGTAGTACGTGCATTTCTTATCATCCATTTTCATGAGCATTACTCCCAAGGCATAGTTAGATGCATCCATCATGATGTGGAAGGGTGTAGACCAGTCTGGTGCTTGTAGGATTGGTGTTTCTATGATTTTCTCTTTTAACTATTGGAATGCATGTTCACATTTCTTAGTCTAGATGAAAGGTGCATCATTTTTTGTAAGCTCTACCAATTTTTTTGCAATCTTAGAGAAATTCTCTATAAATCATTGGTAGTAGCCAATGTGTCCAAGAAATGACTGAACATATTTAATAGTCTTTGGTTGGCATGTTATTCCTTGGATGACCCTTATCTTTTCTAGGTATACCTTAATTCCTTTTTGTGAAATTTGGTGCCCTAGCACAATGCCTTCTTGGACCATGAGATGGCTCTTTTGCCAGTTGAGTCATAATTTTGTTTCAACAGATCTCTTCAATACTTTCTTAAGGTAGTCCAAGCCTTGCTCAAATATAGCTCCATAGGTGGAAAAGTTATCCATGAAAAATTCAACACCACTACCAATCTACTATTGAAAGATACTAAGGACCAAGAGTTGAAATTTTGTAGGGGCATTGCATAGATCAAATGGCATCTTATAATATGAAAAAGTCCTCCAAGGACTTGTGAATGTTTTCTTGGCTTGATCTTCTAGCATAATTTGGATTTGGTTATAACCATTATAACCATCCAAGAAGCTATAATAACCATGCCTAGATATGGTGTCTAATACTTGATCCACAAATGACAATGGGAAATGATCTTTAAATGTTGCCATATTCAATAGCCTAAAGTCAATGCAGACCCACCATTTTCCATCCTTCTTTAGCATAATTACGAGTGGGCTAACCCACTATATATGATGGGATAGATGAACCCTACCTTAAGGAGTTATTCAATTTCCTTTTCAAAGATCTGCTTCAATTTGGAGTTCAACCACCTTTGTAGCTGCCTTCTAGGCTTCATGGTTGGGTCAATGTAAATGCAATGCTAGCATATCCTTAGATCAATTCCTATTAGCTTAGGATATGATCAAGCAAAGACCATTGGCCATTTGTTAACTACCTTTAAAAACTTTTTATTTTGTTTAGAATCAAGTTTGGCATTAATTATGACTATTTACAATTATTTAAAAATGCATATTCCATGCTGGCTAGTAAAGTTTTTAGCTATAGAGGCTCATGCTTGAAGTTATCAAGGATTTTCAACTCTCTCCACTAGGTATCATCATCTTCATTACAGAGTTTGGAATGAACTTGTTCAATTTTGTCCATGCCTTCAACATAAGCATATGTTAGACTCTCAGTTGGTTCCATGCATAATGTGTTGCTATCTGAGTTAGCTATCAACCATAGGGTGCCCTCCTATTTTCTGGGTACTGCATACAGATACCTTTGAATATTAATTTCTTGTGCACATTGATTGCATGCTTTAATGTATGTAGCCTTGATGAATCAAATCTTTTGCATGCAATTGCACTTGTTGTCACTATATGTGATGCATGGAATACAATTCTTCTCTATCTTGCCCAATTCATTTTCTTTAGATATTTCTAAAGATAGGTCTTGAAACACCACAAAATTCTGGGCTTAGTACTTTTCCAACAAGAATCGAGCTAAAATCGTGATGTTCCCCACCATGACTAAAGCTTGATGGCCTCACGGAGAGCTTCAAATGGAGTTGAACTGAGCTAGAAATGGTTCCCTGGGATCCACAGAAGACTACGATGACATCTGGCATCAAACCTGGCAAATTTTGAGCTCAAAATACTTAGTTTTCACTGAGTATGCAGCATGCATGCCTAGCGTGTGACTTCAAAGACTACCCAAAACAGGCACTTTAGAGAAAGATTTTCATAAGGCATCAACTCTCAGAGATAGGGTAATTATTAGGCACCATCATGGGCTCAAGAAAATTAGGTTCTGACCTCGAAATCATGCACTTTGGAGTTCACACACTGAGCATGTACATCGTGCATGCTCAGCGTGTAGCACAGTGTACACCAGTCGAGGCCTTACAAAACCATGTCAGGGCGTTCCCTCACAAATCATGACTGGACAGTGGGCTGGGACTGGTACACAAGCGCATCAACCCCCTAACTACAATGTACCACCTTCTACAATTCCACCCATGAACATCCCTCAAGTACAGAAACAACAACAACAACAACCCTTTCCTTATAGTATGCCACCCTTAGCAGCACCTACCATGAATATTCCACAAGCGCAACCTCCAACCACTCAACTTTCCTCTTTCCTACCCACCATACAACAATCTAACTTGTATACTACACAACATAATCAATCTGCCATCTCACCTAATGTCCAAGACTGGGCTGAAGCAAAAAAACTAATGCAAGAGCTAACTGATGAGGTCAAGAGCCTTAAAACAGCTACCGATGAAGAGCTTAAGATAGTGGATTTCTATCAAGATGATCCCATCAGCTCTTCGGTTCCACCTCTAACATTACCTAAGGGTGTTTCCTTACCCATGTTAACTAAATACAATGGGGAGACAGACCCCAATGCCCATCTTATAACATTTAGATTAGAATTCGTGTTACTTTAGGCATGGCCACATGTCATCTTGCGAGTGTTCCCCATGTCCCTCACAGGGAAAGCACTTGACTAGTATTGGGCTTTGCCCCAAAACTCAATATTTTCTTTAGAAGATTTATTACACCAGTTCGTTACTAGGTTCAAGTATAACTTGAAGCTTGAAGTAACACTTGACAACCTCATACAGGTCAAGCAAGCACCGCTTGAACCTGTTCAAAAATTTATTCAATAGTGGAGTGCTGCCCTCAATGAGCTCCATGAGCCAATCTCGGAGACTTATCTCCTCACTATTCTAAAGGGGGCCATTAATGATTTTGTGAAGTCCAAATTATACTATCTTAATGCACACACTCTTAGCCAAGCATTTGTACAAATAAAGAACATAGAAGAGGCAGCCCAAAATAGCCATGACCCCACCTATTCAGCCTTTAAAAATCAACATAATAAGAAAGACAAAGAAAAGGCTAAGGCAACTATAGTAGCAGTAGCGGAAACACAACAAATGAGTATGGGACAACAAGGCAAACCGCCTATTGCCCCTACTAACTATGCTAGGCCTGCTCCCGCTACTGCACTCGAACCGTCCACATCACAAAATCCTACGTCTGGTCGTGCGAGAAACTTCGAGAGGAGAGACCCCTCTCAATACACACTGTTGCCCATGAAACCCTCGCAATTATTAGACCAACTCTTGAAGGCTGGGCTAATGAAACATAAACAATTTTCCCCTACAACAATCCAAAGACATGATCAATTCTGTCAGTTGGTCGAGAACCCAAGCTTGGCAACACCATATGAGCCCCCAGTTCCAAGAGGCTTTAGAATAGATTGCTTTTGTGATTATCGTCAACGCAATGGGCATGGCACTGACTATTGTTTCACCCTGAAACAAGATATTCAATGGATGATAGATGGAGGTGAGATCACTTTTGATGAGGCCAACTTGGTCAAACCACAAAACTAGGCCATGGGCATATATAAGGATCCTCTAAACACTAAGGAAGCTCCATATGTAATTAACACTATCTACTTAGACAACGAACAAATGGCACCTAGGATTAACACCATTTACTTAGATAATGAACAGCAAATACCTAAGAGACCATTTGTAGTTCGTGTTCCTCCTACTGCACAAACGCCCACACCTCAATCATCATACTCTCCATGTAACCCATCTACCCCGCAAAGATCCTATGTCATCCAGATACCCCCTGTGGTGGTAGCCTCTACCATACCACCAAAACCATACGTGGTGCGTGTACCTCCTGCTACTACTACCGCAAACACGCAACCTCCTACTCGGCCCACTCCCTATGTATTCCAGGTGCCACCTGCAGTTGCAACTACGGAGATACAACCCCCAGCTAGACCAACTCCATATGTTTGTCAGGATACCTGAACATTCTAATAACCACCAACCTTCCACTTTGCAAACACAAAATAAACTGACCCCGTATGTTGTTAGGGTGCCTAGGTAGCCTGATGCTCAACGACCTTCAACCGTCCAATCACAACACCGTCCTACTCCATACGTCATACGGGTTCCAAAGCAACCAGATTTGTAGAAACCAAATGTTCCCCCGTGCCACATGCGGGAATGCCTGGCAGACAGGCTCACACCCGAACGATTGGAGAAAGAACGTCAACAACTTACCTTATGACCCCCCAAGCCTACTCCATTAAGTGCAGTACCCATGGCATCACCTACTAATGAACCAAACACGAGCTATAAGGGAGAATCATCGGGGATACATGATGCATCCAAATCAATAGTTACGGAAGAAAACATCAAACCAGCTACATATGAGATAAAACTGTTGGGCCTGATGGTCTAAGTAACCATTAGCAAGCATACACCTAACAGTAGAGATCTGGCAACAGCCCTAACGCAAGTTACGTAGGCACTTAAATAGAAAAACACTTCATTAAGCCTATATAACCTGATATTAACTTCTCAAACTCATCGTGAAGCCCTAGTACGTATGTTGACATCAATTCCAGTAAATGAAGACCTACCTCCGAATGAACTTTCTATCCATGCGGTAATGTATTCGCCTCGAGGATCAGCTTCTCAATCACTAGGATTCCATACTAAAAACATCAAAATTGATGAGAAAATAGGAGAAGTGACAACCACACCTATGTTCATAATGATACAAGTAAATCAATTCAAAATACATAGAGTGCATGTAGATGACAGAGCTGCCACGAACGTAGTACCCTATCCCATCATTAAACAATTAGGGCTTATGGAACTAATCAGACCAACCTCCACCACATGTTTAAAATCGTTTAGTGGATCACGCGTAGTAGTAAAAGGCACCATAACTTTGGACTTTATAATAGGGGATCGATTCCCCACATCTGCTAACTTTTTTGTCATCGACAAAATGCCAGGGTTCAATTTAATATTAGAAAGACCCTAGTTGGCCCAACTCAAAGCAGTTTCTTCCCCCATACACGAAGAGATTCACCTGCCTTATGAAGGTGGTGAAATCATTATACACAGGGAGACTACTACACCTACCATCTCGTCACATACAGATACAAACCAAGGCTCGAAGGTTGAGTTTGAAGAACCTAAACAGGATCACATAAAGCAAAAACAAAGTTGCACGCGACCAATAGACAATGATCCATCAGATGTAAAAGAAACTTCACCTAACATAGAAACACCCAAACCTGAAATGGTACATATATTGCCTAACCTAGAAACTACAACAAACATCGAAACTACTGAACACATAGAAATACTAGAAGATGCCAACATAGAGCCCATTCCATCAGACATCCCTTGGGCTGAATTACCATTCAACGTGATCAACGAAGGGGATGCTAAGTATAGGATCATACCTATTAACGCCACTCCTAATATTAAATTAAGAAAACTAAAAAAATTACTAAACCAATAAGCTACATTCATCATCTAAAATGACGTTAAACTACCACATGTCCACAACGACATAAAACTAGCCATGGCCAGAAATGGCCGGTTTACCAAGGAACCCATCAGTATCACTTGAAACTTCTGTTGTTTACATATGGCCTAAAATGGCCTTAAACTAGTACATGGGGCCTGGAATGGCTTTAAACTAGAACATCAAGTCTACAGTCCGTCATGACTTTAAACTGACACACATGTGCCCATGGCTCGAAATGGCCTTAAACTAGAGCATTTTCTTACATTTCTTTTCTCTCAATGCAAGTTTATAGTTCGAATTTATGCTTACCCCATTGCGTTGTGTGATCAGCCATAGTTTTCCTTCATATTCCCCTTTTTACATGATTATGCTCCTACTTCTGTTCCTACTTCGTGCATTACACTTAAACAACAAAATGAACAAAAAAACTTTACATTGCTACATCGTGTTTACATTCAAGCCCAAAATATTTTCACTTTAAATCTATGCTTATCAGTGTTCCAACAAACTTAAAATTCAAACAAAAAAAAGGAATAACAGAAAACTCAATCGAAAAAATAGTATAAATGTATCAACATCAAATTACAACCTAGTGCAATGTCCCCACATGATGCATAGATCACATACATAATCATTTTAACAACAAACAAAAAAATGTATTCATATACAAATAGACAATTACAACGGTTAACCGATTCCATCCATCAGTCTATATACAATCCAAAGAAAAACATTCTGTTTGCAACTCATGTAAAAACATGAGCGATGATAATACCAAATTTAAAACTAAGCAGTAGGGTTGGGAGGGGTCTCCCCCTCAAACTCCCTAGCACCATGGATCCCTACTTTTCTGGGGCCACCTTCTTGACCATCGTCATCGCCTTGACCCTATGAAAAGGTAAAAGAAAACAATTAACACAAAAGGAAAAGAGAATAATTCCAAAAGTTATTTAATAAACAAAATTCACAAGTTTAAACGACTCACTGAAGAAGAACCTCCTAGACTAAATTCCAACTGACGAAGAATTTCTTTGTTAGAGACACTTGCCCAGTTAGTCCCATCAAGGCCCAGATCAACGTTGGCCAAAGCTTTCCCTTTATCCACTACAGACCAAGTGGGATGTTTCAAAGGAAACTCACCCACAGAAGCCTCCCCAGAAGCTATGGTGATTACCCTCTTAGGTGATTCCATCTCCACCACAGTATGCTTAGCAAATGCATCAAATGAAGAGCGTAGGCCTAAACCCTCAACAAACATCTCCAGCTGACGCTTCTCTATAGATACCTCCTTTAACGATTTTTTATAATGATACTTATGGGTCTTTTGATCTTGACCTCATTTCCGCACCTTAGAAGCGAAAGCCTTCCAATCCTGACAATTGAGGTTCAGTAAGTCTATTTGTGCCTTATGCTCTGCTAGCTCCTGAGTCATTGACACTTGGTGATTCAATAAATTTCAATATCTGTTATAAGTAATCTCGGAAGTCCACCAAGAACGATCACTTGTTAACCTTGTTGAGGTGAACTCATAGCGTGATTTGAGATCATCCTGTTCTGCTAATAGCTTGGAAATATCTTTTTCTCTTGCCTGAATCTACAACCATAGCCTCTTGATGGAGCGCCTATAGGTCCAAAGAGACTTGGCATTTTGCACAATGCATTCTGCCACTTCATCATAGATTTGTCAGGGTACTTGCTCAATCTCTGGTGGTAGTGTAGGAAAATTATCAATACACGTAGCCTTAGATGGATCCCACCTTAGCTTAGTCCCTATCCATGTGAGATGAACATGCATTAGACATCAGACAGTAGAAACAGATGCGAAAAACCAAAGGATTCGAAATGCTTAAGATATATGTACCTATTTCATGATGAGCTTGCTAGATGCGTTCAACTAGCTCATCAACAATACCAGTTATAAAATCCATTTTACTTCTCATTTCGATCCAAGTAAATGTTTCATGCGTAGGAGATAGGTTAACATCGGTGGTCATTTCTGTGGGACCCTTCATCATAGGGACTTCTAAACAAATGTTAGGGACCATCCTAGTGTCAACATTTTCACCTAGTAGCAGTAAAAAAACATAAAATTAAAACTTCGAACAATGAGAAGCACAATTCAAAAGGCAAATAAACATAATATGGCGAATATACTGAAATCTCTGTCTTTCTCCTGATTCAGAGGATTGCCAAGGTCTAGCCTCCCTCTAAGGAAACCATCAAACATCTCATCAACTCCATCCTGATCATCGATGTTACCCTCTTATGTGGTATCTTCCTCCTGATCTTTCATTCCTCCTATCTCGTCCTTGCCTATTTCGTCCTCCTCATGTAAGTTCATTGAGACCTCTTCCTCCTCGATGATCAGTGCTAATCTCTCTCTTCTTACTTTAGAAGTCAACTCTAATGACATTCATAGGTTCAACATCAGTTTTGTATAAACAGCCGAAAAATAAAGTAAAAATAACGATGATGACAATAAAAACAATGACAAATCAATGAATAAAGCTTACCTCGTACAGGCATCTTAAACTGTATACGTTTCACCCTTGGTTCATCTATAGTTAGAGCAACCTCTCTAAGACGTTCACGCTTCTGAACTTTTGATTTTGCTTTCTCGATCATTTCCTTGATCACCTGATCAGCTCTCCTAGCAATATAGGGCACACTATTTGGTTCCAACCCTACGATGTCACGCATATGAATTGAATGACCAGATGACCCCTCCGTTGTGACAGAAACCAATTCATCAATCCCCTCAGGAGCATCTTGAGACTTGGCCACCTCAAATAAGTGGCGAATCCATAGGTGAGATAGTTGGTTGCAATCCCTTAACACGTACTTGTTACTCGTGCGAACAACTAAAAATTTAGCCAGCTCGCACAAGTAACCGGCAAAGAATGAAAAGGTGAAATGGGATTGTGCCTCAATGTTTGAATGTAACCTCACTATCTCCCTATGGAAACTTGTAAGTAAAAACTCGGTCCAATTATAATGTACCCCAGTCTCCAGAATCGTGCATATGATACGCATAGGTTCCACCCAAAAAGTATTTACTTGAGACAGGGATTTGGGAAACGCCTGCGCTCTGAACAAGGGATACAACTCATTAACTTCAGCTACTTTTGATTTTCCCTACATGGGGAATCCCTTAGCACCTTTAAGAATGCCCAACCAATCCTCCAACTCACGCACAACATGGAGCTCTTTATGCGCTCTATCCAAAATCACTTTAGTCCCAGCTACTGGTACACCAAAGAAGTCTGAGAAGAACTCCACTGATAGATGGAAAACCACTTTGACACCCTTGATGCGAGTGCTATAGTAGGTGACAGATTCATTGAAAGAATCAATGATTCCAATCATCTTCTTCACAGAAACATCAAGGCTCAAAGCAGTAAACAAATCCATGAGGCCTGCATCACTCAAACAACTGATGATATGTGGCGATGCCTTAGTATGTAACCATCGCTGTGCATCACTAATTTCCCCAAATTTCATAGACAAAGTGCTCTCAGTTTGCCTTGTTGTGAAAGTGGCTCCACCAGGGGGGACGTCCACTGTACGCACAAGATAACACCATGGAGTCAATATAACCAATGATGTAGCAGAACAAACAAACTGAGGTGTCAAAAATACCATTACTTACTGTTAGTCGATAGATTCAAATCGCTAGAAGCCAAATTGACATCACGTGGAAAAACTGGCCCATTATGAGATCAATCCCCATGTGGCCACCCCCTAGCCTCGCATTGTGCAAGTGCCCTCGAGTACCGTTTGTGAAAATGAACAATATCACCCTTAGTCTAGGCCAACATGGCACCACAAAGAGTGGGGCCCACCATGAAAGTCTCTAAGGCGGTACGAACCAAAGTGAGTCCATCATCGCTTGCACACACTCCTTCTTTATCGAATTGAGGCCTGCAAAGAGACGGTGATCAAAATATAACCACTACTAAGCAGCAAGGTAAAAATGGTAAATTGAACAACCTTACCTTCCTACTCGGTACACCATTCCAGGAGGATTCTGGAACAAAGTATGCACATGAGCAGCTAGGAATATGGTGTTATTGATGTGGTGAGGGCCATCTGACAATAAGTCCCATACACATGACAATGGACGGGTAGATCTAGGTCCTCTAGAAGGACCGTCCTCAATCGTGAGCGGTCCCTCATCAATGTCAACCATGAAAGCTGTTACGCTGTTTGAGGATCCTGGTAAAATGGTCTCAAGCACGCTTCATGTTAATTGTTCACTTAAGTGGGACCATATTACCACGTTGAATCTCTCTAGCATGAAGGGAAGAAACTCACTAATACCTATTCTGAACCATACCCCATTTTTATCAATGACCATATTAGGAGTAGGTTCGTCAGAATCAATGGGCCCAAACCATGCCAAAACCCTGACAAGCTCCACCACTAGGAGGAAAGGCTTGGAATTCTTGCAAGTGTTTGGAAACCACGACAAATCAGCTATACAAGAAAAATGAAATAATAAAATAAAGTTTCACCCTAGCGGCCAACACTTGGAAAGAAACTGCCGTTCCCTTCACGCCCAGCGTGCAAACCCTACACGTTGCAAACCCCAACGTGCAGACCCCGCATGCTGTAATGTGGACACAAAAACCCCGCACGCTGAGCATGTCCTTCAAGCTATGAAAACATTTACGCTATGGCAACCTTTACGCTACAAGAACCATTATGCTACACAATGGGGCAAATCGATAGGAACAGTAGGCGAAAACACAAATTTTGACAAAGGGTTAGAGCCTATCTGCACGTCAATCCAGACCATGATGGAATCCTGGGTCTAGGCAGACATTGGAACATCGATTCACTCTCTTCGGGGAAGGTCAAGCTAGGCTCCTTCCTCCCCTGGCCTTCTACCTGCTTACCCTTGCCCATCGCTGCTTGCACGCTGCACGCTGTGTTCACGTTGCGTCTCACACGCTCGGGTTTCAACCCTACACGCTACGTTCACACTGCGTCTCGCATGTCGGGGTTTCGACCCTGCATGCTATGTTCATGCTGCATCTCACGTGCTGGGGTTTCGACCCTACATGCTATTTTCACGCTTCATCTTGCACGTTGGGGTTTCGACCTTGCATGCTACGATGAATTCACACCGAACCTTGAATCTCGCAAAACTTAGAACACTAATAAATTCTAAATAAACAAGCAAGAATCAGGATGGAAAGACCTAGGAAATAATGAAAAACAAAACAAGGGTACAATGAAAACCAGAGGAACTATCTCAGTAATGGACATCATAAAGAAAGAATATAATGAGCTAGGCTCACGCTAGGGCTTCGACCTTGCACGCTGGGGTTTGAACCCTTAGCCTCATGTTCACGTTGCACGTCTGCGTCGCATGTTCACGCTGAAGGTCTCGCGGAATCCTTCCACCCGACTCACCACACCATGATCTATATCGCCCTTGTCGCCATTGCTATGCTGTACCTGCACCTACCCCTACCTATGTTGCCTGATATTCGCCCCAGTATAGGTTGCAAAATAGGTTCACGCTGGAGCTTTGGGGGTTCACGCTGGGACATTCACGCTAGAACTTGGTCGTTGGCTACCCCACGGTTCACACTAACTCCTATTTATACACTCCACGTTAAATACGCTGATGGTGCCTTGAAATAATTTATTCAATTAATATAAAAATTAACCAAAATACAAAGTACGTGTAAATACATATGAACAAAACAAAAGCAAAGATAGTGATATACTGGGATGAAAACTAACCACATGCAATATTATCTTGTGAAGCAACTCCTGTTGCCCCCACTAAACATTTTAGCACAAACTCCTCATCTAGCAGTCTCACATTCAATAACGATTACAAATCGTACAATCAATTGGACATCATGAACGAACAGTTATCGGCTTGGTAAGGTCTTAAATTGCCACAATTGGCCTGGTAAGGCCTTAAACTATTGCAATTGACCTGGTAAGGCCTTAAACTGCCACAATTGGCCCAGTAAGGCCCTAAAATGCCATGCGTCCGGATACGAAGATAAATTACCATCGCCTACCTTAGTCCAGTTTAGATGCATAAACACATAAATTACTTACATCCAAAAATAACCAACCACCTGATTGACACTGCTCACTATTTATTGGTAGGAGAAAAGATCATGGACAACAAGCAATTATTCTTACCACTATCTATTAATGGACCCCACGGAACGATCACACGAGAAATCAACATGGAGTCTATTGATTTAGGCTCAACAATAAACGACACTTTTGTGGCATCAACTCAACAAACGCTAGATTTTTTTGCAATGATGACCAAGACTCTGGATGTAGAAACTAATAGCATCACCAAAGACCCCTTGGTTGAAGTCCCCATTACCGTGCTAGATGGCGAAGTTAAAATCCTGAAACTAAGTACATTGTTAAGCTCGTAACTAGCCAATGACATAGCACAAGTGCTTAAAGATAACATAAAAGCATTCGCTTGGTCTTACACTGACATGCCTAGGATAGACCCTTGAATAGTCCAGCACAACATTATACTCGATCCAAAATTAAGACCAGTGAAACAAAAAGCACGTAAGGTTAAGCCTAAGGTGGCGTTGGCAGCCCACAATGAAATCACCAAACTTTATTAGGCTGGTTTCATTTGGGCTATTGACTATGCTGACTGGGTATCCAACATGCTCATTGTCCCAAAGAAGAACAGAAGCATTCGCCTATGCATTGACTTTCGGGACCTCAACGTTGCAACCATAAAAGATGATTTTCCCCTACCTAGCATTGATCAACTAGTTGACTCGACCACTGGGCATGCCTTGTTATCTTTTATGGATGGATTTTTAGGATATAACTAGATTCAGATTAACCCTAAACATCAACTTAGGATGACCTTCATGACACCATGGGGTACTTTTTGCTACACAATGATGCCATTTGGTCTCAAGAATGCCGGTGCTACATACCAAAGAGTGATGACATTTATCTTTAGTGATGATATCTTCAGCTTGCTCAATGACTATGTGGATGATATCATGGTTAAATCAAAGACATCAGAACAACATGTACAAGATCTTGCCTTGGTACTAAAGCGTTGTTTAAAATATGAGTTGAGACTTAACCCAAAGAAATGTGTCTTTGGAGTCAAAACAGGAAAAATGTTCGGATTCATAACCTCAGAAGCAAGGATACGAGTAGACCTTGATAAAGTTAAGGCCATAACAAACTTAAAACCACCAGGAAACCTTACCAAACTCTGAGGTCTACAAGGTAGATTATAGTTCATCAAGTGTTTCATAGAAAAACTGACAGACAAGTTGAAACCTATGAACCACTTGCTACACAAGAACATCCATTTTGAATGGAATTCACAGTGCCAGCAAGCATTTGACAACATTAAAATAACACTTGTTCAACTACCCATAGTTTATCCACCTCAAAATGATAAACCGTTTTACATCTACCTTGCCACTTCGGACTCGTCAATCGTGTCCATGCTTTGCCAGAAACAAGATGATGGAACCGAAGTTCCTATCTATTACTTAAGCCATGCATTAGTAGCCCATGAGAAGAAGTATAACGAGGTGGAGAGGTCATGTTTAGCTCTTACCTTTTCCTTAAAGAAATGGAAGCATTACCTCTTCCGTAACCAAGTTAATATAATCTGCAAGGATAATGTGCTTAGAGCCATCATAGGAAACATTTACGAGTCAGGTAGAATAGCTTGTTGGAAAGCCATGATAGCTGAGTTTAACCTACACTACATAGTGCAATCATCAGTTAAGGGTCAAGCCATAGCAAATCAAATGACTACATCACCAATGCACGATCAGGCAACGATAGAGCCAGAGTTCCCTGATGAAAATTTGAGTGTAATAGACTTAGTACCCAACGACTACGATGCCATTTTGAACTTTGATGGAGCATCCACCTCTTGAGGGGGAAGTGCTACTGCCGTCATCACCTATCCCTCCGGGGAGATCCGACCCTTTGCTTATCATTTCGACTTTCACTGTACCAACAACGTAGCAGGGTACGAAGGTCTCCTTAGAGGTCTCATGGCAGCACTAGCTTTAGACATCACACAAATGGTAGTTAGAGGTGACTCACAATTAGTTCTAAATCAAGTCATAGATGTTTATGCATGCAAAGCACAACACTTACAACCATACTATGATTTGACTAAACACTTACTGAAGATATTTGAAAATATAGATGTGCAACATGTTTCCAGAAATGATAACACCATTGCAGATGCACTTGCCACGTTAGCTCTAAATATATCGCTGAACATGTTCCACACATTACCTAGTTCTATAATCAGTTGTACTAAACCCATAATTGATACTCCCGATGAATTACTGATTGCATCTGTTAGTACAATGCAGGCCATAGAATGGTATGGTAACATAAAGGAGTACCTTTTACACGGTGAACCACCTAAATACATGACGAATGTACAAATGGACGTAGTACGAAAATGTTCTTGATAGTATGTATTGGTAGGTGACACATTGTGTCGTCGATCCTATGAAGGCATCTTGTTAACATGCGTCAGTAGCACTGATGGCCAAACCATCGTCGAGCAAGTACATGATGGACTATGCGGAGGGCACATAGTGCCCAAAACAATGGCAACAAAAATAAGAAGTTTGGGCCATTATTGGCCACACATGGAGTACGATTGTTTCTCCAAGGTCAAAACGTGTAGTAGCTTTCAAAAACATAGCAATTTGATACATGTTTCATCAAATGAGTTGCATATAGTGCAAATCACCTGGCCTTTCCAGAAGTGGGGGTTGGGCATTATCGGATTGATAACTCCTCCATCTTTTGCAGGACATAGCTTTATCATAACCGCAACAGAATATTTCACGAAATGGGTAGAAGCTATTCCCCTTAGAAAGACCACATCCAAACACATATGCAACTTCATTCTAGAAAACATCATGAACCATTTTGGCATTCCGATGACCATCATCACTGATAATGGGCCACAGTTTAGCAGTGCCAAAACTAGAACTTTTTGTGAAAGCCTAGAGATCAAACATTCATTTTCATCCCCTTACTACCCTCAGAGTAATGGAAAATTCGAAGCTACAAATAAGATCATCATCACAGTGCTCAAAAAGATGCTTACTCAGAGCAAGAAAAGATGGCACGAATAGTTAGTATACGCACTATGGGCTTATCACACTATGCATCAGAGTTCCACAAGTAAAATGCCATATAGTCTTGTTTATGGTTCAGAAGCTGTTTTACCTTTGGAGTTGCAGGTACCGTCCTTAAGGATCACACTCTCTGGACTCCTCGATGAAGGTCAAAGCAATGACTTGTGCATTGTTGACTTGGACTCGGTGGAGGAGGAATGCACATGTGCACTCGATTAGATTGAGTGGTATTAGAAAAAACAACGATGATGCCATCAACATGACATTCACAAGCACCCGATCAAAGAAGGCAACCTCATACTTAAGGTGGCCCGTGAACATGCGAACAAGTTTGCAGCAAACTAGGAAGGACCCTACTTGGTCACCAAAGCATATGACAATGGAGCATTTAAACTAGCTAACATGGAAGGGAATGAGCTTGCACACCCGATGAACCACTTATACCTCAAACCATTTCACGTCTAAACCTCTCAGGTATGCGCACGTCCTAGAATCATGATGGTAAACTGATACCACAGCACATCCTGGAATCATGACGGTAAACTGATACCACATCATGTCCTGGAATCATGACGGTAAATTGATACCACAACATGTCCTGGAATCATGATGGTAAACTAATACCATAGCACGTCCTAGAATCATGATGGTAAATTGATACCATAGATACATCCTGGAATCATGATGGTAAACTGATACCACAACACATCTTGGAATCATGATGATAAACTGATACCACAACACATCCTGGAATCATGATGATAAATTGATACCATAGCATGTTTTGGAATCATGATGGTAAATTGATACCATAGCACATCCTAAAATCATGATGGTAAACTGATACCATAGCATGTCCTGGAATCATGATGATAAACTGATACCACAGATACGTCCTGGAATCATGATGGTAAACTGATACCACAAATACGTCCTGGAATTATGATGGTAAACTAATACCATAGTACGTCCATCATGAAAATAAACTAGAACCCGTCTGATATGACTTTAAACTACCACAGTTTCATTCGCTAGAGTTCGCTAAGACTATAAACTGGTTTGCCTCTTCACAGTCCGCTAAGACTATAAACTAGCAGTGTACCATCCGCTATGATGATAAACTGGCACCGTCCAATGGGTTATGATGTAAAAATAACCCACAACAGTCCACCACAACTATAAACTAGCAGATTAATCTCTCGCCTCTCGGTCTGTGAGCCGCTGCCTCGCTCATCATCGGTCAAACCTGACAACATGGCTGCCATGCATATTCAATGCTTGAAATCTCATCCGATGCCTTTTTTTTCTCCATCTAAGCTTACTCACTCACTCATGGTTTTCTTGTCTTCTTGGAGTTGTGTTTCCAGGATGACACTCAGAGGTGCTCGTACGAGACTGCACTTCGTTACAGCAGCAAGGTATTACATTGTTCCTAACACATGTAACCAGGTTAATCAAGCCATTCACTAGTATATTTTCTGTTACATTTCCCATCTATTCCTCAACATACTCTACTCAGTCATACCCCAGACACACCTAGTGCATCCCAAAACATTGAGCACATCGTTGTGCACTGCAACACTTTTAAGAAGTTGTGGCACACAATATGGCACTTGAGCATGAGTACAAGATCAAAGCAAAGCTCTTTACAAAAAAAAGAAAAAAATAAGAAACAAAAAATGAAGAAAAAGAAAAATAAGAAAGAAAAAAAAAGCAA
Source organism: Gnetum montanum (assembly GCA_015680685.1). NCBI lineage: Eukaryota > Viridiplantae > Streptophyta > Gnetopsida > Gnetales > Gnetaceae > Gnetum > Gnetum montanum. Next base: position 382,532 of record MNCI01028378.1, on the reverse strand, counting down.
AGAGCAAAGAGCAAAAAAGCCAAAAAGAAACACAAGATTCTTGGCACTTCCCATACAAGCCCCAGGCAGGAAGGTAGTTGTTTTGGAGGCAAGTACTTAGGTCTCAAGTGCTGAAGTAACATCTCATTGCGTGGCTTTGGCTCTCCGCCAACAGGCTCCCTTTAACAGTAAATAGAGGCCCTGTTCCTCCAAAGAATGCAACACATCATCACGTGGCTTTGGTTGTGCCAACAAGTCCTCTTAAACACTAAACAAGAGTCTTGTTTCGCCAAAGGATGTGCACCTCATGCCTTGGTCCCAAGTCTGCTAGACAATGGCTATTTACAAGGATCAACATGACCTATACACACACTAGAGCATCCCCTTCACCATGCACAAACCCTTGATTAGTTCCAAATCTCCACAATTTCTGTCCCCCTATCCAGCTACAAATTTCATTTCCTCAATTCCATGTACTACTGAACACGGTGCGATGACATTTGGCCAAGTGCTAAAGGATAATATTTCTACCAAGTTTCTTGTGGTGTTTTTTACTTCTTTGTCGATGCTTCTCGGGTTCATTCCTCCAAGAATCAACAAAGAGGGGCCAATGAAACACCACAAAATTTTGGGCTTAGTACTTCTCCAACAAGAATGGAGCTAAAATCGTGATGTTCCCCACCGTGACTAAAGCTTGAAGGCCTCACGGACAGCTTCAAACGGAGTCAAACCGAGCAAGAAATGGTTCCCTGGGATCCACAGAAGACTACGACGACATCTGGCATCAAACTTGGAAACTTTTGAGCTCAAGTGAAGGTAGGGTCTTCTATGCTCATCTGTAAATCACATGGTGCTCATTCCATTCCAGCCTTGCATAGATGATTTCAGACAGTACAGATCCCTTATATCCATACACGCGTCAACTATGCTTTACCAAGCTCTTCCCATAATGATGGGGAAGTCACTTTTGCAATTTTCAACCTTGATTACTAGAAAATCAGCAGGATAGGACCACCTACAAATTGTGATCACAATGTCCTCTACTAATCCTAGAGGGATAGTAATTGACTAATCCACCAACTATAAATAGATGTTACTCTTCTTGAGAGATGATAGGTTCTAGGCCTTATACATGTCATGGGAGATAAGATTAAGTTTAAAACTAGAGTCAAGAAGAGCCTTGCATGGCTCATGTCTAACAATCTGTAGATAAATGAGTGGACTTCCTGGGTTAGATCTTTACATGGAAAGATTTCCAACCTTGATCCAATCAAAAATAGCATGAGTTAGCATTACAATACAAATCCGAGGTGACACTTCATTTGAAGGGCACTCAAAGGTGTTTGATGTAGTGGATGAGGGTATTGGAGATGTAAGAAAATTAGCCACACTAGATTGTAAGGGTTGAAGAGGACTACTAGGTTAGAAGAAAGGTCTTTTTCTCTATCGATTGTCTAAACCACTTGGCTAGAAAGCTGGTTGTGAATGTACAGCCCTTGTAGGATTTTGTTATTATAGTTGTGAAGAAATCTCACCCTACATGGATGGAGAAAAACGTAACTGAGTTGAAGACAGAGGTGTATGTGTAGATGGATGTAGAGGATGGTATGGATATGGATTCTTCCCTCAAGTAGATGGTGAATGTGTTTGATGGTACTCTAGAGGGTAGTAGTGATGTTGAAATGAGGTATGACTTACAGAACTTCTTAGGGAGATAGGTTGTTGAACATAGTACATATATGGATCTGGTTGCCAATAAGGGTACGATTGCCTTGGCAGTGACATTCCCCATGATTGTGTTTAGTACCACTATTGGTATTGTTCATAAGGTTGTGAAGGAGTTGCACTTGGGTAGTAAGCTTGTTACTATTAGTGGAACTGCCTTGGATTGCCTTGAGGATAAGGTAATCGTCTAGGTGCCTACCTATGTGCTAGTCAAGGATTTAAGGCATACACCCTAGACTCTTGTAAGTGTAACACCACAAGGCAAGATCCCTTTGGATGTTCATATTGACATATTTCACAATTAGTTTCATCATCAAATTCAAATTTCACAACCTCCTCTACTATTGCAACTTTACCCTTACCTAAGCATGTTCAGTTTCTATTCACCTTCTATAGTTACAATAAATAATTTGCTCTTTGGATTCATCAGCAACCTTTATAGCGGTTTAAAATTTTTCATCCAAAGAGTCCCATAATTTATCAACCTTTGCTAAAATGCTAGAAATAGATTTTTGGATGAGCAAGGTTTTCCTATTCACCACTTCATCAAGTAGTGACTTCTCCTCATCATAAAAATGGACCTCTCATTTCCTGATGGAAGGATCCCTATTATACTCCTCTACACTTTTCATTTTTCATAAATCACCTTCTTCTTTTGCTACCTACTAAATTAGCCTTTGAATCTAATGAGCTCTTAGTTTAGACAATATCCCTTGGGCATACACTCCAAGGGTTTTTTCTGGTTTCTACTCTAAGCCCATTTATGATGTGGTGAAGTTGTTCCCTCTGAGAATAATCATGGCTAGGGCATTGGTGTAAGAGTGAATAGTATTTTCCCATGGAAGCATCCAAGGGTTCATGTGTTTCCTATTTCTAGCCTTGGATTTTCCTTCTTAGATTGGACACTTGGAAGTACGTCTGGTATTTGTCATTAAATATCTCTAACATTGTACTCCATTTGTGAATAGATTCTAGCTCCAAAGACTAGTACCAGCTTTTAGGTTTCTTGATGAGTGTCCTTGGAAAAAGCTTGAGTTTCTACCACTCATTTTCAATGTTCTATAAGGCACAGGCATCATGGAATACTTGCAAATGTGTTTGTGGATTAGAGTTGTATCTCCCCTCAAATCATAGGATATTTTTTTATGTCTAATCACTTGATCCAACTATCTTTCATATGCTTGGTTGGAATTTTAACTACCTCTGCAATGTTGAACATGCTTCAAGTTGCTAATAGAGGTTCATCATCATCATTACGTCGATGATGCTAATGATGGTTTCAGTACCCCTTTGGTCTTGGTGCCCTTCACGATCATTATTATCTTGTTGATCACCTTCATCACGATTATTTTGATGATAGCTTTTATGAGAACTATTAGATGAAGAGGAATGATTAGAATCAAATGAAGAGGATGAAGAGGAAGGTGGACTGTCACCACCACCATGGAATTTTCCATCACATTTTTACTTATTATGGCCATCATTCTTAGATCCCTTGCCATTGTGATGCTTGCCTAAGTCCCTATCTTGGTTGTCACTTTTTACTAAACCTAGTTTATGAATAGTGGATCATAGGTTTAGCTTTACACCCTCATCACTAGTAACATGGGGTGGAGAATCTTCATGTTGAGAACCTTCAAAGGGGGGATCCTCATTGTCATCTTAATCTAGTAGGAACAAGTGATTAGCGTAATGTTTCCTCTTTGTAGCCTCATGAAGTTTCTCCTGAAGTTTCTCTTGGTTACGTTGTGTTTTAGTAGGATAGTAGTTCTTAGTATCATAACCATTCACAATGTATACTTCGTGAAGATTTGTGATGCCCAACTTTTTAAGGATTTTAAATAGCATCCTAAGCATAGATCGATCAGGGGACAAGATGATGTCAACCTACATATCACACCATTACAGCTATTCATCTTGATGTAGGATGAAGGTGAAGTCTAGTACATACTCATCCAGATGAATATGTACCACTCTACACTTCTATGGGGCTGGTGATTTGACATCTTCATACTTATGAAAAGAAGAAGACATTTTTCAAAATAAAATAAAATTATAAATGTGCTTATTAGTTTTATATGTCATTGCAAGTGATGTTGACCTTGAGTTCATCTAATTATATGAATAATATTCACTAATCCTACATAGCAAATGTTTCAATAAAAAAAGTCCCTAGAAATGGTGCCAATGATGAGTGGTGAGGTATCCCTATGCCCAACCATACGAATCACAAAGAATTCACGCATGATTCAGTCAAATTCTATGGACTTTATCATTTCTAGTGCACTAGTCTTCTAGGAAGTGAATCTTGTCTTAAGGTCAATCATTATCTTTCCAATTACACTTGTGATGTACACTAGTATGGTTAAGTGTAATTGAGGCACCTAATTTTTATCATTTTGTATTTTTATAGTTTCGGTAGTTAAAGAGAAGTAAAGTGGTTAGACTAACTAATTTAATTTAACTAATCAACTAATGTCTAACTAGTCCTAACATAAGAATCTGGTACCACTTTTCATACATGTCCTAAACCCACGTATCCACTGCTAGGTGACCAAGCACTACGCTAATGGGCATACTAAGCAATAATGCTACTGGGATTACCAAGTGAATATGTGTTACACTCGAAGTGGTCATACTTATGTGTGTAATCTATCTTGCTTAATTGCCTCATTAACTTAATTTCTAGAAAACATTTAATAAATAATTGAAAACATTCAACAAATAATTAAGAACATTAAATACATAAATAAAATATTTAGTCTATCCAAAGTGCTATAAGGTTTATTAGAAATCTTGTCTTTATTGCCACATACACTACAGTGCTAAGGTAGAATAATGCTTGAATAAAAATCCGTACACTCAATGACTCCTACTACGGGCACTCAGGAGAAAAATTCTAACTTTCAAATGGAAAAACTACAAGAGTTTTGCTATAACTACAATCTCTATTGCCATAAATGTAGTTGGTAGGCATGTATTTATAGTCAAAAATAGACACTACGTTGACGGGGCCCCATCGATGCATGATATGATGCACTCACTAGACCTCATCAATGAGGCCCAATTGATGAGGCTACATCGAAGAGGCCTTATTAATGTAGCCAAAAAAACATAACTCATCAGGAATGTAATGATATGAGCCAAAATTAAAAGTTTGAAAACTATGTATGCCAATTTTCTATCTTCAGATTATAATGCTACTAGCTATTATAGGCATTTATTCTTATTGCTAAAATAGGGGAATAGGAGTAGTTATCATTACTTGCTATTTTAGTGTGTCGCTAAGTGTTATATAATATTGTAATGGGATGTGTGTTAGATCAACAAGAAGAGTGAGGAGAGGCATATTTGTAAGTAGCTACTATATTGTAATGCAGGTATTTGTATTTTTCCTTCTTACATTTACTAAAGAGAATCCTCCATTCCCATGGATGTAGGCACTTTGCCAAACCACATAAATCTTTGTTCTATTATACATTTATTTTTTCATTTTGTTGTTGTGTTTCTTGTTTTTATTCTTGGTATCACATTCAACATTCTTTCTTCTATCTACTGTTCGATCTTAATATTTTTTTGCAAATTTTGTTACAATTGGTATTGAAGCAAGCAGTTGATGATAGTTATAGAAGTATGGCCTCTAGGGATTCACATGCAAAGTTTGAGGTGCAGAAGTTTAATTGAAAGAAAAACTTTAGGCTGTGACAGAACAAATTCATGGATTTTCCCATTCAACAAGATTTGCACATTGTAGGGGAAAGTGAAGAAACATGTAGGAATGTTAGAAAAAGATTGGGAGGATTTAGATTTGAGAGCTCAAAGCACCATTCACCTGAGTCTTGTAGATTAGGTCTTGTTTAATGTTGTAAAGGAGGTTGTAGTTGCTACATTGTGGAGTAAGGTGGAGGATTTGTATATGATCAATTCCCTTACAAACAAGCTATATTGAAAGTTAGAGCTTTATGATGTCATAATGAAGGAAGGCATGTCCATTATGGACCATCTAATGCTCTCACTAAGCTTATCTACCATCTATTAAGAATTGAGGTATAGGTTTAGGAGGAAGATCAAGCCCTCATCTTACTAAAATCTCTCTCATCATCATACATGCCTCTTGTAATCATGTTGCTCTATGGAAAGGATATCATAAAGTTTAAGATGATGATTAAAGATCTTATTTTAGAAGAAAGGATGAAGGCCTCAAATATAGAAATGTTTTGAGACGGCCTAACAACTAGAGGATGCATGATAGAGAGAGGCTTTGATAGAGGTTTTTCTAGATCAAAGTCAAGATTTGGAAAAGGAAACAAGAAGGAGAAGGAGTGCTTCTACTGTCACAAGAAGAGACATTTCAAGCGTGAATGTCAAAAGCTAAAAGCAAACTAAGAAGTGAAGAAAAAAGAAGAAGATAACCTATATTCTCAAAAGGAGGTGAACATTGTAGATAGAGATACTTTAGAAAATGGATATGATATTCTTGCAACTTTAGAGGCATTTGATAGTGGTGCATGGATCTTTGATTTAGGGGCTTCATGGCATATCACTTCCAATAGATCTTTATTTCAGACATATTAGGAAATTAATGGGGGACAAATTCTAATGGGAATAAATGATGAGTCTAGAGTTGTTGGTGTTAACATTGTTTAGATTTGGACACATAATCAAGTTATGGAACTCTCATAGAGGTGAAGCATGCACCAAAGATGAGGAGAAGTCTAATTTCTCTTGGAGCTTTGGATGGTCTTGGCTACAAGTACACATGTGAGAATTATCTCTTGAAGGTTTCCAAAGGCTCTTTTGTGGTGATGAAGGACAAGAAGCATGGGAATCTCTACAAGCTAATTGGAGAAATAGTGTTTGAGGAAGTAGATGCTGCAGTTAGTAAGCTACTACATCCATATTATGACATAGGATACTTGGAAAAATCAGTGAGTTTGGGTTAAATAATCTACTCAAGAAGAATATGATACTAGGACTGCATAGAATAGAATAAAACTTCTACAAGAACTATGTGTATGGAAAGTAATGCAAGTTCAAGTTTGTAAGAAATTGAACTAGGAGTAAGAACACCTTGGATCTTGTTCATTGTGATGTTGGGGATTTGGCTCCTCAAGTATCTTTGGGAAGTGCAAGGTATTTCATTACCTTCATTGATGAAAAATCAAGAAACGTATGGTTCTTTCCTTTGAAAGAAAAATCTAATGCTTTTGAAAGGTTTAAAGATTTTAATGCCTTAGTGGAGAGAAGTATTGGTAAGAAGATTAAGTGTCTAAGTTTAGATTATGAGGGAGAATATATCTCAAAGAAGTTTGAGGTATACTGCAAGTCTAAAGGAATGAAAAGGAATTTGAATGTTCTAAGCACTCCATAGCAAAATGGTATCACAAAAAGGATGAATTGTACACTTCTAGAATGCACCAAAAGCATAATGAGCTGTGTAGGACTAGACAAGGCATTTTGGATGAAGGCAATCATAATAACATGCTATTTGGTGAACATGACTTCTCTTGCAATCAATTGCAAGACTCCAATCAAGATATGGAGTGGATTACCAAGGAGATATGATTATCTAAGGACCTTTGAATGCATAGTGTATGCTCATATTCTAAGTATCCAGAGAAGCAAGCTAGATCCAAAATCCAAGAAATGCACATTTCTTGGATATGCAAATCGCACCAAGGGATATAGATTATGGGATCTTATCTCTAGGAAGATATCCATTAGCAAAAATGTAGTATTTGATGAATCTTCTTCTTCATAGAATAATGGATAAGAGAAAACTATAGAGGATCATTCTTCAAAGGAATTTTTTATGTAGCTCCAATCATTTGAAAGTAACAACAATAAGGAGAACAGAAAAAACACTCAAGTGGAAGCACTTGAAGGAACATAAACATAAGTGGAGCTATGAAGATGTTCAAGGGTAACCAAACACAATCTAGGAAGAAGGTTCCATGAAAATTTTTTCTTATCTTGCTTTGGTTGTAGATATAAAGGAGCCAATGTCTTATCAAGAGGCATTTAGGAGTGAACAACAGAAATAGTGACAAGAAATAATGAAAGAAGAGATGCAATATCTCTTAAAGAATGTGACTTGGGAGTTGGTGGAGCTTCCTTAGCATAGTAAAGAAATTGATTATAGATGGCTATTTATGTGAATCATGCTATAATAGGAATGATTCAAAGGTTTAAGGCAAGGTTGGTGGAAGAAGGATACCTTTAGAAGTTGGGTGTAGAGTTCTTTGACATTTTTGCACTAGTAGCCAAGTTAGCTTCAATCAAGATCATTTTGGCTTTAGCTACTATGAATGATCTAAAGTTAGAGAAAATGGATGATCAGATAGCTTTTCTACATGGTGAATTAGAAGAGAAAATCTTCATGAAATAACCTAAAGGGTTTTTTGTGAAAGGTAAGGAGAATCTTGTGTAAAAGCTGAAGAAGGCACTATGATGGCTGAAATAGAGTCCAAGGAAATGGTATAAAAGGTTTGATTATTTCATGTGAAAAATTTATTTCCATAGATGTACTGTAGATACATGTGTGTACTACAGAAATTGTGAGGATGATAGGCTCATTTCATTAGTTCTATATGTGGATGACATGCTTATTATAGGCAAGAATAAGGTGGAGATTAGGAAACTCAAAGAGCTATTGGCAATAGAGTTTGACATGAAAGGCTTGGGAGTAGATAAGCATATCCTTGGCATAAATATCACTCTTGATAGAAGAAATAGAAAGTTATGGCTATCTCAAAAATGCTACATCAAAAATGTTCTTAAGAGGTTTGGTATGCAGAATGCCAAACTAGTGGAAACTCCCATTGGAATGCACTTCAAGTTGTCTTCTTAGATTTTCTCTCAAAGTTAGAAAGCAAGGGAGTATATGTCTTGATGTCCATACTCTAGTGTTGTTGGTAGCTTGATGTATGCAATGATAGGTACAAGACTAGACATTGCACATGGTGTTAGACTTGTCATCAGGTTCCTAGGGAATCTAGGAAAGAAGCATTAGAAAGTTGTGCAATGGATTCTTAGGTATCTTAAAGGAACATTAGGGCTATCTATTTAGTATAGTAGAGATAACAAGAGCTTAGTAGGCTATTGTAATTTAGACTTTGTAGGGGATTTGAACAAAAGAAATTCTACATTAGGGAAAGTATTCACAATGGTAGGAGGACCTATTTCTTGGAAGTCCAAACTTTAGTTAGTGGTGGCTCTTTCTACCATGGAGGCAGAATACATTGTTACTCTGCAAGCTTGTAAAGAAGGGATTTGGTTGAAAAATATTTTGAAGGATTTGGATAGGCATGAGGAGAAGATTCCAATCTTCTGTGATAGTTAAAGTATCATCTTTTCAATCTAGCATTTCATGAAAGATCCAAGCAAATCTAGGTGAAATACCACTTTGTGCAGCAACAAGTGAAGGAAAGGTATGCATATTTGTAGAAGGTTTACACTTTAATAAATCTAGTAGATACATTAATAAAGCCTCTTCTATTGGAGAAGTTTGGGTACTGCTTGAACTTTTATAGCTTCATCAAAGGTATTTGAGTAGTTGATATGGAGGATTTAGTGAAGGAGATATAAGGATCAATTTTGTCTCAAGGTGGAGATTGTAACAATGTGAGCTAAAATTAGGAGTTCTAAAACTGTGTATGCTAGTTTTCTATCTTCAAATTGTAATGCTCCTAGCTATTTTGGGAATTTATTCTCATTGCTAAAATAGAAGAATATGAGTGGTTATCATTACTTGCTATTTTAGGATGTGCCTAAGTGCTATATAATATTGTGGTGGGGTATGTGTTAGATCAACAAGAAGAGTGAGGAGAGGCATATCTGTAAATAGTTACTGTATTGTAGTGTGGGTGTTTATATTTTCCCTTCTTACATCTGATAAAGAGAATTCTCCATTCTCATGGATGTGATTTATCCTTTCTCCATTTGAGGATGAAACCTTAAGATTTATAGAAGTTTTAACACTACATATGAAAGAAAACCCTCCAAAATTAGAGGAAATATAGAATCATAATAAGAGAGAGAAAGATTAAGTAGTTATTTACTTATTACACTTTTTACATGTGCTAAACGTGGGAAGCTTATCAAAAACCCAAAAATTAATAATAATAAGCAAACCATTCAGAGTATATCATATGCTTGATACTAGTTATAAAATATAAAACAACATGAAAAGAAAAAGCTTTCCAATTTTAAGGATATTTTCTCAAATTTACAACTTTAAGATTAATATTTTGAAAGTTCCATGTTATTAATACAATTTTGATAAGCAATGTTGAGTTATAAAGTTCTAATTGAACCATATATATTGGGGTGTACCTATATTATAATTATTTCAAGGTTCCAATACCTAATATTTTGAAAAATTAAGAAATGAAAATTAATTATTAGTACAAATGATAGTGCTATACTTAACAACATTTATGTCACTTTCAACATCCATACTTATATTTAAAATTGCAAAATGATTTGAAATTACAATAAAATCTTACAAACAAATTCTAATGTAGGTTAAAAATATTTTTAGTTTTGAAAGAAAACTTATACCTAATTTATCATGTGAAATACACATACATTTCACATACTAAATTCACCATGAGAAAGGTGTGGTGATGCTATACTTGGCTTAATTGAGTTAAGAAATATGTTGTCAAGCCAAGGTGGGTTAACATTACCATTGACAATTATATCTGATGTGATGAATATATTTTTTTAGAAAATTAACATGCAAATGGTGGGAATCAAATCCACAACCTTAGTGAAGAAAATCTCATTGATATTTGCACCACCATTCTCTATGCAGTTAAAAGTAGTCTTATCAACCATTTTGTATGTAACATAGCAAAAATATGAAATGTAATATCTTAGAAGGCTTGCATCAAATAGAGGATTGAAAGCATATTGAAAGTCTTATTTGATTTAAAAAGGAAATATCACAAGCAAGCTAGCTTTTCCTAAAGAAATTAGAAAATAGTTGTTTCATTCTATTCTCTAATCAACTTCCTTTTTTATGTAGGTGTGATGTGTAAGGTTCTAGACTAAAAAATAAATATCCGAAGAAAATAGAAATTTAAAGGTACTTGTTCGATGAAAAATTTTAGGTTAAAAGGTAGGTAAAATATGATTTTTTGCTTTCTAAATCCAATATGATACCTTTAGAGATAGAAACTTTGTCAATTTGCAGCATATATTCATAGTGTCTTGTAGCACATCAACTAAACTTTTAAAGGAAGTCTCTCTTGCTACTACACAGCTGAAACGGTGATGCTATGAGCTAAATATTTAGCTCAAAAAATGAAACATTGAGATAGAAACTTTATATTATGATATAAAGTAGCTCTATAAGGGTATAAAAAATAAGGCACTTTTGTACATCTAGAATAACCCAATAGGAAAGAAACTATTCTATTTGGATAATATTACAGGAGACATCAATAACTTATTTAATAGGTCCTATATCCTATATGCTCCAATGTCAAATAAACTAAACAAAATTGGGCTTTAGTATTTTAGAATTGAAATAAGTAGATGAGTCCAAATTATAAATTCTAAAAGAAGGGAGAACCTACCATTTATGGAATCAAGGAATGAAGATAAGCATTACATATCCCTAAAATATACTATTCTAAAGGAAAATAATAAATTACAACTAATAGTTTAATTTCTATTTTCCAAATAGCACTGAAAAAACTTGGTAACTTTAATTTATTGATAAAACTAATTTCCAATAAATCATGAAATCTTTGGTTGGTGGATTGGTAAAAAACTACCACTGAATCCAAAAAGAAAAAAAAAAGAGTTTTCTTCTCATAGCAAATGTCATCCACAAAGAAATGCTCCCAGAAAGTAAAGACTGTTTCTTGTTTCAATGGCCAATGTCATCCTCAAAGAAACGCTACCTCTCAAATCTTAACTTGCAAGGTTTTTTGCTTTTTAGTGGTGTATCTTTTCACACCAAAAGGATGCTTAGTATTTTAAAAGTTTTTTATGGGAGATTTTGTCATTCTTCAAGTTTCAAGTACCTAAACATGTTCTCAATTGAATAGGACTTTCACTCAGACTTTAGTTATTTATATATTCAAAAAATTTTATTCATGTTCAGATAATACAAAAGTGATATAAAGCTATAGTGAGCAATAATGAAGTTATAGAACTAAATACCAATGTTAAAACATTCATAGATAACAAAATGAACACTTCTACCAACATCTTTTTTATTCATAGATGAATACTTTTTCTATTTCTAAACTAATAAATTATGGTATCATTGTATTTTGAGAGATATGATTACATTAAATTTCAATTTTAATATCAATGTTTATAGATTTCCTTTAAAATCTTAACTGAGTTTAAAGAAAAATTCTTTTATATTTTTAATTAATTTTTTAAATCATGATACACATGCATAAGGTTTATCTCCTTTGAAATAACCCTCATTCCTAAACTCATTTAAGTACATACTTCTGCACTTCCACGTTCTGACATTCCGAACCGATTGAAACATAACTTTGTTTTCAGTACTTTCAATCATCTTTGCGCCGCCACAGCAATATTTATCAACAGGGGCCTTGTATTTCAAGGATGTGGAAGCTGACTCTCCTGATTACAGGATAGGATCGTTATCGAAACCGACTTTGTTACTGTTTGCTTGTCAATCAAACTAAGCACTTGATGACGGTGTAGGATGCTGTGCATTGCTGGTTGTTCAGGCTAAAATCGCATACTGAACCTGGACAATTTTTTATACGATTGTGTGCCGTTTTATTTTATTTATACGTCACAAATTTTAAGTTGTTCATAAATTCAAAATGTGCCGTATATATTCGAGAGGTTGGATTTAATATATATAATCAGTATCTGTCACATCGTTTAATAAATCAGTGTTTGACACTCATTGCAATTGCGTTACTTTATTTTTATTTTTTTGGAAGGACTCGAGTTGGTAGCATAACCCTTACATATAATAAGTGTTTGAATCATAGTTTTTTAATGATTAGTTGTTAGCATAATTTTTATAATAAATAATAAATCTTACTTTTAGAAAGAAATTAATAGGTTCAGGTATTTTTAAATATAACTTTGCTTGATTGACCGATTTATCATGATTCTTGAAATATGTTGAGCTAACATATTTCCCAACATGATACATAAATTTATTGAGTTTTTTCTAAAACTAAGATTTTTTATAAAAGTGCCCACTCAGCTTTCGTAGGCAAAAATTTCTAATTTGCGACTAATGATTGGATTGGTATTTCATAAAAAAGTTAAAAAACTATATATATTAACGTGATCTACTAACAAAAAGAGTTTCACCACAGAGCTGCTCTACTACTACTTTGCTCTAAAACTAGAACAAAGGTACTTCAATACTGCCCTGCTCAAAAGATTAGGAATTGAATTGAGCAGGAATCAAACCACAAAGCTACTTTGCTGCTCAAAAGAGTAGGAATAAAACCTCTAAGCTTCAAAACGATAGTTAAATATCGTGACCACTTTAATTTTACTAGGCAATGGAGTTTATCATAGAGATGAATGGTTGATCACACCATGAGGGCACAATAGCTTTATGTGCGTGCACCATTCAGTGTGGTACATTCAAGCTTCAATTATGGGTCATAGCCTGCATTATTTAAAGCCTTTGCAACCTACTAGCAGACCAATGGACAGTGTGTGAGTGAACCTTATCTTATTAACTAGCACTAGGCACGATTCTCATTTGTCTGAAAATGCAAAAAGTCAAGTTATTGTTGTTGCTGTGTGTGCCACCAGTGTGGTGCTAGCAGAATTCATTTACATTTACACAGATTTTCTTGTCGGGGCTGGAGGGTTGGCCCATACTGGGTATCCTACTGGACCTTGCCAGCAACCCACATGAGGCATTGGTCTCATGGCTGTCAAGTACGGGCTGTTCATGAGCATCCCTCAGTATTCTCTTCAACACTGAGATTTTTGACTACGGCTATGTTGAGCTTCATGAGTTTCAACTAGGATTTTAGTTTCAATTTCATAATTTATTTGAATGTGAGTCAATAGATTGATATAATGACTTATCTCAACTAGGAGTTGATGAGAGCTCATTCTTGCTCTAGCAATTTTGAGTAGTAGACAACAAACCTCCTCTAACAAAATGTAAATTAAAATGCCTCTTTCGGGATGTGTTCAACCAAAGCTTAGACAAGAATTTCTCTTTTATAGTCTTCTGAAAGAGCCTTTTGTTTAAGGAAGATCCTCCATTACTGATGAATTGTATTTTGACATGCTCTGATATGTGATATTCAATATTGGAGCCTCGATATTGGATACAATCTCAAAGTCCAAGATATGATGTTGAATATTGGATATCATAGGTATATGCTAGCCTATAAATATAGTTTTTCATTAGTTTTTGCATAGGGTAATGAAGTTCTTGCAATTTAGTTATTCCAAAGTTAGAATATTTTTAAGTTCTTGTAGCAGGAGTTTAAGTGTGTACAGCCCTTTATTCGAGCATTGATGTACTTGACCATAGCAATGTGACGAGAATAAAGATGAGCCCTTTTGATAATCCTTGTAGCATTGAGAATAGATTAATGTCTCCTTTAATGTATTTATTATTCATGCACTTTATTTTAATGCATTTTCATTAAGCAATTAATTTACAATTGTTAATGAACAAAAGCATGACTAGTTTAAGCATATGTGTAGCACTTGGTAATCTAGAAACACTTAACGTTTCGTAACTCAACAGTGCTACATGCATTTAAGATGTGTTCAGGGAGTGGGAATGCGTACTTGTGTTAGGCTAGCTAGGTAGTAGATTAATTAGATATTAAATTCCTCTACCTTTCATTCTTGTTCTAGGTGATTAAACTTATAAAATACAAAATGATAAAAATCATATACCTCAATTGCACTTAACTATATACTTGTACTTCATAAGTGGAATTAAGAAGACAATGATCATTCCGATTAAATTTCACGTCTTAGAACTAGTATATTTAAGAACTTAAGGTCTACAAAATTCAACTAGATTGTGCATGAATGCTCGTGATTCGTATGGTTGGGCGTAGCAGTATCTCATCGCTCATCATTGGTGTTGTTGTCAAGGACCTGAAACACCACAAAATTTGGAGCTTAGTACTTCTCCAACACCAAGCAGGTCCTTGGAACCCCCAGACGACCACAGCTACATCTGGTGTCAAACATGGAAACTTCGGAGATCAGATGCTCTATTTTCACTAAGTATGCAGTTCCAGCATATATGCCCAGCGTATACGCCCAAGTGTACGTTCCCAGCGTATATGCTCAAATTCCCAGCATAGCCGCCCAGCATATACGCCCCGCATGTACGCTCACCAGGAACAACAGGTGTATACGCCTGGCATGAAACCTCCAAAGACGACATGAAAACAACACTATAGAGCGAGATTTGGCACAAGGGAGCAACCATCAGTGTATACGCCCGGCGTATACGCCTAGCACATCAGCGTATACGCCCCAGCGTATACGCCTAGCACGTCAGCGTATACGCCCCAGCATATACGTCCATCATCCGTTAGCATATATGCCAGCGTCAACAACATTTACGCCCAAGTTCGCATACACTCAGCACCCCCAGCGTATACGCCCAGCATATACGCCCATAGTCTACGCTCACTGAAGACAGCGTATACGCCCGGCAAATGTAACATGTTGTACACTTGTAAATTTTACGCCCTTGCACCCAGTCAACATGCCACGTGTCGCCCAACCCAAGTCTGCTGTCAAAACCTGTATAAAATCCCAATTTTTCACGAAATCCAGACGGTTGGCAAATTCCCAGAGCACACCAAAGAACATAGACGCTGAGAACCAGAGCTCAAAACCTTTTACGCTGGACAATCCTGCACACTGAGCATACAGTCTCTACGTTGTGCTTACAGTGTGAACCAGCTGCAATCATCCCTGCACCCACCGAGGCTTTCATCCGCCTTGTGTTACACTCACAACTGCGTTTGACTGGTGCATGTATTTTCATTTTGTAATACCATTGTTACATTTTCTTCCTACAATTGTTTACAATCCGCATTGATTCTTGCACGTATTCTGTTTGCGCTTGTTTACATCTACACTCTGTTCACATCATTTATGCTGCTTATGTTGTTTACACTCTGATTCACGCCTATTACGCTGTTTACGTATAACCCAACGTATAGCACTTCAGTGTACGTTCGGGGAAATCCTTGTCTGATTTGCGTGCAGACCACCCAAGGTACTCTACCTTCGTTCACTCCAGCTCACCCTCAGGCGAAGGTAGGGTCTTCTGTGCGCGTCCTGTGATCCCACGGTCTTTGTTTCCTTTCAGCCGGAGACCGACAATTTCAGGCGGTACAGGACCTTTTAGTTGTTATGTGCACTATCTAAAATCTAGTGAAAGTTATTCAAAATCATTAAAACGAACCTTAGAGTCATATCATATTTCAACAATAACTACAAAAATTTTTAAAAGCACAATGCATTTTTATTCTCTAATATAAACTATCTCCTTCTCATAGGAGTGATTCTTCACCTAAGTTTTATGGAGTACATTAATAGGTTCTCCAACAATATCAAGTCGTATATGCTCATCCTAATGAGTATGTATCCAATTTCACCTTCATCCTACATTAGGATGAACAACTATGGTGGCGTGACATGGAGGGTAACATCATGTTTCCACCCAATTGATTCATTTCTATAATGCTCCAAAAAATGCTTATACTATGGGATCTTCAAAGACTTCATGCTGAGTACATTGTGCACGATAGTGATGCTAGGGATTATCATACCACTGAGGCATAATGTCTAAGGGATCAACAACTAGAATAACTTCATGAATCTACGAAGAGGAAATGATTTAATAATTCCCCAGTCTAGCTATACCAAAAAGATGATGGAGAACCCATGTTTGCGAGCTTTTCATTTAATGAAATTCCTCTCTTTGACTTTGGCAAAGGAGGTTAAAACCAAAAACTATACTCCATGATTCACAATCCTAGTTTCAGTAAGAATGGATCCAATGACAAAGAAGTATTCAAAGAGGTAAGTCAAGGTAGGAATGCAAACAAGAAACAAGATCGTGATCATGGCCGTGTTCACCAAAGAGGGGTAGCAGGCATCGTGATGGTGCTAGTCCTCCTTCCTCTTTACCAGGTATAGATTAATGGTCCTAGTGGCATTGTGTTTTGTAGTTGAGCTAGGAGTTCACCCTACATAGGTGGAGTAAGTGGAAACTTTGTAGATAGAGGAGGAAGATGTGTAATAATAGGAGAAGGATAAGGGTAAAAGGTGGTATCCCTTCTTACATGTGAAGAATGAGTTTGATAATAATTAGAAGGATGGTAGTGAGATTAGAAAGTACAAACATGACTGGAGGAGTCAAATGGAGACAAGGGTTGTGGAATGTAATACCCATATGGATTAGGTTGGTGGTAAGGGTATTGCTACCTTGGTGGTACTAGTGCCCATGACTATGGTTGTTTCCATAATTGATATTTCTCATATGGTTGTAGTGGAGTTCCACTTGGATAATACTTTTTTTGCTAATGAAACTACCTAGAATTACCTTGAGGATAAGGAAATCGTCTGGGTGTGTGCCTTTATGCTAGTCATGGATTCAAGGCATACATCCTACATTCTTGTAAGTGTGACAAAATAGAACAACATCCTTTAGGCTATTCATAATGGTAGATGTCACATCCACCATCATCATTTAATTTGTTTCCTACAACTTCCTCCATTACAATAATCTTGCCTTACCTCTTTGATAGGCATGTTCAACTTCCTTGCATCTCCTGCACTCACGATCACTACCTTGTTCCTTAGAAATTTTTAGGAAGGCTTGAAATCTACTTTTCATTGATTTCCATAACTAATCAACCTTGGCCGTAATTTTAGATTGAAATTTTTGAAGTGACAAGGCTTTCCTATCCACCATCTTATCAAGTGTTGATTCTTTTTCACTATCACAAAATCAAATCTCCCACTTGTAAATGGAAGGATTGTGATTGTACCCTTCTACACTTCTCATTTTTTTAATTTTCCTTCCTCTTTAGCTACCTACTTAATCAATCTTTGGATCTCATGGATGCTTAATTCTAATAATTTTCCTTTAGCATAGAGTTCAAGAGTTCTCCTTGTTTCAGATCGAAGCCTATCTATAATGTGGAAAAGTTGGTCTAGTTGAGAATAATCATGGCCAAGACATCTATGCATTAAGGAATAATATCAATTGATGGTGGTGTCCAAGGGTTCTTGTATTTCTTGTTTCCATCCTTGGATCTACCTTCTCAAGTTGGACACCCTAGAGTACATTTTATATTTGTCATTGAACAATTCAAGCATTGTACTCCATCATCTGATAGATTTCAGTTCTAAGGACTAATACTAATTCTTTGCTTCTTTAATGAGTTTCCATGGGAAAAACTTAAGTTTTTTCCATTCATTTTCTATGTTCTGCAAGGCACATGCATTTTGGAAAGCTTGAAGATGATTCTGCAGATCTAAGTTATATCCCCCTTTGAACTGAGGGATATTGTTCATGTCTAGCCTTTTGATCTAACTATCCTTTACATGCCTTGTTGGAATTTATAATGCCTCTACAATGTTTAGCATACTCTGGGTCGAAAGATAAGGATCATCAAGGCCTAGATTATGGTGTTGACAATGCCTTCTACTACCACCCCTTCATTCATGATGACAAGCCTTTCTTAAATGCTGGTGCCCCCGATCTTGGCTTGCTTGATCACCCCTTCGATCATTTCAGTTTCGTTGGTCACCTCCATCATGGTCACACCCCCTATAGTTGTGATCAAAGCGAAATGAATCATCAATTGAATGGGTCGAATACTTGATCAAAGAGAAGATCTTTCTTCTAACCTAGAAGTCCATCTAAGCTGTCAAATATACTCATGGTTAACAACCTTGTTTCTCCATCTCTCTCTGTATCAAATTCCTCCAAGTCCCCTTCAAATCAAACATCACCCAAGATCCATACTATGATGCTTACTCACATTGTATCTAATTGGATCAGTGTTGGCAACCTTCCTAGGAAGTTAGCAAATCCTAAAAATCCTCTTATCTATTTGCAGATTGCTAGGAATGAATCATGCAAAGCTCTTCTTGACTAAGGTTCTATGTCAACCTAATTTCTTGTGAGATGTATACTACATGGAACCTACCTTCCCTCAAGAAGAGCAATATTAGATTAGAATTAGTAGACCAGTCCATCATTGTTCCATTTGGACTAATGGAAGACATTGTGACCACTATTTTTGGGTGGTCTTATCCTACTAATTTCTTAGTGATCAACATAGAGAACTACAAAGGGGACTTCCCAATCATCATGGGAAGGGCATGGCTAAGCACCATTGATGCAAGAATGGGCATCAGAGATCTTTCCCTAGAAATATCTAAAGAAAATGCATTCAAAAAGATCAATAAGAAGAAAGTTCCATGCATTGCATATAACGATACAGGGTGCAATTATGTGTAGCAAATTTGGGTAGTGAAACAAGCATCCATCTCTACATGCAAGTAATGTGCACTAGAAGCTAACATTGAAAGATATCTGTACATACTAGCCACAAAACAAGAGGATACTTAGGGGTTGATCACTGATTCTAAAAGTAACACACTTTGCATGGAAGCAATTGAGAGCCTCACATGTGCATATTTCATAGGCATGAATGAACTAGAGTAAGATCGTCACCAACTTTCTAATGATGCAAATGATGATACATACTGGGAAGAGTTGGAAATTCCTAAAAATTTCAAGCAAGAATCCCTTGAACTAAAAACTCTACTAGCTAGCATGGAATATGTGTTCTTAAAAAATGGAAAGTTAATCATAATCAATGTAAACTTACTCTAGAACAAAAATAGATGCTATTAAAAGTGGTTAAAAATGGGAAGTAGCCTTTGCCTGGTCATATCTTGAACCCATAGAAATTGATCCTAGGATATGCCAACATCGCATCTACATTGATCTAGCCATGAAGCCAAAGAGATAGCCATAGAGGTGATCAAACCCCAAATTAAAGAAGATCGTCAAAGAGAAAATTGAATAACTCCTCAAGGCAAGGTTCATTTAGCCCATTGCAGATAGTGAGTGGGTTAGTCCACTTGTGATTGTACCAAAGAAAAATGGTAAGTGGTGGTTTTGCATCAATTTTTGGCTATTGAATATGGCAACATTCAAGGATCATTTTCTATTACCATTCATTAATTTGGTGTTAGACAAAATATTTGGATATTTCTACTATAGTTTTATGGATGATTATAGTAGCTATAACCAATCTAGATTGCACCAAAGCACGAGGCCAAAACAACATTCCCAAGTCCTTGGGAAACTTTTGCATATCGCAAGATGCCTTTTGGTCTATGCAATGCCCTTGCTACATTCCAATGCCTAGCCTTGAGAATTTTTCAATAGAAATATAGTAATGATGTGGAAGTATTTATGGATGATTTTTCTTCTTATAGAGCTAAATTTGAGCATGCCTTGGACCACCTTAAGCAAGTACTAAAATGATGTGTTGAAACAAATATATAGCTCAACTGACAAAAGAGTCATATGATGGTCTAAGAAGGAATTGTATTGGGGCATTGAATCTTATAAACAGGAATTGAGGTAGACCTTGAGAAAATAAAGATTATCCAAGGGATTACCTATCAACTAGAAACTTTTAAAGATGTTTGGTCATTCCTTGGACATACTAGCTATTATTAGCAATTCATAGAGAATTTCTCTAAGATTGTAAAACCATTGGTTGAGTTGACAAAGAAAGATGTCCCATTTGTCTAGACCAATGAATGTGAAAAAGCATTCCAAAAATTCAAGAAGAAACTTGTAGGAACTCCAATTCTACAGGCACCTAACTAGTCTAGATCATTTCATGTTATGACGAATGCATTAGTTATGCCTTGGGAGCTACCCTTACATAGATGGATGACAAGAAATGTCCATACTACATCCACTGTGCTAGCCAAAGCACTATGGGTGTAGAACTGAAGTACACCATGATAGAAAAAGAACTAATTATAGCTATGCTTTCTCTAGAGAAGTTTAGGCACCATGTTCTTGGATACAAAGTGTTTGTGCACATAGACCACAATGCCATATGCTTCCTAATAAATAAGCCAACGATGAGTCTGCATGTCATATGGTGGCTGGTGATCTTATAGGAATTTGATCTTACCATGGTAGATCGAAAGGGTACTATGAATGTTGTTTCTAACCACTTCTCTTGGTTATGATGGAACAACAAAGAGGAAGAAAGCCCGTTATCTGATATGTTTTATGAAAAAATCATCTTTGCTGGGGCTATAACCAAATAATTTCCCAATGATCCTAAATGGTATGATGGAATTCTCACCTATATTCTCACTTAGGATATGCCATAAGTGTTGGACCACCAGAAGAAATAATAGTTTCTTCACAAGGTGAAACACTTCATGGTGATCAATGAACACCTGTACAAGGTGTACACTGATGGCCTAGTTTGATGGTGTGTCCCTGATGCTAATCAACTACACATTCTCAAGATGCTCATAAGGTCCTTGTGGGGGCCACTATGCTAGGAGATGCATAGCCATTAAAATCCTAATGGTAGGGTATTACTAGCCAACAATTTTTAGGTATGCTCATCAATATGTCCACTCTTGTGAACACTACCAATGAAATGGTGGAATGACTACTCGAATGGAGGAACCTCAACAATGGATTCAACCACTTAAACCCTTTAAATTTTTTGAAATTGATTATATAGATCCCATCATGCCCATGTCAAATGGAAAGGTGCACATCATACTCACTATTGACTATTGTACGAAATCGGTAGAATCAGTAGTCATCACCAACTATACATCTTCTACTGTTGTTTGGTTTGTACAATAAAACATTGTAAACAAGTTTGATGTGCCAAATGCATTAATTTCTAATAATGGAACTCACTTTATAGGCACTACCTTTTGAAAGATCATGCAATGATTTGGGGTTGAACATAAACTCACAACACCCTACTACCCCTAGGCCAATGGTCAAGTTAAGGTTACCAATAGGGAAATCACTAGGATTCTAACAAGGACTATTAACAATTATAGGAAAGACTAGAGCATGAAACTCAATGATGCCCTTTGGACTTACCACTCAACATGGGAACTTCCTATAGGCTATTCTTCCTATTAGCTCTGTACACTTTTAACAGACTGTGACATTAACCTTGACTTAAGTCTAGCACAATAAGAAAGTTTAATGAATCTCAACTTGCTAGATGAAACTTGATTGTTTCCCCTATCATATAATGAGTTGCACAAGGAATTGAACAAAAATTTCCATGACCTTGAAATTAGAAAAGTCAAATTTCAACCAGAAGATAAGGTTCTCTACTAGAATCCCACACATGTACCTCAAAAAAATAAGTTCCAAACATTATGGTAAGGACCTTATATAATTTATGAAACTTTTCCTTTTGAGGCCATGATGATCTACAAACCTAAGAGCCTATAGAAAAAGGAGATAGTCAACATACAAGTCAAACCTTTCCATGAGCATAAGTTAGCAAATACAACAAACGCCTCATCAGATAGACAACCACATTCAATATTTCAGATCTCCTCCTTTCAACTCATTCATGGGGAAGATGACCATCCATGCTAACAATATAAGTGGCTTATTAATTTTTTTATATTTTTTTTACAAATTTTTGTTTTGCACATTTTTTATTTTACATATTCTTGTTTTCATGTTATTAATCTTTTCAAATTCTTGCTTTACACCATCATTAGTACATTTGCTCTATCCTACATATTTTACACTTTCTTTTATATTTTGTTTTATTTTGGTACATTTTTCTAACTTTTTGTTGATAAGTGCTAGGCATTGTGATAATTCATTACTTGATGGTGGTATGTACTAGTTAGTTATTTGGTCATTGGTGTTTGGATTCTAGCTTTGAATTTTGTTATGGATAATTAGGACATAGTTTCTTTTTCATGCAATAATAAATGAGTCCACAACATCCACCCATCCACAAAATCTATGGTTTTTCTTGTTCTAGAAATATATAGTCCCTTTTCATTCATAAAACTATAAAAAATTTGTGACTTTGGTAGTTTTCAGATTTGGAAAGGATTCAAAGGTTTGAATAGGGTGTGATTTTAGGAAGATTTGGTATTCTTTGTGGTTTTCTGCTTGCTTGGGTTCATGTGTGTTGTCATGGATTTCTTACTATTCCATGTTGACCAATAAAAGGAAGTTGAATAAGTCTTTCCATGGTGTGGTTCTCATTAAAAAAAATAATGAAAATTCAAAGCACACCCATTAGACAAAATAAATGAGCTATAAGCACTAGTTATGGGACTAGAAAGACATCTTACCCATGCTTGAAGGTCCCCTCTAACTAAGGCTCTTTCTCACTTCCTACTTCTCTTTTCTTCTTTAATAAGAAATGGTGGTTATTTTGTGCAAGCACTCTTGTGTCTTAGGGGGGGTAGATTGGTCTTAGAATGGTGATGTGAAGTCATTGAACATGGTTGGTTTTGGTCTGGACTAAGGATAGATTTTATTAGGTTATTTAACCACAAAATCCACAAGGGACTTCATGTGACCTTAATCAAGAACTCCATTCTATTCTCTCTCATCCATCTATGCTTTCCATGTCTCACCTCATTGCCAATTTCATGTTCTTGTTTGATGTCCTACTTTGATGTATCAAAATTATTAGGTAGTTTCTTTCAATTTTTAGTATTTAACTTTTCATAACCATTAATCATCCATGGAGCCCATGGACTCCTTAGTTTAAAGTTATTCAAGGGCAATAAAAGGCATGTGTGTACTTTGGGGAGGATCCACTTGTATACCAATTGATTAAATTAGTTAAGTTCTTTACCCTTAGACATTCTCACAATCAAACCCTTTTGCATGCCTCATCAATGACATCTAATTGTGCATCTCTTCACAATGTTTTTTAGTGAAATTTTCTTTTTATTGTTATGAATTCTTAAACCTTCTTCAAGCATTTCATCTTATTTGATTTTTTTCAAATTTCATAATGGACCACTTATCCATTTTACCCTACTTGTTAGTCTTCCTACTAAAACTATTAATTGAATATAGCCACCATAATCACAACCTAGCCAAGTGTAACCACCAACAAGACAAGGTACTTTAAAGCTATATGTTACACATTGCATACTAATTCATGATTCTATTGTGATTGCAGTGTGAAGTATGGACTAAAAGTGAAACTATCTTCACCAAAGGATAAGTAGCAGCACCTTATGATGAGGAGCCTTCATAATTGTTGAATCTTCTCCCTTGCTCTTTAGCTACCAAGAGGAGTTGGATGTCAATTTTATCTAGGGTGTTTAATTCTATTATCATGAACACCCACTTTTGTAAGAGATTGTATCTCCATACACTCAGGTACTTAAATTTTTTTTGTTCCAACGGAGTCAATTTGTATGTTAGACAATAATCCCATACCTACGTAATATTTTATAAGGAACTTGTTCCTCCTCTTCTTCACTCAAGGAAAAATTTTCATTCAGTTGTAGGGGTATGATGAATTGTATTTTGACAGCCTTTGATATTAGATATTCGATATTGGAGCCCAAGACATGATGCCAAATATCTAATATTGTGGGGTTTATGCTAGCCTATAAATATAGTGCTTGGGCTCATAATTCTCATATGGTTTTTCATTAGTTTTTGCATAGAGTAATGAAGTTTTTACAATTTAGTCATTCCAAAGTTAGAATATTTTTGAGTGCATGTAACAAGAGTTTGAGTGTGTACAAACCTTTATTCGAGCATTGATGTACCTGAGCATAGTAGTGTGATGGGAATTAAGACAAGCCCTTTTGATAATATTTGCAAGACTAAGAATAGATTCATGTCTTCTTTAATGCATTTATTATTCATGCACTTTACTTTAATGCATTTTCATTAAGTAGTTAATTTTTAGTTATTAATAAACACAAGCACCACCTCTTCAAGCATATGTGTAGCACTTGGTAGCCCAAAAATGCTTAATGTTTGGTAACCCAACAGTGCTACATGCATTAAGATATGTTGAGGGAGTGAGAACAGGTACTTGTGTTAGGCTAGCTAGGAAATAGATTAATTAGATATTAAATTTCTCTACCTTTTATTCTTGTTCTAGGAAATTAAACTTATAAAATACAAAATGATAAAAATCATATATACCTTAGTTTCACTTCACCATATACTTGTACTTCATAACTAGAACTGAGAAGACCATGATTGTTTTAATTAGATTTCATGTCTTAGAACCAATGTACTTAAGAACTTAAGGTTTGCGGAATTCAACTGGATCACACGTGAATGCTTGTGATTTGTATGGTTGGACATAGGGGTACCTTGCCACTCATCAATTATAATATTTCATGACTAAAGCCATAATTTTTATTGATGCAACCATTTATTTTCTTGTATAACGTTCATTATCTCTTAAGCATAATTGACTTTCTCCTTGTGACTTAAATTCTCAGTATAAGCAATAAATTGACAAATGGCTTCAACTTAATTTAATCATGTAGCTAAATTTATAATTAAGGTTACATCATTTTCATAGAGAAGTATGTTCAAAAATAATACATTCATTGTCTCCAACATTATTAGAGGCATTCTATATTCATTCCTCCAATTCATCTATAAATATGCCAAAGAGGGTAGAGGATAAAGGACAACCATATTTAACTCCTACTAAGTTATTAATAATTATTATTTCTCTAGTAAGAGTATCTTTAATAAGAATATTAACTATCTCATATATTATTTTAGTAGTAGAAATGCGATCTTATAGAATTTTAATGCTATACTATCACTTTCAAGGTTTATTTCAAGAAACAAAATCATATGCCTTAGAAAACAAACAAAATAGATAAAATTCTTATGGTTGGGAATTTTTTCATTCTTCATATAATAACACCTAGTTATTAAATAGTCTATAGTAGAATGATTCTCCTAGCAAGACATATGATAATCGATGTTGTTAGGCCCCAATTACTCCTAGCCATAAACATAATTGAGAATGAAATTTAATCTTAAATCTAAGTAATGACGATAATGTAAATATACTCTAGCCTAGAGTGATAAGCATCTAGTCCTAGCTTACCACACACATCCTGGGCTCATGTAACCATTACTATGTTACCAAGCATTATGCTACTAGGCAAACGAAGCAATAATACTATTGAGATTACCAAAGGATTACACTTAAACACTTAAAAGTAGTTGTACTTATTTTTCTTTACTAATGAACAAGTAAAGTAAGATACTTGAAAATGTAAATAATTAAATTAATAATATAGTAAAAACTATTCTAAGTAAAAAATTAAAACTAAGTAGATGCTGCAATGATAAAAAACAATCTCAATCTTTACTTCTGATCATGAACTGTGCTCAAGTATACTTCACTTGAATAAAGATTCTGTACAACTACTCAGCACCACACTACAAGCATTCACTCTATCACTAAAATTTATGAAATAAAATTACAAGGATCTACCTAAGGGTGGAATGAAGGTTATTTGAATCATGTTCCCAAGTGTTGTATTTATAGGTAGGAATGCATCTTGCGATATCAAATATCTGATAACGTAGCATGAGATCTAATATTGGGACCAAGATATTAGGGCTAAGATATCAGGGTTAAGATATTAAGGCTAAGGTTTCATAGCCATTGAAAAACATGACTCATCATGCCCCCATGACTAAATGAAAAATCATCCTCAAGTGAACAAAAGGAGGAACAAGTTTCTTACAAAATATTGGGAAGGTATGGGATTATTGACTAACTTTGACTACCATAATGATGTGTACAAAAATGACACTATTACATGACAAAACAAAAAAAAAATAATATTTGAAGTGGCTTAATGTAGTTCATATTTTGGGTAGTGGTGGCTCTTCCATCAGCTTCTTCCCTTTTTTGTAAATATTTTGGAAGGTTTCTCCTCTTCTATCCCTATCTTATTTTTCCATATGTCCTTGAGCTAAGTGCTATGTAGTAGGAATTTCCATAAATAAAGATTTCTACCTCTCCTTGGGCTGAGTGATCTATAGTAGGAGTTTCTTGATGAATGTTGTATGATTGAGCCTCCTTCTTTGCATGTTCTATTTTTGGTGTTTGTTCCCCTACTTGGCCTCTCCCACAATCTCTTCATCTTTCGCTCCCATGTTATGAAGGTTCTCCTTCTAGTATCCTCTTTGGGACCATTTGCAATCAAAAAGGGTTTGAAATTATTAGGGTGTTCTTATCAATTCTTAATAGTTATTTACCTTGCTCATACCCTTGGTTAGAGCAAGTTCTTATCTTATTATGATTTTAGAATTCAAAAAATTTTCGAAAAGGAATCCCTTAGTTGTTATATCTTGTAGTTAATTATTACCTTCTCTCATTTTCCTTGCTTATTATGGCCTAAAATAGTTGATATGATTTATTAAGAGTATTATCTGAATCTTTCTAGCCTTAGTTTGATTAATTAAATTTAAGATTCTTATTATTTCTTTGTACTTATCCTTTATAGTATCTTCCAGGCATTAGGAATTTTTGACTCAAATTTTCAAATTTTTGATTCCTTATATCATGCAATGCACCCTCCCACAACTAAGTTGAGCACTCTCGAATGACCAGGATTTAAGAATTTTGGAAATCAAAGCTATGAGGGTGAAGTTATGGCCTTTGGAAGTGAGTGTGCAACAAGGCTAAGGAAAAACTATAAAAACTTCTCTTACTACAAATGAGAGATGAAAAAGTTTACTAACTCTCACAAATATATATACTATTTTTATATGTACAACATTGTAGGTACCTACAACATCACCATTAAAAAGATTAATTTTTCATTGATTTTTCTTAGAAATTACTCAAATGGAATATTTGGAAGATGTAAAGCTTAGCCAGAGGATCATGGCCATTAATGAAGCATAGTTTTTTAAAATTTGATGTTCAAAGTTTCTAAAGAAGGAATCTCAGACAACGAAAGTTTATTATACGAATAAGAGATGGGTAATGAATTTTTTATGCATGGAAAAAGTATTAGAGATTATTGGAAGTATTTATTAGATTTTGGATGATCTTGAAAGGCACAAGATGATGTGAAGTTTCTTGGCAAGTATGAAATATAAGAGTTATACAAGTGGATTCTCCCTGAAGCAAGCTCTAGCCTTTAGTTCCCTTGTATAACCACATCTAAAGTGTCCTTAGGTACTCAAGGAGTTGAATGTAAGAAATACCTATATAGAAAAACACACATGTTAGTATCACCAAATTAGAAAAATAATGCTATATTACACAAAACCACAAGTTATGATTAAATATATAGTGAGGTGAGATAGACTAGAGAAAGGATTACTAAACTTGGGACATGAGGTATCTTACCATAGGTATAATGAATCCTTGTGTGTTATTAATGGTTAAAGTAATCATTAGCCCTTCTTTCCAAGATTCAAATAAAGTCCAAACTACTTTCTAATGACATCACATTATTTCATCTCTTGGATTTACAACCATAAGACTACCACTATTGCAAGTATTACCACTTGGCATATTGTCCAAGGAAGGAGTTTATTTATTGCACATTTTATTTTTTAGATTCCTAAGAAGCTGCGTACCTTTAGGCATGGGTAACATGTCTTTCCAGTGACATGGTAATGTAGCAATTATTATACTCTTATTTCCTTATTTCATTAGATCTACAAGGATATAATACTTCCTTAGAAATAGGATAGAACTCATAGTAGGAATCTAAGAAAATCCACAAATCCCCTTGATTTCACACCCTTCACATTCCCCCTTGGTTCTTCACTTTTCTATTCAGGCATAATGGTTAGAAGTTTATTATTAATTTGATGATGGAATGAATATCATTATGGCAATGGTAAGAGCCTCTTATTATTGGAATGGATGGATGGTGATGTGGTCTCACTGTACAAATAATCAATCCCTTATGATTTGATAACATAGAGAAATTTTCACCTTATTGGGACTACATCTTACTTTATTCAATGTGTTTTATTTAACATTGATAGAAATATGTACAAGTAATATGTAAACAAAGTACAAAAAATTGTAAAAGATATTAAGAATGAAAAAGATTAAAAAGAAGAAAAAAATATCAAAGAATTGCAAATGGTTTAAGAAATAAAAAAGTATAAGAGGATGAAAAGATATCAAAGAATGTGGAAATTGGTAAGAAATGTGAAAAGGCATAACAAAAAATTAGAAATAAAAGGGAACTTGTAAAAAAAATTAAAAAATGATTATTAATTCCTTGATCATGATTGGTGTCTCCCCCATGATTGAACTCATAGAGGAGTGTTTGGAAAATGGACCCTAGTTCCCTTGGATCATACACTTGAGGCTTCTTACTTACCATCCTTAGTGACTTAGTTTTTCAATTATCATCCCATGTAATCTTGAAGGTAATTGAATTTTGATTAGTCAAGTCCTTATTTCCTATTTCTATTAGCATATGATTGTGGTTATTGTTTCCATTTTTAAGTTCTTATTTGGGGTCATTTCCTTAGAATGGGAATTAATAAGTTCTTTAGATATTTCCATGCATGTTTTAGACATTCTTAGGTTCTTAATTTATGCCACTAGGTACCTTTTGGTTTAGTTGCTCCTCCTCTCTCTTGTGCACACACTTGTCTTTCATATTTAGTATGGGTTGGTATCATGACTATGTTGATATGTTGAAGTATTAATCTAGAACTGCATCCTTCTTTATCATTAGTAATGCATGAAATTGCCTATCTTTCCATAGTTATAGGTTCATTTGTTATGTTTTTCATTAGAGTGCTAATGCATGTTGGCTCTTGTGTTGAATTGGGAGACACTATTTTGGTGAGGAAGGATGTTGCACTTGGTTGGCCTTGTGCTAGTATTGATGAGCCAATAGGCTTATGAGTTTTGTGCCCATGTGTGAAAATTATCCTAAAGAAAGGACATTTTTGGGACTTTTTCTAAGAACTATTATCATTATCATTTACTTATATGTTGATAGCACAAGTGGCATTATTTTATTGATGCTGTGATGTCAATCCTCCCTGTGTTATTGGTGGTAACATATGATGGAAGGAAATATGAGAATATTGAGGATCTCATGGAGGATAAGATGTTTGAGATGGTGATACCATAGGGGATGTTTCAGGTCAATGATATTTGGGAGAGTGGTAATAGTGATTTGAGATAGAGGAAGTAGAACCATCTGGAGAAACAAGTTATTGAACAGATTCATACAAGTATAACTGGCAGTAAGGGTATTACTGGTTTGTTGATGGCATCCCCCACAACTATGGGTTCTACCACTATGGTTGATAGTACTATTGAGGTTGATAAGACATCCCACTAAAATAGTATGGTTGGTGGTAGGATTGTCTATAATTACCATGTAAGTAACATAATTTCCTAGGTATTTGCTTTTGTACAAACTTGAGATTCAAAGTGAAAGCCCCAAACTCTTGTAGATATAACATAACTAGGTAATAGTCCTTTAAATTTTGATATTGGAAAATGTCACATCCAACATCCTCTTCCATGGCTAAGCCTATAATCTCTTCTGCTACATTTATTTTTTCTTTTTTTCAATAAGTGTTCCTACCTACTTCTTTGTTCTTTTTCCTCTTCTTATTTTGATCACTTGATTTACTTTGTGGCACCTTCTCCACTATGGTTTTCATGTAGGTTGTGAATTTTTCATTCATCAACTCCCACATCTTATATGTCCTTTCTTTAAGTTCAATAATAAAATCTTGTATTAGTAAGGTTTGCTATGAAATCACCTCATCAAGAACTACCTCTTTTTCCTCATCATAGAAATGAAACCCTTTCTTTTGAAGAGTTGGATCCTAATTATATTCCTCTATGTTCTCTCATTTACATATTTTTCCTTCTTCTTTTGCCACCTATTCAATTAGCCTTTGTATCTAATGGACTTTCAATTTGGATAATTGACCTTAGGCATAAATCCCAGGGGTCATTCTCATTTGGTTATGAAGCCCATCTATGATGTGAAAAAGCTACTCTTTTTGAGAGAAATCATGACCTGGACATCTATGTAGTAGCAAATAATATATATCTAAGGTAACATCCAAGGATTTATGTTTTTCTTGCATCCATCCTTGGATTTGTTTTCTTAGGTTACACACTCTCACATAGGTTTGGTATTTCGCATTAAAGAGTTCTAGCATTGTTAACCATTAATGGATTGAATTTGGTTCCAACGATCTATACCAACTTTTAGTTTTATCTATTAGTGTCATAGAAAAGATCTTAAGCTTTTGCCAATCACTCTCAATTTTCTACAAGGCACAAACATCATGGAAGGCTTGTAAGTAATGTTGTAAATTAGAATTATAGCCTCTCACAAATTTATGGATGTTATTCATATCAAACCTTTTAATGCGACTTCCCCTTTGGTGCCCATGGGATATTCTAACTACCTTTGTTATCTATGTCATGCTCTTAGTAGCTAATAAGGGTTCACCATCATTAGACATGTCATGGCGATAACTTATATTTCTATTTTTCTGATTATGATGATCTTGTCTATGATCATTTTGATGTCTTTGATTTTTCCCTTGGGTTCGATTTCTATCTTTATCTTGACCCCATAGTGAAACTCTATCTCTATAATTATGTTCATCTTGATTAGAACTAGATGTTAAAGAGGAAGAGGAAGATGAGGAACTAGGAGAATCACCATGGCTCCTATGGTTCTTCCCATGGTACCTTGATTTATCTTTTCTAGGTTTAGATGAGGTCTTAGGCCTTGAGGCCCTCCTTGATCTAGAACTTACTCCATCAACTCTAGAATTATTTATACCTGTTGAACATAGTCCTTAAGTGTGTTTCAGGTTGAAATGAGCATATGAAACCCATGCTTGTGATTTTTCACTCTAGTTTTCTTCAATATATATCATATCATTTCTCCTACTAGCGCTTTCATCATGTGATGCATTCTCAGCCCTATGTGAACAAGACATGTTTTTAACGTATGTAACTTAAAATATTAATATTTTCTAAAAAGTAAATCATTAAGACTTTTACAATGATCTTTTATAATATAACTAACCTAGATAACTAGCACCATCCTTGACAACAATGCCAATGATGAGCGATAAGTATTCCCTGCATCCAACCATAAAAATCACTAGTGTTCAAGCACAATCTGATTGAATTTTGTGAATGAGACTAGTTGTGGCATCTAGATCATTAAGTATTGATTGCAGGACATTAGCTTCCCACTTGGACTAGTGGTAGCTTTGTCATGTATGTTTTTGTTCCAAGTGACACATATGATAATTGATGTTGTTACACCCTGATTACTCCTAGTAATAAACATAATTGAGAATGAAATTTAATCTTGAATTTAAGTAATGATGGTAATGTAAATTTATGCTAGCCTAGAGTGATGAGCATCTGGTCTTGGCTTACTATACACATCTTCGGCTCATGTAACTATTATTGGGTTACCAAGCATTATGCTACTATGAAAACCAAGCAATAACACTACTAGGATTACCAAATAATTACACTTAAATGCTTGAAATCAGCTATACTCATTCGGATTTACTAATGAAGAAGCAAAGTAAGGTAGTTGGAAAAGTAAATGAATAAATTAATAAGATAGTAAAAACTATGCTAAGTAAAATGATAAAACTAAGTGGATGTTGCAATGATGAAAAGCAATCTCAATCTTTATTTCCAGTTATGAATTGTGCCCAAGTAAACTTTACTCAAATAAATATTTTGTTCAATAACATAATACCAAACTACAAGCATTTACTCTATTGCTAAAACTATGAAAAAAAAACTACAAGAATCTACCTAAGGATGGAATGCAAGGTATTTAGATCATGTGCCCAATTGTTGGATTTATAGGTAGGCACACATCTTGTGATATTGGATATTTGATAATGTAGCATGATATTTGATATTGGGGCTAAGATATCTTAGCCATTAAAAAACACAATTCATCACCTAGCTTAGAAAATTTTATAATATCTTGACCTAACTATGAAAAAGGATTCTCTTATAAAAAATTAGCAGAATTATAAAGAGAAGAATACCTTGGAACAAAATAGCAAAATAATAATATAAATGATATCTAAAATGTCATGAATTTTAACTCTCACATATTGGTTATTATCATTGATGAGCATCAAAGTGTTGTGTTGATGAGCCCTCATTGATGGGGTCTTGTTTACGTGATGTTGCCCCATCGATGGGGCCATCTCGACATAACCCTATAGCAAAAACTATAAATACATGATCATAACTATGTTTATGGGACATCAAATCATAGAAGTAGTAGAGTTCTTGTAATTTTTCTATTTGAAAGTTAGAATATTTCTTTGGGTGCTCACACTAGGAGTCAAAAAGTGTGCGAATCTTTATTTGAGCACTATTATACCTAAACCACACTAACATGTATGACAATAGAGATGAGCCTTTTGATTAAACCTTGTAGCAATTAGAATAGATTAATAATTTATTTATGCATTCAGTGTTTTCATCAAATATGCAATTAATTAAGTCCAATTAGACTTTAACTGATTAGTTAATTAATTAAGCTAAATAGATTAAGTACATAAGTACAACCTCTTTGAGCATAAACATGCATTCTCTTGGTAATCCGAATAGCATTATCGCTTGGTGTACCTAGTAGCATAACACTTGGTAACCCAACAATGGATACATGGGTTTAGGATGTGTATAGAAAGTGGGATAGGATGCTTATGTTAGGGCTAGTTAGGGACTAGTGAGGTAGTTAAATTATATTAGTCATGAAAATACTTCATCTCTCTATTTATGTGCCAAAGAACATAAAACATAAAACAATAAAAATCTTATGCCTTAATTACACTTAACAATACCTTTGTACATCACAAGTGTAATTGGGAAGACAATGAATGACATTTAGGACAAGGTTCACTTCCTAGACAACTAGTATATCAAAAACTATAGAGTCCATAGAATTTGACCAGATCATGTGTGAATGCTTCATGATTCATATGGTTGAGCATAGGGTTAGGGGTACCTTTACCATTCATCATTGGCACCATTGCTAGGGACTCTTTTTGTTGAAATGTATGCTATCTAGGCTTAGTGAACATTATTTATATCATTGGATGAGCCCCAAGGTTGACATTATTCTCAAATTATATATTTTACAAAGCACACTGATATTTTATTTATTTGCAAAATGTCTTCTTCTCATAGGCATGAAATTGTCAAATTGCCATTTCCTCAATAGTGCAAGGTGGTATATACTTATCCAGATGAGTATGTGCCTAATTTCACCTTCATCTTACACCAGGATGAATAACTATGATGGTGTGATATGAAAGGCAAATCTCAGTCAATCTATGCATATGATGCTACTTCAAACTCTTACAAAGTTAGGCATCTAAAATATTAAAGAGGAATATGTTGTGAATGATTATTAAACTCAAGACTACCATCCCATTAACACACAATGCATGAGAGATTAACACTAGGAGAAGAATCATGAGTTTGCAAAGGGAAAATGGTTCACCAATCCCTTGTTCCTACAAAACCAAGACAATAATTAGGGTCCTTTCTCTAAAGGCTCTCAACATGAAAATTCTCCAACTCTTGTTACTGATGATGGGGATGTCAACCTAAATCTACATTCCACTATCAACAAACCAAGTTTAGGAAAAGATGGTAGTCAAGGTAGGGGCTTAGACAAGCATTAAGATGATAAGAAACTTGATGAACTTGTTCGTGATAACCAAATGGAAGTTGGTAGACATTATGGTGATGGTAGTCCTTCTCCATCTTAATCTTCTTCATCTACATCTTCTTCTTTCTCTTCTTCCAGTTCTAAAAAACACTATAGAATAAACAATCGTGATGGAGGTGCACAACAGAACAATAATACTAACTACCATGCTCATAATAATCAAAAGGGTAACAGAGGACATCATTGATGACAATAAAATAATTATGATAATGATCCTTTGCTAGCAACTCAAAGCATGCTTAACATTGTATAGGTAGTCAAGATTCCATCTAGGCATATGAAAGATAGTTAGATTAAGCACTAAGACATAAACAATATCAGAAGATTTGAGGGGGATATAAATTTGATCCAGAGACACATCTGCAAGCCTTTCATGATGCTTGTGCCTTACAAAACATAGAGAATGACTGCTAGAAATTAAAGATATTCCCTAGGACACTCATCAAGTAGGCAGAAAGTTGGTATTAGTTCTTGGAACCAGAATCTATTTATCGATGGAGTATAATGCTTGAGCTATTTAATGATAAATGCTAGATGTACTTTAGAGTGTCCAATTTGAGAAGGAAAATCCAAGGCTAAAAATAGGAAACACATGAACCATTGGATGCCACCATTGGTAGATATTATTCACTCATACATTGATGATCTAGCCATGATAGGCTCAAAGTAGAAACTAGAAGAACTCACAGGGTTTATGTCCAAGGGAGACTATTCAAACTAAGAGCTCATTAGATACAAAGGCTAATAGAGTAGGTAGCAAAAGAAGAAGGTGAGTTGCAAGAAAGGAAAAGTGTAGAAGAATATGATAGGGATTCTTTCATCAAGGAAAGGGAGGTTTGATTCTATAACAAGGAGGAGTCATCACTCAATGAAGTGATGAACAGGAAAATCTTATCTATTCAAAAATTAGTTTTCAATATTTCAGTAAAGGTTCATAAATTATGGAACTCTTTTGAAGAAAAATTCCAATTTCATCACTGTTCGACCCCGAGGTTTTTGAGGTTTTGAGGCTTTGAGGTTTTTAGGTTCGGTGGCTTAGCTCGGAGTCCGCCAAGCTTTGAAATTTGTGATTTTTCGGGGTCCCCCCCCTCAAAGTGGGCCATCCCTGATGTCCCCCCCATTGTAATTGTTTACTTGTGTACCATAACTTTCAGTAATACAAACCTGAACATTCTCTCAAAAAACAAATTCCAATTTCTATGAAGATTGTTGAAGAATCCAAAGAGCATAATAGTGATTATGACCATAGGAGATAGAAAGAAGTTGAATGTGCCTACCAAAGAGGTAAGGGAAAAGCTACTGTAGTAGAAGAAGTTTTGGAGATAGACTCTAATAATGATGCTAGATGTGACATTTGTTAATATGAAAATCTGAAGGGATGTTGTCTTATGGTGTCACATTTAAAAGAGTCTAGAGGGTACATGCTAAATCCTCAACTAGCATGTAGGTAAGCATCTAAATGATTGCCTTATCCTCAAGGTAATCCAAGGAAATTCCAGTAGCAACAATAAGCTTATTATCTAAGTGGAGCTCCACCACAACAATATAAGCAATACTAGAAGTGGTAGCAATCATAATCATGGGGAATGTCACTTCCAAGATAGTAGTACCCTTATAGAAAACCATATCCATATGGGTAGTATGTTTAATAACTTGTTTCTCCTCAAAGCTTTGCAAGCCATGTCTCATTCCAACATCACTATTGCCATTTAGAGTACCATCAAACTTAATCACCATCTACTTGAGGGAAGCACCCATATCTATACCACCCTCCACATCCATCTACATACATCCCTCCTCCCTCAACCTAGTTATCTCTTGCTCTATCCATGCATGGAAAAATTCCCCCACAACCATAGCAACAAATTGTTACAAGTGCTATAAATTTAGAATTGACCATCCAGTCAAGTGATTCGGATAATCGATCTAGAAAATGATCATTTTTCTGACCCAACAGTCCTATCAAATTCTCTCATAACCCAATGTGATTGGTTTCCCTATACCTCCAACACCCTCATCCTCTACATCAAATACATTTAAGTGTCCAAAACAAACTCCTTCTTAGATCCACATTGTTATGCTAACTTATGCTATTTTTAATTAGATCAAGGTTAACAACCTTCCCATGAAAACATCTAACTTAGGAAGTCCTCTTATTTACTTATAGATTACTGGACATGAGCCATGCAAGGCTCTTCTTAATTATGGTTCTAGTGTTAATCTAATCTCCTATGACATGTACAAGGCCTAGAACCTACCACCTCTTAGGAAGAGTAATATCCATTTAAAATTGGTAGACCGATCAATCATTATTCCTTTGGGATTAGTGGAGGACATTATGACCATAGTTTGTGGATGATCCTATGCTACCAATTTTCTAGTGATCAATGTAGAAAACTACAAAGATGGCTTTCCCATAATTATGAAACATGCATGGTTAAACACTATTAATGCATGAATGGGCATCAGGGACCTTTCCTTGGAAATCTTTAAGGAAAATGAATTTTGATGGCTTGAGAAAAAACGAATTCCATGCATCGTGTATAATGATAATAGGTGCAATTATGTGTAGAAAATCTAATCCATTAAAAGTACATTCTTCAAAGCATGCAATTAGTATGCACATGAAACTGATATCCAAAGGTGCCTGTACATAGTAGCCATAAAACAGGAGGACACCCAGTGGCTAATAGCTACCTTTGATAGTAGCACACTATGCATAGAACCTACTAAGCACTTAACATGTGCTTATGTTGAAGGCATAGATGAACTTGAGCAAGTTCATCATCAACTCTCTAATGATGAAGATGATGATACCTATTAGGGAGAG
This sequence comes from Gnetum montanum, assembly GCA_015680685.1. Taxonomy (NCBI): domain Eukaryota; kingdom Viridiplantae; phylum Streptophyta; class Gnetopsida; order Gnetales; family Gnetaceae; genus Gnetum; species Gnetum montanum. Next base: position 345,184 of record MNCI01028378.1, on the reverse strand, counting down.
TTACAAATCCCTAATAATTTTAAGCAAGAGCCCCTATAGTTAAAAACTCTACTAACTAGCATAGAGTATGCATTTTTAAACAATGGTAAGCTAGTTATCATCAATGCGAATCTTGCTCCTAAACAAAAACAAAAGCTATTAAAGATGGTCAAAAAATGGCCAATAGCATTTGCTTAGTCATATCCTGAGCTAATAGAAGTGATCTAAGGGTATGCTAGCATCATATCCACATCGACCTAGCCATGAAGCTAAGAAGGTAGCCATAGAGTTTCTAAACCCCAAGTTAAAGTAGATTGTCAAAGAGGAAATAGAACAACTCCTCAATATAGGATTCATCTATCCCATAATAGATATTGAGTGGGTTAGTCCACTTGTAATTGTGCCAAATAAAGATGATAAGTGATAGGTCTACATTGACTTTAGGCTATTGAATATGGGAACCTTTAAAGATCATTTTTCATTGGCATTTGTGGAACAAGTGTTGAACACCATATCTAGGAATTATTATTATAGCTTCTTGGATGGTTATATTGGCTATAACCAAATCCAAATTACACCAAAAGATTGGCCCAAAAAAATAAGAAACTTTTGCATATTGCAAGATGTCATTCAATCTATGTGATGCCTTTGTAACATTCCAATGCCTGGTCCTTAGTATTTTTTAATAGAAAATTGTTAGTAGGGTAGAAGTCTTCATGGATGAATTCTCTACCTATGGGGATACATTCAAGAAAATCCTAGACTACCTTGAGTAAGTACTAAAAAGATGTGTTGAAACAAACCTTTAGCTCAATTGGTGAAAAAGCCATTTAATGGTCCAAGAAGGCATAGTACTATGGCATAGAATTACTCAGGCAGGGATTGAGGTAGACCTAAAAAAAATCATGGTCATATAAGGAATCACATGTTAACCAAAGATGGTCAAAGATGTTTGATTATTAGTTGAACACACTGGCTACTATTAGCAGTTCATAGAGAATTTCTCTAAGATTGCAAAGATGTTGGTCAAGCTTACAGAAAAAGAGGCTCTATTCATCTAGACCAAGGAAAGCTAACATGAATTTCAACAACTAAAATAAAAACTCATGGAAAATCTTGTTCCATGGGTGCTAGACTAGTTCAGATCATTTCACATAATTATGGACACATCTAATTATGTCATGGAAGCTATGCTTACATAGATTCATGATAAGAAACATCCATATTACATCCATTATGTGAGTCAAAGCAATGTGGGTGCACAGTTGAATTACACCACAACTAAGAAAGGACTAATGATAATAGTGTATATTCTCAAAAATTTTAGGCACTATGTGTTTGTCTATAAGGTGTTTGTGCACATAGATCATAGTTCCATATACTTCCTAATGAAGAAGCCAATGGTGAAACCCCCATATCATATGGTGATTGATGATTGATCTTACAATGGTACATCAGAAAGGGCCTAAGAATGTGGGCATTGACCATCTCTCTCAATTAAGATGGGATAACAAAGAGAAGGAGAGTCCACTCTTTGATGAATTTTCAAATGAACTCATCTTTATAGGAGCAATAAATGAATTGATTCCTATAGAAACAAAATGTATGATGGCATCCTCACTTACCTTCTCAGTCAAAAGATGCCACAAGATGTGGACTTTAGGAAGAAATAATAGTTTCTTCATTGGGCTAAATACTTCATGAAAATCAATGGAGATCTTTACAAGATGTGCACTAATGGCATGGTTTGTTGGTATGTCCTTGATGTAGATGAATTGAATGTTCTTTAGGATACTCATGAAGGCCTTTGCGAAGGCCACTATGTTGGGAGACACATGGCCATAAAAATCCTAATGGTAGAATACTATTGACCTACAATCTTCTAGGATGCCCACCAGTTTGTCCAATCTTGTAAGCGCTATTAATGAGTTGGTGGGATGACCGCTCAAATTGAGGGTTCTCAATAATGAATTCAAACACTAGAGACCTTTGAAATATGGGGCATTGACTTTATGGGTCCCATCACACCCATGTCTAATGGAAAGCCATACATCATCTTAGTAGTCAACTAGTGCACTAAATGGGTAGAAGCATAAGTCATCATCAACTGTACATCATCCACTACTACTAGATTTGTACAAAAAAATGTTGTAAATAGGTTTGGTGTGCCACATGCACTAATTTTAGACAACGGAACTCATTTTATAGGTGCTACTTTTCAATTACTCATGCAACGCTTGGGGATCGAACATAGATTAACAACACCCTATCTACCCCAAGCCAATGGTCAAGCAAAGGTAACTAACAGGGAGATTACAAAGATTCTGAGAAGAACTATTAGCAAATATAGGAGAGACTAGAGCACAAAACTCAATGATGTCCTTTGGGCTTATTGCTTAACATGGAAACTCCCTATTGGCTACTCTCCCTATAAGCTAGTGTATGAAAAACTTCCAATGCTCCTAATTCAATCCAAGCTTCATACACTCTCAACAACCTATGATCTGAATCTTGACCTAAAGTTAGCACAAAAAGAAAGATTGATCAACCTCAAGGTGCTAGATGAAAATTGATTAGTAGCCCTATCTTTGAATGAAGTACAAAAGGAATTCAACAAGTAATGAAATGACCTTAGAATACAAAAAGTAAAATTTCAACTTAGAGATAAGCTTCTTTACTAAAACCCCACACGTGTACCCCAGAAAACAAAGTTCCAAAAGTTGTGGGGAGGGGGTTGGGAATCTTATATCATTGATGAAACCTTTCCCTATGGGTCCATGACTATATACAAACCTGAGAGCCCAAAAAAAAAGTAGTTGGTTAACATCCAACAAATGAAGCTTTTCCATAATCCAAAGTAAGCTAGTACAATAAATACATCAATGGATGGACAACCATGCTTAACTTTTTGATCTCCTCCTTATAACTTAGTTGTGGGGGAGATGGCCATCCATTCTCATCATTCATATGGCTCCTTAGTTTTTTCTCTATTTTTTATTTTGCAAGTTATTTGTTTTACACCTTTTTGATTTTCAAGACTTTTTCTATTTTACACCATTTTTTGTTTTACATCATCATTAGTACATTTAAATCATTCTTGAATATTTTAAACTTTTTTATATATTATACTTTATTTTATTTTAGTATGATTCTCAAATTTTTGCTAATAAACATGCTTTGTGCCAATAGGATAGTGGCATTGTAGCTGTTACTAATGGTGGTTTGTGCTTTACATTTTGTTTGCTAATGTATGGTTTTTATTTTTGAATTTTTGTGCCAATGGATAAGTCATGGTTTCTTTTTCATGGAATAGGAAATGAGTCCATGAAATCCACTCTTTCACAAACTCTATGGTTTTCCTTGTTTTGGAAGTTTGATATCCCTTTCATTAAATAAACTCTTAATAAATTGGTAACCTTGGTAGTTTCTAGAATTAGGAAGGATTCAAAGGTTTGTATAGGGTGTGACTTCAAGGGGACTCAATACTCTTTGTACTCTTCTACTTACTTAGGTGCTTGAGTGTTTTCATGGAGTTCTTACCATTCCATGTCATCCAATAACAAGAATTCAAATAAAGTTTTTGTATGGTGTGGTTCCCATTTAAAAAGAAAAGAAAACATGATGGGAATTCAAAGCACACCCCTTAGATAGATAAAAAAGCTACAAGCACTAGTTATGTAACTAGACACACATGTTACCCATGCCTGAAGGTCCCCTCTAACTAAGGCCCTCTCTCACTTTTTACTTCTCTTTTCTTCTCTTTATGGAATTATAGTTGTTCTATGGGTGCACTCTTATGTCTTGAGGGGGTGGATCAGTTTTAGAGTTGTGATGAAAAGTCACTGAAAGAGGTTGGTCTTAGTCTAGATTAAGGATGGATCTTCTTAGGTCATTTTAAACATAAAACTCCACAAGGAACTTCTTATCACCTCAATTTGAAATTCCATTCTACCTTCTCCATCATCCATCTATGTTGTCCATAACTCACTTCACTGCCAATGTCCATGTTCTTGATTCGGTATCTTAGTTTGATGTACTTGAATTCTTAGGTAGAATCTTATAGTTTTTGGTCCTTAACTTCCATCACCCATTAATCACCTATGGGGTTCATGGACTCGTTAGGTTGAGGTTATGCAAGGGCAAACAAGGCATGTGTCTACTCTGGGAAGGACCCACTTGCATCTCTCTTGGTTGGGTTCATTAAGCACTTTATCCTTAGACATTCTTGCAATCAGAATCTTACATACATCCATCTTCTACATCAGACCATGTGCTCATTTACATATTTTATTCAGTAAATACATTCTCAACCAAATTTTTCAATTTTTGAACTTCCAAAGACCCTCTTAAATGATTTCCACATATTCTTGGCTTTTTTGGAACTCCATGGATTCCAAGTTCATTAAAAAATTCCTTGTATTTCTTAAGATATTCAAATTTCAAAATTTTTCCTCTAGGATTGTTTACAGGGCCTTGTTGACGTGGCAAAAAAATTCTATATATAGGCATAATTCCACTTAGAAATTTTTACATTTTCTCAAAAATTCCAAAAGAGTTTTTCAAATTTTCAAAGCCCACAACCTTCCAAAGCCCATAACTTCCTAACCATTAATTCAAATCACTCTATTCTTTGACCTTGAAGCTATTGGAGGTAAGCTCTTTATTGTGGGGGCCACAAATGTGCCATTTTTGATGAAAACTTTTTTGCCATTTTTTCTAACTCCCACAAAGGTTTAACTAAGAGATCAACTATTAAACACCAAATTACAAGAGTTAAACCTTTTCAGTAAGCTTCAGTGACATTTATAATAAAGAATTAATAAAAAATTAAGAAAATAATAATAAAATAATCGATCTACCATGGTCCAACCTTAGCCAAAGTGTAACTAACTAATGAGAGAAGGTATTTGAAAATTTAAAGTTACACATTATATCTACTAATCAATGGATGTGTTGTGACCAAAAATGGCACCAAAAGGAAAGAATACACAGGAAGTAGGACCATATCAATAAAGGAAGAAATAGCCTAGAATGGGAAGGGGCCAAGAGTAGGCCTAAGAAGAACCACTTACAACCCATGCCATAGGTCCTCTTAGGGAAGAGGCTGAGGTGGAATCTATTTGACAAATTTCAAAACTAGTAGTAGCAATAGAACATTCCCATCAAGATGATGCACTAGCTCAATAAGAAAATATTGAGGTGACTTTGATAAAAGAGTGGCTAAATGAGATAAAATCAAGAGAGGTTCAAAAATGGTGCTCTAGGAGTTAAACTTTCATCCTTTCCTAGAGAAAGCACCAAAAGAAGTGCAAGAACAATTGAAGACCTCTCCCATGTGGCATATCATCATTTCCATGGGGGAGTGGTACATGAGAGAGACATTTTTATTTTGGAACAATAGGAAACCTAGATACATGATAAAAATCAAGAACATCTCAATGTCCTACTTAGTATAGGCCATTTCTGTAGTGCTTGGGTTGCTAGAAATGGGGGCATGTCTTGCTAAGATTCCAATGTAGGTAGTCCCCAACATTAACAAATAATGGGTGCAATAATGCTACAATTTCAACTATAAGGAGTTTGGCACACTCACACTGGTAGAGAGGATCCACTACAAGATTGTGGCCTTTCAACTCAATCCCATGGTGAGGCCATTTAAAATCAATGTCTTTTCTATCCAAAAGGCACTAATTTAAGTGGAAGATTCCCTATCAACCTTTCATAGAAAATTTATCTAGAGATGGATAAGTGATTTAAAGAAAATGAATGTGGAAGGAAGGCACTCCTATTTCCATGCCTCATCAAAAAGCTTGTCAAAGGGGAGGAAGATTAAGTCATACAAATGATGCTATTAGGCATTCTTTGGTCATCTATTGGATGGAAATTATGAAAGATAAAATGCTTACAACTATCATTCAAGAAGAGGAGTACAAACCACCACCTCCACCTACCAGTCAAACAACTATGCTAGACATTGCTGCAACTTTTTAATGGTTACACAAGTATCAAGAATGACTCTTGAGTGAATAAGATGAACAAGAAGACACAAGTGGTAGGGACACATATATGTATAGACTAGCAATGAGTTACCTACATGAGGTGGACCGAACAATCATCTTGATGGGTGGAGGTGGATCTATTTTCGTAGCCCAAAGAATTCAATTGCTCACAAGTTCAAATCTTAGTGTCAAAGAGATCATGATATCTCTCATAAAATAGTAGTCACTCAAAATCTCTAGAAATGGTGTGACCTTCTCAATGTGTTTGGAGGAAGGTGGGGTAATAGTATTGGTGATGTAGCACTAAGGATAGGAAATAGTAGCAGAGGTGGTTGTTGACTGACTAGCCAAAACACTCAGTGCACCTATGGTGTTTGTACTAGACATTACTGGTATTGCACTCAAGGATGTGTAGATGTCCATAGGAACCACAAGTGGTAGGATAAATGCAGCATATCACGAAGAACTACTGGATTGACTCGTGGGAACCAAGCAACAACTTTTAGATGTCTTTGACCTTTTAAACAATATTACTACAACCCAGTTGAAGCTACTAGAGGCAAGGGGCAAGAACATCATTTTGGAAGGATAACTTAAAATAGCCAAGGAGCTGAAAAAATGCTTAGTTGCTAAAGTTTCCAAAATAAGAGCCCAAATTTTTGACCCTACATTTCTCAACCTGACATTGATAAAAGATGGAGTTATTGAACAGCTTCACACTAGAATAAAAGGGGTTGAGGATGCAATGGAGATGATGGTGTTATACCAATCCTTGGAAGAGGGTAAATAGCACAAAATTCAGAAGGCTTTAGATTAGACCTACCAAGAGAATGTACAATTAACACCATATAGAGCTATTGCTTGTGGAATGTTGATGAGCACAAACAATAATTAACAGACTTCATCCATTAATAGTAGGAGAAATTGGCTAGAGCAAACACAAAACTAAGGGGATTGGTAGTGGAAAACATAAACCTCTTCATCGAGGAGGTCCATGCCCTTCACCAAAAAAATATGATTGAGGTAACCACTTGAAAATTAGAGGCTCTCAAATTTAAGAGAGTCAAAAATCATTATAGAGATTAGGTTGGTCTACAAAAATAAGTGAATGAAAAACACATTTAGTTTATGAAGGGGAAAGTGAATTAAGCCCTCCACCAACTCCAGTAAGGAAGAGAAGTTTGGTAGCCTATTATTAATGGGATAGATGCCTACAACAAGGTGAAAATCCACATAAAGGAGTTACAAATTAAGAAGATGATGAAATACATGAAGCTTGCTAATCTCCGATATGTAAATCTAACCATGTTAACTACTAGATGGCTATGGTCAGAACTAGAGAAATAGGTGGCTAGCTCATACTTGTTGTATGAGGCTAAGTTCAAGCATCACAAGGACACCAAGCAAAATCTTGCTATGGGAAATGCTGAAGTCAATCTTCTCAAGGTCAAATACATTGATCAAAGATCTATAATAGAGAACCTAGTCAAAAGAATGAACAACTACCAAGAGCTACAAAATGTAGTTAAGGCGTTTGATATTGAACACAAAAATTTCATTGCCTAGTTTGTCAACATAAAGGAGATGTTCTTGGCAATGCCCTATCCATGGGATATCCCTATTCTTGCCCACATTGGTGATCTCATGTGAACTATGAATGATTTCCAAAGGAGGAGAAGATGAAGGCATTACTAGATGCCTTTCACCTTCCATTAGAGGTTGCAACTACGGTAGTACAATGACAACTACCTTAGCCACTGCACATGCCTGAAGCTGGCAAAGGTCCTTTAGAACCTTAGGATCCTCCATTGCCTAAGACTATTTGATCTTCTCCACCATCTTTAGGCCATCAGAGGATGTGCTATTCAATTTTATGTTGTCATTTCATGGTGTTCAATTTTGTGTCATGAACACCATAATTTTTGTAATGTGTTGATTTGTATACTTAAGCACTTAGTTTTGTAATGATAGTTTGTTATGTCAAGAGGCAATCAATAGTCCCATACCTTTCCAATTTTGTAAAGGAACTCAAAGATAAGTTTTCATTGTAGCTTGGGGGTATGATGAGTGTCAAAGTATCACGTTTATGAACCTTTGTTGATGTGGCCTCCTCGATGGATCCCCATTGATGGGGCCCCGTTTATGTGATGTTTCCCCATCAATGGGGCCACATTGACCCATCAATGCAGCCCTATTGAAAAATATATAAATACATGCTTTCAGTCATGTTTATGAGACATGAAGTCATAGAAGTAGTAGAGCTCTTGTAATTTTTCCATCTGAAAGTTAGAATATTTCTTTGAGTGCCTGCAGTAGGAGTTAGAAAATGTATAGATCTTTATTCAAGCATTGCTGTACCTAAACCACACCAATGTGCATGACAATAAAGACAAGCAATAGATTAATGATTTATTTATGCATTTAGTGTTTTCATTAAATATGCAATTGACTAAGCCCAATTAGACTTTAAGCAATTAGTTAATTAATTAAGCTAAATATATTAAGTACATAAGTATGATCACTTTGAGCATAAACATGCATTTTATTGGTAACCCTAGTAGCATTATCACTTGGTGTGCCTAGTAGCGTAGCAATTAGTAACTCACTAGTGGATACATGGGTTTATGATGTGTACAAAAAGTGGGACTAGATGCTTATGTTAGGACTAGTTAGAGACTAGTAATGTAAAATTACATTAGTCATTAAAATACTTTAACTCTCTATTTAAGTACCAAACAACATAAAACATAAAACAATAAAAATCATATGCCTCGATTACCCTTGAAAATACCTTTGTACATCACAAGTGTAATTGGGAAGACAATGAACACCCTTTAGGGTAAGCTTCACTTCCTAGACAACTATTGCACTAAAAAATATAGAGTCCATAGAATTTGACTAGATTGTGCATGAATGCTTTGTGATTCATATGGTTGAGCATACAGGTACCTTCACTGCTCATTAATTGTCAACTATGTGCATCTTAATGAAATGATATCTAGAATATTTAATTAAATAGACAATACCTTCACAAGGTGTACCCTTTATCTTAAAACATTTATTTCTAATAGAAATGATATGAAATCTTGGAATAGAGATAGTTAGAGAATATTTTTCTTTCTAAGTTTTAGAAAAATTAAACATATCAAAATCACTATAGAAATGACTAGTATCTAAACAAGAATCTTTATTATCCAATGAACCTTCAACATTATAGAAATCATAGGTAATAGAAGAAAAATCCCTATTTTTAGGATTTATACTCTCCTTAATGATTGCAACATATTTAGAGTTCAAGTAATCGATTTCCCTTTTAGTACAAGCTTATTTAACTTCCTATTACGATTTCTATTTTTTTCTTTTTTTACATCCTCTTAGGTCATTATTAATCTAAATATGTTGTCCTTTCAAGGTACTTTTATTTTTATAAACCTTATCTTTTCCATGCCAGTCAACAAACTTAATAAGAATCTATCAAGGTTTATCCCCCTTTGGATCAAGTTTGTATGTACTAATAATTGAGATAAGAGAAATGTGCATGTTTTATAAAGAAATCTGGCATAACCTATATAAGATCTTCATCCTTTTCTTTAGAGATTCTTACAAACTAAAAATTATGAATCTTCTCATGTTTTTCTTCATCTTCATGTATTTTCTTAGTAATTGCAAAGGTAACTGCTCCTAATCTTGAGTGAGTATTTATTATTTTTGATTCGAGAGATTCCAACTTTGACTAAAGAGTATCAATATTAGTCTTAACCTAGGTTTCTTCAATATTCCAAAATGAATCTTTGAACTTTATAACTATTAGAATGGTTTGTATCATTTTCCCATAACCTAAACTATGGATTCCAACTGCATAATTCTAGATACCATGAAGTTTAAAATTCTAACCACATTATTCTATTCCTCATGAAAAACCATAAATCCTACATTGAAACCTTACTTGTTATTCATTCCTATACTACTTGAAATAAAATATGTTATTTTCTACTTAGCTTTAGTATGTAAATGGGTCAAAGGCATCTCAAATATTTCCAAATCAACTAAAAGAAACCTTTAATTTTAATAAAAACATTTCAAATGACTATCACCCATGCTCTTCTATTTCTTCAAATAATTTTCCACATAAGCCAATCAAATCTACAATCCACCATGAGGATTTTGATACCAAATTAGACTCCTAGCTATGTTAAGAATAAATGAACATTTCTTGTAAAGATTTTCATCTAAATAAATAATCAAAATAAGAAAAGAAAAAAAGTCGATAGGGCATATTGTGTAGGAAAATAGCTTTTGGATATGAAATATATTTTACAACATATACTCTAGAGCTTCATCATAGCACAATAATATGTCACATCAACATATTTGGAATGAAACATGTTATCTACAAATTACAAGCTTCATTCTTTAATTCAATAAAGCAATTCCTCACTCACCAAATATATTCATCCATTATTAGTACACCCATTAATGTTAAAGGGAGTCACATTCTCTCTCATCATATCTTTTGTGATATTTGTAAACAATATTATTTTTATTTTTGATAAACTAATTGAGATCATGAACAAATGCTTTACTTTTATTCTAACATAGATGAACTCCTTAAAATATTATTACTAGTATTAAAATATTTTTTAGGTGCTTAAAGTGAAAAATATTGATGATTATAAGTAACACACTTGGTTGAAGATTATTTAGAGAAAGTGCCATGTATTCCTTCCTTTTTGGTACTTTCTTCCATGGGATGCAACATATTATGGAATGCTAGATTTATAAAATTTAAAATAACTTTTTCAATATTTAGGATAAGATATATTGGAAATTAAATTATAATGCAAAGTTTATATATGTGGTGACTTTAATGCAAGGATTGGATCTAAGAAAATTTATATTCTAGAGTGGTAGAATAATTAAGAATGGATAGATATACAAGATTGTGGTCATTATAACTAGGTAGAAAAGAACACCAAATGTTACTGAAACAAATTATATAGGAAAGTACATGTTAAAATAGTGACAAATCCTTGATTTTATCATTTTAAATGGGATTCAAACATTTTTTTTAATCTCAAGATTTATTTTTGAAAAAGAATAAAGATGTTCATGTATTGATTTACTACTAACCACCTCTCAAAATGTACTAAGAATTATTGACTTTTATGTTGGTGATAAATTAATAGAATCTATACAATATTTTCTCTAGTTTTTCATTAAAGAAATTTATGTTAACTATAAGAAATAATAGAAAATAAGAAGATGTATTATAGTTACAAATACAAATATTTTTAGTAAGAGGTATAAACTTTGTTGAAAATAAAAAAAATTTAAAGATCAATTAGAAGACATATTAATATATGTTGCAAAAATTATTACTAGGAAACAAAATTTTATGGTTTAGAAGAAATGGTTTAATGAAAAATGTCTACAAGCAAGGTTAGCTATAAAATATTCCTATAAGAAAAAAGCTTTGAATAAGAACTATATGAAATTGATTTGAGAGAGAAAAAAGAAATTTATAAAAGAGTACCAAAATAGTATGATGCAAATGATAAGGTAAGATTCACAAAAAGTTTGGAAATTTTTTAGAAATAATGTTTGTATAAGAGATGATATTTCCATTTCATAGATAAAAGGATTCCACAAAACTTTGTTTTATCACAAGAAAAATACCATAACTAGTTGCATATTCCTAGATATTTTACAAGTTATGTATGATGGAGTAGTAGATAGAATTAAGAAATTAATTTCTAGAAAAGCTATAAATGCAAAAGGTTTTTATGCTAAATTATTAAAGTATGGTTGAGAGTTAGTTTGAAGAAAGACATGGAAAATGCTTAATGAATGACTTCAAAATGGTTTGTCCAGAAAGTGGATCATTAGTTTACATTTTTTTAAATAAAGGAGACAAATCAAATTTAAAGAATTAGAAATTTATCATGATTAGTAACTAGGTTGTAAATTTGTTAAATATAATTTTGGAAGAAAAATTATAATATTGGATAAAAAGAAATAATTTACATGTAGTTTCACAAGCAAGATTTTAAAAAAAACACACTCTATACTAGATCATCTAGTTATTCTGAAATATTGCATTGAACAAGCAAAGGGAAAATAAGGGAAAACATTTATTTGCTTTGTGGATTTTACTAAAAAATTTTACTTCTTTATGAGAGAACAGTTATGAAGTAGACTTACCCAATTTAAAGTTGAATTTAGTTTATTTAATTCATTTCAAAATTGATACAAAGAAATAATTATTGAATTAATGAATGAAGAAACTATATAATCTTGTTAGTTTTACAATAATATAGAAGTAAAGCAAAGTTATCCTCTTTCACTATGATTGTTTGAAATTTTTATTAATAAACTAGAAGAGTGTATTAAAGAGGTACCTATAAATCATGCCATTAAAGTGGATTAGTTATGAATTTTAATCTTTGCATATTGATGAGTGGTGAGGTACCCCTATACTCAACCATATGAATACGAGTGTTTCACGTGCAATCTAGTTGGACTCCAAGGACTAAGTGCTTACGTGCCTTAATGGAACACTTAGGGTTAATCAGTCATTGTCTTCCCAAACTTAATTGTATTTTCATGGTCGTATGGTTAAGTAAGCTTGAGGTATATGATTTTTTATAGCATTTATCTTTTTAATGTCTTATGTTAATAAGCGAAGGTAAAGAGAACTAAGTTAATAACTTACATTAACTATTCGCTAACTAAGTTCTAATTGTTTCTAACACCAGTATCCATTCCCACATTCCGTACACATCTTGAACCAGTGCAACGCTGCTGGGATTACCAAACACTAGTTGTTACTGGGTTACCAAGCGCTACACGCATGCTTGAAGTAGTCATACTGAGTGTACTTAACTAAGAGAGTCAAATGTTGAGAGAGAGATTAATTAACTAGGAAAGAATTAAACATTCAACAATAATTAGGAAATATGCAAGCTTATGTACAATCATTGTCTAATCATTTTTCTATGATTGTAATCATTGTTGCTCTTCATTTTATCATCATTGGTTCATTGTAAAATGTGATATATCTCAAAGTAGAAGGATTAGTAAACTAAATTTCTTTTCATCCCTTGTAATTTTTGTTCTTTTTTGTTGCCCTATGGGGTTGATGTGCTTCTTGTAGGAAGGCATATTTCTTGATCTTGTTAGGATCTTGCAGGATTGAGTGATTGGTGATACAATACAATGCTCCGAAGTAGAGATTAAGATTGTAAAGTTTGTCAAAGCCTAGAAACCACATTCCAAGCCTAATGGGATCTTGCGAGGTTGAGTGGTTGGTGTTGTGACAAAACACTCTAGAGTAGGGTTTGAAGATTGTACAGGGTGTGGACCCTTCAAACCAAATTTGAGAGCAACAATGTTTGTAGGTGTACTTGTGACCTACCCTCCAAGTGTGGACTATCCAAGTTGGGGAACCATGTTAAATTTGGTGTGTGTTGTCTTTTTCTTAAAAATTTTTAATTTGGGGAACTGATTCATTCCTCACCACCCCCCCCCCCCCCCAAACCCCCTTTTAAGTTCAACAATCCATAAGTGGTATCATAGCCTAGTACTCTTACATTCTACATTAATATTCAAGAGTAAAAATGGCAGGAGCAATCAACATTAGATACATTTGGATATGCTTCATAAATTGCTATGCTCAATTCTTATATCACATATGCTATAAATGTAAGTCTCTCATTCCTTTCCTTACATTCAAAAATAAAGGAAATTGTGCTTGTAAAGTTGATAAAACTCATAACAATATGAATGATGTTTCCTTTGAAGAAAGGTATGGGATATTTTGCCATGAATTTCATTCCTTTCAAAATTTATGAATTGAGATAAAATATGCCTTACATGCTAAGGAAATAAAAATTAAAGTTCTTAGTGATTAATGTTTTTATCTTAAGAATGAGAACTTAGACCTTAATATTGAGATTGAAAAATTAACCAATGTGATTAAGTAGATGAGTAAGAGCTTCGAAGGTAAGGAAAGGGGTTAAAATTTTTCAAGTTCTAATTTTGATTGATCTTTAATAGAATGCATGGTATGTGATGGAGGAGGACATGTGGTCTCCAAATGTCCTAGTAATGGCAAGTTACAATGAAAGGATAAAAATGATGAAGAAATGATCAAGACCAGCTTCTACTCGAGTTGGGATGATGGAGAGCAAAGTGAAGAAGAAGTGGTGGATGATGCAAAGAAGTTACACCTTGTCTATATGGCTCTCACCAATGATGATATTGACACCTCAGATGATGAACTTAATGAGGATGAGAGGTTTGATTTATTGTGTAATGAACTTTAAAATTTTCAAAATATTTGTACAAAGCTGAACAAGAAAGTTAAAATTAGGGCTCAATAAATTTCATTATTAGACACAACAATTTTTTATTTTAAAAAATAAATCTCACACCTAAGGGTTGAGAATGAAAAGCTAACCTTCTCTTATAAGTAGGTTAAGGTAGAACTTGCAAATGTAAAGCTTGTGAATAAGAGGCTAGTTAAAGGGAAAGAGTCCCTTCCAATGGTTCTTAGACAAAGAAGCAGCCCACAAAATAAAAGTGGACTTGGATGCTATTTTCAAAAAGAAGAACCTTCACAACCTTCATCCCATCTACAAGAATCTCCAAGGAGTTAGGTTACTCCATTAAACGAAGTTCCTATCCATTAAAAACTCAAATTTTTTATCATTCTAATCAACTTTTCTACAATAGGAGAGTTAGATTTTATTATTGTAATAAGTTTGGGCATAAAAAATGGGAGTGAAATTTAAATTTTTATCATATTAGTACTTGGTCATATCACAATACTCCTTGGTCTTATCAAAATGCACTAAGAAAGAAATTTGTGTAGGGCAAAAAAGATTGGACAACTCAATAGAATAAAGGAGTTAAAAAATTTTGGAGAATCAAGAGGAAGGAACTTGAGAATGAGAAGACTCTATCTAGCCAATTTTTGAAATAGACCCAAGCCTTGAAAATTGAAGAAGTCTATGCAAGAAGAAAAATCTCAAAAGAGGAATCTCATTCTCTAGGACTCTAGGCACATTAATTCTTAGTTGCAAGGAAGGTATGTCAAGGTAAGTTTCTATCTTCTTACTTGCTAAATTTTGTATTAGTATTTAATTTGGAAAGTATAAATTTTTTTTGATGTGTTCTTACTTTATTTATGGGATGTTATCTCTAAATCAACTCTTATAAGAAAAGATTTTTTTTAATTGTTTATGGTATACTTTATATGATCATGATGAAATTAGATTTATGAAAGTTTGTGGTGTGGTACTTCTAATGAATTTATTGTAAATTATCTTTTGGTTTCCTATCTTGGTTTTTGACCTTTAACCATTACATATAATTTGTGGTCTAAAAACCTTAGGATAAACTATTCATTGTTTATTATGCTTTTCTAATATATCAAATCTATTTTCTTTTGAATTAGTACTTTTGAAAAGCATGAATCTTTAATATTTTTAAGATACATGTCTAAAAGTACTCTCAATACTACTAATAGGAAACTCTAGTCTTGATACTTGATCTTATCATTGCTTGGTAGGAATAGTACCATGATGATAAAAGAGCCTTGTTAATTACCCTTGACAAAAGAACTCAAAGGGAGCACACAAATTTCTACATATGCAGGGGAAGTATGTTCTTAATCATCATTTATCATAAAAAAGGCCATTAGCATAAGGGGAGTCTTTTGAGAGCTTCATCAAAAAATACTTAAGCAACAAGACATTCTACTTCATTCTCCCTTAGCTAGAAATGAGCAAGGAAGAGCATTTTCATCTTGTAATGTTGTAAAATAGGAAATTTATTTAGAAATCATTAAAATAATTACTTAAAGATGGTCGTTATTGGTCAAATATCTTGAATTTTATATGCTATTACTTGTGCTCACTATGCTAAGGATTTAATATTTGACCTTTTGTATGTTGATAAATACTCACCTTAGAGATCTTAAGTACTCACAATGGCATGTTGGAACTAGAAAAGGTGTTCACAATTTCTTTTGGTAAGTCATGAGGTATATATATATAGAAAATTTTTTATGATTTTTAAATGATTGGTTATGATCTTTTGATATATTTTGAATTTTTTAACATGACAAGATGTATTGCTAAAATGTTGAATATGCATGTTTTTACTTACTATCTTGGAATTGCTCTTGGATTGTTAGAAGAATATTGGTTTAGAGATAAGTTACTTTCTCTTAAATATATTTTGAGAAGCTTGGATTAAGTATGGTTTAAGTCATTAAGCTTGGATTAAGTGATTTTTTTATTTACAAGAGCAAGAGCAAAGGACTCAAGAACTCACAAGAAAATTTAGGATCACAAGGACCCAAGGGAGCACGGACAAATATGAAGAATTCAAGAAAAATATGTCTATTTTTGTTGAAAATGATTCTTGGATGTATTGAGATGTTTTGGAGTGTTTATAGCTCATTTTAATGAGTCTAGGATGTTATAAGGTTTATGGGGACTTCTTTAGAGGCATCTGGAGGCTCCCAGCATCAAAACAAGTAGTTTCATTTTTAGCCCTTATAGAAATGACATCTTTTCCATACTAAAGACATCTTTCCAAGTAGCACAGGAAAAAACATCTCTATAAAATAGCAAACATATTTCATTAGATAAAGACATCTTTTCCTAGACAAAGATGTCTTTCCAGATTGAAGACTAGTTTCAAAAAGACATCTTTCCTAGACAAAGACATGTTCCCCAAAATAGAGGGAAAATACAAAAAGATGTCTCAAGCATGAAGAAGACATCTTCCATGACCATTAGTGATTGTTGCCTAGTCATTGCATGAGTTCCAAGATGGATTTGGAAACATCACAACTATAAAAATACATCATATGCATTGGGAAATGTGCAAGCTTGTGTATAATCATTATCTAATCATTTGTCTATCATTGTAATCACTATTGCTCATCATTGTAAAGTGTTCTATACCTCAAAGTACAAATATCAACAAACTAAGTTGCATTCATTCCTTGTAATTGTTATTCTTCCCTATTTCCCTGTAGGGTTGATGTACTTTTTGTGTGAAGGCATCTTTCTTAAGCTTGTCAAGATCCTATGGGATTGAGTGATTAGTGTTGCAACACAACACTCCAGAGCAGAGCTCAAGATTGTAAAGGTTTTGGAAGCCTAGAAACCACATTCTAAGCCTAACAGGATCTTGTGGGGTTGAGTGGTTGGTGTTGTGGCACAACACTATGGAGTAAGTCCAAAGGTGTGCTTGCAATCTAGCCTTCGAGTGTAGCCTACCCAACTTGGGGAACCATGTTAAATTTGGAGTATGTGTGCTTTTTCTTACAAAGTTTTCATTTGGGGAACTTATTCATTCCTTCCCTTTTAAGTTCAATGATCCACAAGATTATCCCTCTAACTATATAATAAGATATTTGAGATTATGGATACATATAGATATTTGGAAGTAAAATTCTTTCAAAATTATAAGTAGAAGTATTGTATATCATAACAAGTTATAAATGGCTAGGAGGCTTTCTATACAATGAAGTACAAATGTAGAAATAACAATATTTGGACTTAGATAATTTTAAAATATCTTTTCAAAATAATTTTACAAACTATAGTGCTTTATGGATGTGTGATGCGAGGCCTAGGTCTTGATTAGTAATCATGGAAGAAAATTAAAAACCTTCAAAAATAGTTCATATTGGATGGATTCAAGGTGAAAAATCAAGTTTCACATGCAATACTTTTATTAGAATTGAATTTGTTTTTGTTGAAAGATAAAGCAATATATTAATTCTCAACATTCTACTTAAGTAATAAAAATAGAAATAAGATTTCATATGAGATTATCTGAAAATCTTAGCAATAGGATTGGTTTCATGAAGCATGATTATGGCAACAAAATTGAGGTATTGATAATATTTATGAAATACTAAATTCAGAATAATCTTTGAAACTTGTTATGGTAATGTTTTAGAGAGATGGAAAAATGAGGTACAAATACAAAAAAAACTTAATTTTACTAACAAAATATTAGAGGTGGTAGACATGATGAAACAAAATATCTACATGCAACAACTCTGATGAGATCACACCACCTTAGAGTTGAAATTGTAAGATAGAATAATGAGTAGCATGAAGAAACATTATGTTGAGTGTGTTTACCATAAGTAGTAAAATATGAGTAACATAAATTATTATAATGTTGCAAAATAAATTGATTTAGAAGAAAATTAAAAATATATAGTTAGTATTTGTATGAGTTATTCAAGCTACAAATGTTTGATCTAAGAAATTATAGAGAAAACATGTTCAGGTTATATGAATATTAGACACATCTATTATACTTTAGATTTATTATTACTATTGCATTTTGAAAACATTAATTTATCTAAAAAATCCTTTGGTTCTATCCAACCATAACAAAATATGAGTATCAATGTAAGTATAAAATAAGTATTTATGTTAGCCTAGTGACAATATTCTTGATTTAGAAGCTTCAAGTTATTAGTTCAATTCTAGTGGTTAGTATTAAGTTATAAAATAAAGTTTTACTTCTCCTATATGTCTTTAGGACTAGCTAAATATTATTAAACATTTTCTAGTTTTTATAACCTCATTTTAGGTATTTAAATTTACTAGTGAAGCATTACTTACTTGATTAATTAGAACATGCAACTTGTGATCTACAAGTCATAGGTGTAATTCTAAGGGGTATGTTGAGATACATGCCACATAAGAGTATGATAAAAATTAAAAATTGAAACAAACATTAAAATTCTATTATATCTATATTGATCCTAAGTATTATAACCTTGAAATTGACATAACTTTAATTATTAATTTTTAATGTTGTCAAATGTGTTTCAATAGATTAGCTTATTGTTATTACTATTGTTGTTGTTGTTAGTTTCTTACATTTGTGAATGTAATATACTTGGTAGGGCATTTTATTAGAATTTTCTATCCTTTTTTAAGTACTATCTAAACCTAGTCATATATCTTCTAAATATTTTATGATTAAATAGTGATATCCAATTACTCTAGGAAGTTTTTCTTTTGTTAGTTATTATGCTTTTACAAGTATGTGGATATATATATTTTGTTCTTTATGCATATTTAGTTATTTATATTCAATCATTATTATGCACATTTAGTTAAGCACATTGATGAGTAGCAAGTAGACCCTATGCCCAACCATATGAATCCCTAAGCATTCACATGTGATTTGGTTGAATTCCATGGACTTATAGCCTTCTAATTATACTAGTCTCTAGGAAGTGAAACTAACCATTATAATCATTATCTTTCTAATTACAATTATGAAATGCAAAGGTATGGTTAAGTGCAACTACGGCATATGATTTTTATCATTTTTTGTGTTTTATATTCTAAGTCGCCTAAGAATAAAGAATGATAAATAAAGTGATTTAATTACTAATTTAATCTAAGTAGCTGAAATTTAACTAATCCTAACATAAGCATCAGTTCTTAGTTGCTTTACACATCCTAAACACATTTAACACTACTAGATTATTAAATGTTAAGCATTACTAGCATTAACAAGCACCAAGCGTATGCTTGAAGTGATCATACTTATGTGCTTAATTAATTTTTATTTAATATAGCCTAATCTAGCTTAATTTATTACTTAAATGCTTAAAGCATTAAAGGAAAATGATTAAAATATTAAATTCATAAAGGAAATAATTAATCTATTTTGAAGTGCTACAAGGTTTCTCAGAAAGCTTGCCTTTATTATCGCACACACTGTAGTGCTTAAGTACCACAATTCTCAAATAAAGATCCGTACACTCTTTGACTCCTACTGCTTGCACATAGAAAAATATTCTAACTTTTTGAAAGAAGGACTACTAGAGCTTCACTAGAAATTATGAAAGAAATGCCATAAATGTGGTTGATGAGTGTATATTTATAGGTGAAATAAGGAGCCTCGGTGATGGATACACATCAAAAAGATCACATCTATGAGTTCCCATTGATGGGGTCTGGTTGATGACATCCAATTAATGCAAGCAACCAAAATGCTTCATCATATCCCCACAACTGAATAAAATCATCTTTGAGTTCTTTATAGAATTTGGGAAGGTATGGGATTGTTGACATACCAAACAAACACACAAACTACATAATAAAAACTAAGTGCCCAGAGTGTATAGTTTCACATTGATTACAAAATTTCGAGTGTTAAAAACAACAAAATTAAATACCAAGACAAAATTGACAAGAAAAATTCCTTTAATGATTCTAAGACATTGGAGAAGATCAAACATGTTACGAAAAAAATCAAGTGAAAAAAAAAACAAGAACCAAAATAGAAAAAACAAGCATACACAAAACATAGAATTTATGTGGAAATCCCAAATTAGGATAAAAACCATGAGAAAATGTAGAGAGTTAATTCATTAGATCTAAGATTGAGAGTGTACTATAGGGAAGTGATCCATCACAAATGGGATCCCACAAAGGATGATTGCATAAAGGGAAGTGCAAAGGGTGCCTACATAAAAGGGAGAGTAAATAATGTTCCTTCAACTCTCAATCGTTCAACTTTCATAATAGCTAACCCTTCAACTTCTATAACAGTTGATCCTTCAAATTCTATAATATTCAACTCTTCAACTTCTATAATGGTTGACCCTTCAACTTTTATAATGGTTGATCCTTTAACTTTTATAATGGTCAACCATTCAACTTCTGGTATAATGTAATGGCAGAAAACCAAAAATAGAATTTGGGTTACCACACTATACTTTAATAATCTTCACCTTGATGTGAATTCCCTTACAAGAAATAGATCTTTAATATTCAACAAAAGGTTTCCTTTGTCTCCATCATCATTTTGCAACATAGTGGTCACCTTGACGTCCTTAAAATTGATAACTTGCTTGTCATATTACAGCTACTCACAGCCAATAGCAAGCCTTTATAGAACCTTCCACAAACTCCTAATTGATTTTTTCAAATGGGAAACTTGCTCTTCGTGTTTCTGAAGTAATTTTTCCACCTTGACACTAATTCCCTTAAAAGGAACATATCTCCAATCTTTGACAAAAGGTCTACTCTTTCTTTACTATTTTTGGCTCTTCACATTGAAACTCCATTGTTGTTCTACAATGTAGTGGCCACCTTGTGGTCCTTGGAATGACTAACTTGGCTATTGCATTACTATTGATCATAGCCAACATCAAGCCATTCCAAAACCTACTACAAAGTCCTAATGGACTTTTCCAAATAGGAAACTTTCTCTTCTTGCCCCTAAAGCAATTTCTCCATCTTTATGAAAATTTCCTTACAAGGAACAGATCTCCAATCTTCAACAAAAGCTCTCCTCTATTTCTACCATTGTCAACTCTTTGCACTGAAACTCCATCATGGTTATGCAATGTAGTAATCACCTTGATGTCCTCAAAATTGCTAACTTGGCTATCGCATTGTGCCTGATTAGAGCCAACATCAAATCATTCTAGAACCTACCAAAAAGTCCTAATGGACTCCTTGAAATGGGAAACTTGCTCTTCCAAAACTTTGCATCATTCAAAATCATCTATGTAAGCATAGCCCATGTCTTGACCTACCATAGTAAAAATCTAGAGTTATGATTTGAAAGCAGAATATCATATTTCATAGTTACCAAGGGAACTCATTGGGGTTAGACCCCATATATCTATGTGTACTAGTTCCAACTTCTTAGTCTTTGATTTTCTTCTAGCTTTTGAGAAACTAACTCTTGTTTTGCTTTCCATAAACATGTCCTTCACATAAACCAACATCAACAAACCTCAAGTTTGGTAATCTCCCCTATGAGGCCAACAACTTTATTCACTTTTCACTCACAATGTTAACATTGATTCTAAATCAACCATTGACATTGTGTTATTTATTTCTAAAGTGGTATACAATGTTTTGATCTTATTTTCTTGAGCAACGATAAGATTTCTTCTAATTATTTTCTAGGCTCCACTCCAAACAATGTACTATACTCTTCAGCATCTATCTAATCCATAGAAATTTGGTTTTTCTTTAAACCTGGAACATGTCTAAATCAAGAATCTAAGATTCAATACCACTGTCCACAGAAAAATAGGGCATTAGTAATTTCTTTATTAGCTGCATTCATTGAATCATCATACTAATTTTTCTTTTCTTTATTTGGTTTTGTGCACTATTTTTTGAGGTAATATTTCTTATTGCAATTCCAAAAACTGACATTCTTGTGATCCTTCGATTGACTTCTTCCCAGACTTTTATTTTCCATGGCATTGATTCTATCCCTACTGAAGACTTCTACCTCTGCCTTCATTACGCAAAGCAAAACTTGAAGATTCACCTGACTCCCTTTTGTGTATATCCTCACTATGAATTAGATCTCAAACTCTAAAGAACTTCAGCTTTTGATCTCTCAATGAACTACTAACTATAGTTACCATTGCAAACTAGCTATTAGGCAGTGATGATAACAAGAACAACGCTTTGATCTCATCATCAAAGTTGATTTTCATAGAACTCAAATGACTCATGATGACATTGAACTTATTTATGTGATCTATAAGAGACACATATTCAAACATCCTTAGATTGAATAATTGGCACATCAAATATTCCTTTGTTCAAGGTGGATGGCTTCTCATACATATTTGATAAGGTATTCATTAAACCTTGAGTAGTCTTTTTACTGATGATATTGAATGCAAAATTTTGTGATAATGTTAAATGAATCACCCCAAGAGCTTGGTGATCTAATACTTCCCAATTCTCTTTGCTCATATGATCTAGCTTCTTCCCCAACAATAGTTTGTGCAACTTCCTTTGGTACAAATACTCTTTGATCTACATTTTTTCAAAATCTGAAGTCCATCCCATCGAACTTGTTGATCTTAACTTTCCCATCCTTAGATGCTATCGATCCCATTGATCCTTTGGAAACCTCACTGTAATACCAATT
The DNA here is from genome assembly GCA_015680685.1 of Gnetum montanum. Taxonomy (NCBI): domain Eukaryota; kingdom Viridiplantae; phylum Streptophyta; class Gnetopsida; order Gnetales; family Gnetaceae; genus Gnetum; species Gnetum montanum. Next base: position 322,235 of record MNCI01028378.1, on the reverse strand, counting down.
GTTTAGAAATGAATCAAGTGAAAAAAAATAAGAACAAGAATAGGAAGAAAAAGTATACACAGAACACATAGAATTTACATGGAAATCCCAAATTAGGATGAAAACCATGAGCAAAAGTAAAGAGTCAATTTATCAAATCTGAGATTGAGTGTACTAGAAGAAAGTGATCCTTTACAAAGTGTGATTCCATAAAGGGTGATCCCAAAAAGGGAGTACAAAGGGTGTCTATATAAAAGGGATAGAAAATAATATCCCTTCAACTTCCAACCCTTCAACTTCTATAATGATCGACTCTTCAACTTCTATAATGGTCAACCCTTCAACTTTTCTAATGGCTGATTCTTCAACTTCTATAATGGTTGATTCCCCAACGTTTGTGACCCTTCAACTTCTAGTACAATGTAATGGTAGAAAACCAAAAATAGAACTCATGTCACCACACCATACTCTAGCAAAATGGTCCTAGGTGATGGAGGTTCTTGAGGCTCCAAAAGACCTTCTCCTACTTTGGGTGCACGTGGTGTTATCGTTTCCTACAATAGTTGCAACTTCTAACAAAAGATGAAAGGAATCCAATAGTTCTTTCATCTTCTCCTTCTTTTCCTTGGGATCATTCATAGTCCATGCAGCATCTCAAATGTGGGCTAGAGTGGGAACATCCCAAGGGCAGGGCATTTCTTGGAATAGATCCTTAATAATGATAAACTAGGTAGCTAAAAGTTTGCATTCAACATCAAATGCCTTGAGATCATTTTGCAACCCCTAGTAATTGTTCATCCTTTTGGCTAGGTTATCAATAGTTGATCTTTGATCAATGAATCATGCCTTGAGAACCTCAACTTCAACATTAATAATTTCAAGCTTTTTCTTGGTCTCCTTATGGGTTTGGAACTCTACTTGTACAGTATGTACAAGTTGGCCACTTACTTCTCCAACTTTGACCATGATCATTTGGTAGTCAACATCATCAAATTTGCATAATAGAGATTAGCAAGCTTCATGTACTCCATCATCTCCTTAATATGTAGCTATTTCATGTCAATTTGCACTTTATGTTAGTCATTGAGCCCATCAAAGATAGGTTTCTAGACATCACCTCCTTCCATGAGCTATTAGAAGGCCTCATTAACTTTTGCCTTTTCCATATGGATGTGGTTTTTATTAATTTCTTTCTATAGACTAACCTGATTTTTGTAGTGATTTTTGACTCTCTCAAATTTTAGAACCTCATTCTTCTAGGTGGCTATCTCTATTGTAGATTTGTGGTGAAGGGATTGTAATTTCTTCATGGAGAGATTTATGTTTTTTGTTGCTAATTTCCTTAGTTCAATGTTTACTCTAGCTAGCTGCTCCTACTATTAATGAATAAATTTTTGCATCTATTGCTTCTTTACATCAACCTTTCGTAGGTGATGATTCTTTATTTGTAAGATTTCATTTTCATGGCATGTTTGGACTAAGCCACTTTGGATGGTGTATGTCTTGGAATTGGCCATGGATTGATCAAAGATGGATGTCTCCTTTATGTCTCAACCTATTTCAGCCTATGCTAAAGCTGTTGAAAAGTTTCATCATGTGTTAGCATGGGGTTGAGAAATGTAGGATTGACAAGGCAGGTTATTAATTCTGCACCCTTAGTAGCCAAGCATTGGTTTTGTGCTTGGGCTATTTCAAGTTTTCCCTCCAATATGATGCACTTTCCTATTTCCTCTAGCACCTTTTTTTAATTGATAGTGATTATATTTGAAAGATCGAAGATATCCAAAATCAATTGCTCAGTTTCCACTAGTTGGTCTAGCAAATTCTCTACTAGGTTGCACTCAATATGTTGCTAACTATTCCTACATACATACATACTTAAGACTCCTTTTGTGGGCCCTCAAAAAATATTCTAACTCTGAGAAAAATAAACTGGAAGAGTTTACTACTCTAACTAAGAATGATCCAAAACTGATGCCAAAAAAGAGCCCAGGTGTGGTTTTTATAAACTTGGGGAATATGCCCCGACGTTGGATATCTGATATTAGATCAGGGCCTTGATGTTGTGTACATGAGATCACGGCCCTAATGTAACATACCTAATGTTGTGAATTTCAAAAATAGTGGTTCAGCATACCCCCATGACTTAATGAAAACTCCTCCTTGAGTGAAGAGGAGGAGGAATAAGTTCTTTACAATATAACATATTGGGTAGGTACGGGATTATTTACTAACATGACAAATTGACTCATATGAAATAGACATATAGACTCTCTCAACATTGGATGTTCATGAGAAGAGGAGTGAACACCCTGGAGAATATCAACATCCAATACCTCTTGATAGTAGGAGAATGAGAGAGAGAGAGAGAGAGAAGAAATCCTTCAATCATGAATGGTCCTCATTTTGTAGTGCTATTGCATCATACTTGGTGAAGATATTCTCACTTCCAATCCATGCTTCCCACTACAATCACAAAAGGATCATGAATTAGTATGCAATGGGTAATGCATAACTATTAAATGCCTTATCTTGTCGGTGGTTACACTTAACTAAGTTGTGATTGTGGTAGTTTGGTTTCTTTGATAGTGTTAGCATAAAATTTGATAGATAGGATTAATTAAATTAAATGATCCATTAAATTTGAAAAATTTCAATACAAGGAAATATTTGAAGAGGGTATAAAAATTCACAAAAATGAAAAGAAGAATTCATTAAAAAATATTGTGAAGATGTGTACAATTGGATGTCATTGATGGGGAAAATAGAAAGAATTTGATTGTAAAAATTTCATTGATGGAAAGCATAGATGGATGAAAGGGAGAGTCGAATGGAGTTCCTAATTATGGTCACATGAAGTCCCCTGTGAATTTTGTGGTTAAATGACTTGATAGGATCCATCCTTAGTCTAGACCAAAACCAACCACTTGAAATGACTTTGCATCAACATTCTAAGACCAATCCATCCCCTAAGACACAAGAGTGCTCCTATAGAATAACCATTATTCCAAATTAGAAAAGAAGTAGGAAGTGAGGAAGGGCCTTAGTTAGAGGAGATGAGTCCCATAACTAGTGCTTGTAGCCCATTTATTCTATCTAAGGGCTGTGCTTTGAATTCCCATTAATTTTTTTTTTCTAAAATGGGAACCACACCATGCAAAGACACATCCATTTATTTTGTCCAAGGGGTGTGCTTTGAATCTTCATCCCTTTTTTTGATGAGGACCACACCATGTAAAGATGTATGCATTTATTTTGTCCAAGGGGTGTGCTTTGAATTTTCATCATTTTTTTTATGAGAACCACACCATGTAAGGACTTATTCAACTTCCTTTATTGATTATCATAGAATGGTAAGAAATTCATGGAAACACACATGCACCCAAGAAAATAAAGAAGTACAAAGAATACCAAATCCCTTTGAAGCCACACCCTATTCAAACCTTTTAATCCTTTCCAAATCTAGAAACTAACAAAGTTATTAAACTTTGATTAATGAAAAAGGGATTGCACATTTCCAAAACAAGGAAAATCATAGAGTGTGTGAATGGGTAAATGTTGTGCACTCATTGCCTATTACATAAAAAAGAAACCATGTCCTAATTATCTGTAACAAAATTCAAAGCTAGAAATCAAACACCAACAATCAAATAACAAAAATAGTACATACCACCATCAAGTAACGCATTGCCAATGTACTTGGCACTTATTAACACAAATCTAGAAAATCATGTCAAATAAAAGAAAATATAAAAAAAATGTATATTATTCAGGAAATATCAAATGTACTAATGATGGTGTAAAATAAAAAATTAGAAAAGATTAATAACATAAAAACAAAAATATGTAAAACAAAGAACATGTAAAACAAAAAGTTGTAAAATGAAAAATGTGTAAAACAAAAAAGTTGAAAAACTTAGCAGCTACTTGAATGGTTAGCATGGGTGTCCATCTCTTCCACAACTAAGTTGAAAGGAGGATATTTGAAATATGGAGCATGGTTGTCCATTTGATGAGGTTGTTGTTGTGTTAGTTGGCTTATGTTCATGGAAATTTTTAATTTGTTAAATGTTGACCAGTTGTTTCTTATTTGGGCTCTCAGGTTTATAGATCATCATGGCCCCTAAGGAAAAAGTTTTATAAATGATATAGGGTCACTCCCACAATGTTTGGAACTTAGTTCATTGAGGTACATGTGTGGGATGCCAATAGAGAACCTTGTCTCCCAATTGAAATTTAACTTTTCTAGTTTTTAAGTCATGATACTTTTCATTATAAGCCTTGTGAAACTCATTAGATGATAAGGCTACTAATCGATTTTTATCTAGAGGTTGAGATTCATTAGTCTTTCCTTTTGAGCTAAACATAATTCAATGTCAAGGTCATAGGTTGTTGAAAGTGTACAAAGTTTATATTGAATAGGAAGTGTTGGTAGTTTATTGTAAACAAGCTCATAGGGAAAGTAGCCTATAGGAATTTTCCAAGTTAAGCAATAGGCCCAAAGGGAATCATTGATTTCTGTGCTGCAATCTTTCATATACTTGCTAATAGTTCTTGTTAGTATTCTTGTGATTTTTGTATTCATAACCTTAGCTTGACCATTAGCTTGGGGATGGTAAGGTATTGGGAGTTTGTGTTTAACCCTCAAACATTGCATAAGCTTTTGAAAAGTAGTGCCTATAAAATGAGTTCCATTGTCATAAATTAATGCACATGCCACACTAAACCTATTTACAACATTTTTGTTGTACAAACTGAGTAGCAGTAGAAGATGTATAGTTGATGACAACTGTTGCTTCTATCCATTTTGTATAAGAGTCAATAGTAACTATGATGTACACCTTTTCATTTGACATGGGCTTGATAGGACCTAATGAGTAGCTAGGTATCCCTAAACCCAACCATATGAATCATAGGCGTTCACACGCGACTCGGTCGAATTTCGTAGATTGTAAGCACTTAACGTACACTAAAGCATAACCAGTGAAACCTTGGGTTAGAATGGTCATTGTCTTTCTAATCTCACTTGTGATGTTCTATTTGTGATGGTTAAGTGAGATTAAGGCTAATGATTTTTATAGCTTTTTACTTATCTTTTGGCATCTAATTAAGGTATGAAAAGTAAGGAATGAAATATTAACTAATTTATAATTATCCTAACTTGTATTCTAACTATTCCTAGCATAAGTATCCGATCCCATCTTCTGGACATGTTCTGAGCATCCACTAAGCACTTCTAGGTTACCAGATGTTAAGCGTCACTGGGTTTACCAAGTGATGGATTTACGTTCAAGATGGTCATACTTATGGCCTTTATGAACTATAAATGGGCAATAGCGATTAAAATAACAATAAAAAAAACTTAAGTAATTATCAAAGCATATACGTATTAAACTATTGAACGCATTAAATGGCTAAGTCCAAATGCTACAAGGAATGCTTGAAGAGTTCATCTTTATTATTGTCACGTCAATGAGCTGGTCACTTTTCTTACACCTACTGTGGGCACTTGGAAAATATTCTATCTCCTATGGGAACAAACTGCAAAAGCTTCACTAAAACTAACAAAAAGGTACCTAAATGATGTAGAAGGCCCTCTTATTTATAGGCCGAAATAGGCTCCATGTAAACGGGGCCACATCGACGCATGGAAGGTTGCATCGATGGGGCTACGTTGACACGGCCATGTATACGCGGCCACGTATACATGGCCTAGTTGATGCATCAACTAATGACACTTCATCATACCCCCACAACTGAGTAAAAGCTCATCCTCATGTTACTCTATAATTCAGAAGGTATGAGCTTTTATTGAAAATGCACATGACTTGACACACACATGACACAAACACATGATACAACATCAATTTGACCAAGTGCCTGAGTTACAGAGAAGGATAAGTTATTGTGTTCAAAGATAAAATTGAACACCTTGCTAGTCTTGGAGTCTCTACTGTGTAGAATGATGCACAAAATTGTTGGAGAATATCACACCATCCCTAGGGGCGGTGGTTCCGATGGACCTTCACCAGCTTTTGGCCCATGCAATGGCAGTGTCATGAATGATGGCTATCTCGTAGTAGCTGCAACTTCTAGAGGCAACTAGAAAGCTTCCAAGAGAGCACTCATTTCTTCTTCTTTACTTTTTGGATCGTTCACTGTCCAGGAAGCTTCACCAATGTGTGCTGGAACTGGAACCTCCCAAGGGCATGGTAGTGCCGAGAAGAGTTCTTTCAGGTTGACAAACCAAGCTGTGAACTGCTTCTATTCGATGTTGAACACTCAGATTGATGCCTACAGCTACTGTAGTCATTCATTCGATGGGCTAGGTTCTTCATGACTATATGTTATCCTTCAAATCACATGCGGAGAACCTTGAGTTCCATGTTTGCTGTTTCCATTTTTTTCTTTGTTTCTTTATGCGCCTGGAACTCACCCTCGTATAGAGAATACAAGGTGGCCACTTTCTTTTCCAATTATAACCATGGTCTTCTAGCTATGAGCATAGCTAGGTTTGCATAGAGAAGGTTGTATTCCATCATCTCCTCAATCTACAGCTCCTTAAGGTGGATTTCAACTTGATTGTAGGCATTCAACCCATCATAGATATGTTGCCATATGTCACCTCCTTCTTGAAGCTATTGGAGTACTTGGTTAATTTTGGCCTTTATGACCTAAATATGCTTTTCATTTACTTCCTTCTACAATCCCACTTGGTTCCTATAATGATTTTTGATGTTTTCAAATTTCAGGGCCTCATTCTTCCAAGCGATAATTTCAATTGCAGATTTTTGTCATAATACTTGAACCTCCTCCATTGACAAATTTCGGTTCTTAGTGGCCAACCTTCTTACATCAGCATTCACCCTCGCTAGTTCTTCCTACTGTTGGTGGATAAAATTTTTCATGTGTTCATTTTTTGCACCAACATTGTGCAGGCGATGAACCTCCACGGTTAATTGGACATTCTCTTGATGAACCTCCACCAAGTCCTTATCTAAATGATATGCTTGAACATCTACGAAGGACTTATCAAAGATCACTAACTCTCGCAAATCCTCAATGATATGAAGTTTGAGTTGAAGCTATTGAAAAGCCTCATCTATGGTGATTTCATAGTTGAGAATGGCTAGATCGAAAAGTTGGGCTCTTAATTGGGCTACTTCCATTGCCAAGCATTGACAAGCGACTTGAGTAGCTTCAAGTTGCCCTTTCAAAATGAGGCTCTTACCCCTTGCCAAGAGTAGCTCCAACTGGGTCACAATGATGTTTTTTAAAAGATCAAAGACATCTGGAAGCATTTTTCCCAGTTCCCACCAGTCGGTCCAACAACTCCTCGTGTTGGGCTACATCAATCTTTCTATGTGAAGTTCTAGTAGATGCCTGTACATCCTGAAGGCCATGAACATCTGGTATAGGTGCTGCCAGTGTGTTGAGAGCTGTAGCAATTGTATTAGCAACCACTTCAGCCACAATCTCCTATCCTTGGTGCNAATTGTATTAGCAACCACTTCAGCCACAATCTCCTATCCTTGGTGTAGCATCACCAGGACTATTGCCCCTTCACCATCTTCTAAGCATATCGAAAAGGTAGTAGCATTCCTAGAAATTTTGGGAAATAACTGTTGTGTGGAGACTATCACCTCTCAGACACTATGATCTGATCATGCAAGCACTTGCATTCAAGCTATGGAGAACATTGGCCCTACTCTTTCAAGCAAGCTAACTGATCAAGACACTTGCTCTAGGTGGCTCATTACAGGGCGATAGATTGAAGGGTCTTATCCTTCACCAGTCCTGCTAGAATTCTCTTGCTAGCTCAAGAGCGTTTGTTGAATCTTACAGATGTGCTCTACTATGGTTTGTGAACCTGAACTTGTTATTTTTGTAGGTGGTAGAGGTAGTTGCTGCTCCTCCTCTATCTGTGTGGTGGCAGGAGTTTTATCTTTCATCATTTCTCACTAAGAGGTAATCGGGCTATGCTGGATTATATCATTGGAGTACCATGCTATCCCTGCCCATTTGCATAATTTTTGGATTAGGTAGGGAAAGGGGAGAGATCATCTTCCACATTTGCTTTCAGCAAATCTCTTCTCAATCTCCAAGAATAACAGCTGTGGAAGACTCATTGGGAATTTCCCACTCAAGGCGACACATGCACAAGCGGAGAAGGCTGTGATTTTGCAGGGTCTTACCATTGGATTTAAGTGGTAAGACGTGATCTTTGAGTATACCCTTTTTTTGTGGTCAAAGAGCTGAATTTCTTATTCTCTACCCCATATCACCATTTGGTCCATTCCACCTTTACCTCCAGGTCGGCTTGTTTTGGAATCTCTACCACATTTGCTCTAATCTCAGGCAACCCCAGAGCCTGCGCTATTACCTCCGAAGAGTAAGAGACATAAATGTATTTGATTCTTACTCTGGATCCTAGTCTCTAATTTATTTAGAAGAGATAGGTCTCTCCTAAGTACTATTCACCACTGGTTGTGATGATTGGCCACATCGGAGAGTTTTGCAATTGGAGCCTCATATCTTCTGGTGCATTCTCAAGGAATGGTCCAAAGTTTAGCTCTTGGAGGACCATCTGTTGCACCTCGTGAATCTTGATAGTATCAAGACAGGCTTATGTTAGGGTGACCTCAAGCTATGGTGCTATCCCTGAAGTCTCATCCCCTTGTGATTGCTCACTAGGAATCTCCACTTCAGGAATCTAATGGATAGATTTCACATCAAGTCCTTCGCAGAGGGGGCATGTTGCATGAGAGCCCTCCATGTGCTCTGGTTGTTGTGTGCCTCGTCCCCTTCCTGTGCATGGGTGCTTGTCCCTTGGTTGTGATGGTCCTTTGCCCCTTGAATGCCTCAGTTTGGGTGCCATCTACAATCAAACATAACCACCCATTAGCCTATGCATAAGTAGCTCAAGATGGTTCTTATACACTTTCCCAGTTTTTGTTTCTTCCCTTAGAGATGAAAATTCATAATTAACTTAACTAATTAATTAATTAATTATACATAGGCTTCATCCCCCCCCCCCCTCTGACTGAGAGCATACCTCCGATTGCTTCAAAGGGCAAGGATTGGTTGATGTGGACATGCAATGAAAGGTAAGTACATTGGGGAGAGTTAGGAAGAAGAAATGACAAAATCTCCCCCCAATTTGTGTGAGAAATGATAACAATGTGAAGCATAGTGGGTCTATATATAGGGATTGGGTGATGTGTCGATGGGGCCGCATATATGCAGGGGGTTGCGTATATGGGGCCCTATATACGCAGGTGTGTGCACTCGTTGACTAGCGTTGACCAACCTAAAAAAAGCTCAAAATGATGAATTTGAAATGCCAAATTGGGACGGTTGAAGCATGTGAGAGGCCTAGTCATGGTTGAGGACAAGTGGAAGGTAATCGAGGCTTAGAAAAGAGTCAAAAATAGGAGAACATGATGCAAAAGAACTTCGTGGGGAAGAAATTGAGTGATAGGGCCCTGAAAACAACTAACCATGAAATCTAAAGGATGGGAGACTCAACAAGTGAGACCAAGAATATGCAGGTGGGTCCTCCCCAGAGTAGGCAATAGCCTTAGTAGCCCTTGCATATCCTCAACACTGCAATCCGTGGGCTCCGAGGTTAAGAAATGGTGCTTGCAAGTTAACACTCCTACCCAAGAGATCCTAACAAGACATGATAAGTCCATAGAAATCTCGACAAACTTACAAAACATAAAATGGGCAGTGAGGTAAGTACGGAGAGAAATGGGTGTAGAGAGAGATGAGAGAATGGGAATTCCAATTGTCAGTCACATGAAACCCTATGTGTAGTTGTGGTTAAGTGACCCAGTAGAACCTTTCCTAAGTTCAGACCCAAAACTATCAACATACAGTGACATTGCAGCAACGGACGACACCCCGGCCATCCCCCGAGTGGGTAGGGATGCACCCATAAAGAACCACCACTCCAATAAGTGTGAGAGGAAGGAAGTGAAATGGGACCAAGTTATAGGGGATGAAGAAATTCCCATAACTAGTGCATGTGGCCCGTGAGAGGTAGTCTAAGGGGTGTGCTTTGAATTTCCACATAGTGATGACATGATTTTTTTTCAGGGAAACCACACCATGCAAAGACCCATGTGTGTTTGCATGCATTTGACCAAGGGGTATGCTTTGAATCCTCATGTTTGTTTGTTTGTTTTTTTTTTGTTTTTGAAATTTTCCAGTGAGGACCACACCATGCAAGGTCAAACTGCCTAGAAGCTTCTATGGAGAGAAGAACATGGACTAGTAGGAAATCTGTAAGGACATACCAACAACCCAAGGGATAGGAGAGAGCGATGAATGTTGCATTCCCCTTGAAGTCACACCTAATTCAAACCATGGGATCATCCCTGAGTCTGGAAACTACACCAGTCACACATTAATTATTGTGTTTTTAAGTGAAGGGGTTGCATGTTCTTGATAGAGGGAAAACCATGGAGTGGCTGAATGGGTGGATGACATGATCTCACTGCCGGGATTATGAGCTGAAAATAAATGTAAATTCCAAGGACAACCATGCAAGGGAAGGAGCTAGATAACTAAGTGCACTATTGTACATTACCCATCATAGTGAAAACCATCCATGCCAGACACCTGATGACGAGAAGATGATGTATTAGTGATCATGTGAAAATGAAACATACACAAAGAAATAGAAAATAATTAAAGAAAGGAAAAAGTTAACAAGAATTGGAAAACGTATGAGCGATGTTGAAAAACAAAAAGTGGAAAATAAAAAAAGTGTAAAAAATCATAAAATAGGGAGGGAGTAGTGGAATGGATTAGCAGGGATGATGGTCTCCCACATGATTGGGTGGAAAGGAGGAGACGTGAAAATGGGAGCATGGCTGACCAGGTGATGATGAGGCGGTAGCACTAGTTAACTAGAGCTCACAAAAAGGTTTCAGTTGTTGCTGGTTGACCAATTGCATTCTTGTGGGGTCCTTAGGTTTGTGGATAAGCAAGGCCCTAGATGGGAAGGTTTCAAAGATAATATAAGGTCCCTCCCACAGTGTTTGAAACTCGGTCGGTTGAGATACATGTAAGGGGTTCCAATACAACACCTTGTCTCCACGTCTGAATGTGACCTTACAGATCCTAAGATCATGTTGTTTTTTGTTGTAGGCCTTGTGGATCTCATTTGAGGATAGGACCACTAATCAATTCTCATCTAGCACACTCAAGTTGATTAGTCGTTCACATTGTGCTAGCAGTAGGTCAAGGCCTAAGTCACTGGTTGTGGATAGTGTCCGGAGTTCTACCTAGATTGGAAGTTTTGGTAATTTTCTATAGACTAACTCATAGGGAGAGTACGCTATAGGAAGTTTCCAAGTAAAGTGATAAGCCCAAAGGGAATCATTAAGTTTTGTGCTCCAAACCCTCCTATATTTGTTGATGGTGCAGGTAAGGATCCTGGTAATCTCCCTATTGATGACTTTGACCTACCCATTGGCTTGGGGGTGACAGGGTGTTGTAAATTTGTGAGTGACCCCCAAGTGTTCCATGAGTTTTCAAAAAGTGGGACCCATGAAATGAGTACCATTATTAGAGATGAGTGCACGTTGCACTCCAAACCTATTAATGATTTGTTGTTGGAAAAATTATGCAACGGTGGTTGAAGAACAGTTGATGATGGTTGCCACCTCTGCCCACTTGGTGTAGTAGTCCATGGCCACGATGATGTATGTCTTTCCATTGGATAGGGGTGTGATGGTCCCCATAAAGTTGATGCCCTGGATGTTGAAAGGTTCTAGTAGTTGAATCCATTGTTGAGGTCCCTCCATCTGTGCAGTCATCCCGCCATCTCTCCGGCATTGATCACAGGAGTGGATGAACAGTTGTGCCTTGCTGAAGATTGTGGGCTAGTAATATCCTGCAAGTGGGATCTTAATGGTTGTGTGGTGTCCAGCATAGTGGCCCCCACACGGGCCCTCATGAGCATCTTGGAGGACGTGTAGCATATTTTCATTAGGGACACACCATCGAACCAGGCCATCTACGCACACCTTGTAAAGGTGGCCATTGATTTTCATGAAATGCTTGGCCTTATGAAGAAACTATTGTTTGTGTCGATGGTTCCACTCCTTTGGCAACTCTTGAGTGGTGAGGTAGGTGAGGATGTGTTTGAACCAAGGGAACTCCTTGGGCACTTGCAAATCGATTACTTCATTTAGAAATTGGTCGGAGAGGGACTTCTCCTCTTCTACGTCTTCCCATCTCAACTGAGACAAGTGGTCAGTAACCACATTCTCCGTCCCCTTCCTATCTACCATGGTGAGATCAAACTCCTGAAGAATCACCAGCCACTAGATGATGTAGGGGCTCACCATTGGTTTTTTCATCAAGAACCAAATAGCACTATGGTTAGTATGCATGAACACCTTGTACCCGAGCACATAGTGTCGAAATTTTTCCAAGGCGAACACCACCACCATCAACTCCTTGTCAATGGTGGTGTAGTTAAGCTGAGCACCCACAATGCTACAACTTGCACAGTGGATATAGTATGGACATTTTTGATTGTCACACTATGTAAGCACAACTCCCATGATGTAATTATATGCATCTATCATGATGCGGAAGGACCTGGACCAATTAGGTGCCCATAGAACTGGAGTTTCTATGAGTTTCTTTTTGAGCAATTGGAATGTAGATTGGCATTCCTTGGTCTAGATGAACGAAGCATCCTTGTTTGTAAGTTCTACTAATGGCTTGGTGATCTTTGAGAATTTTTCAATGAAGCACCGTTAGTAACCAATGTGACCAAGGAATGACTGAACATCTTTTATGGTGCTTGGTTGATGGGTGATTCCTTGGATGACCCTGATCTTTTCAGGATTCACACTAATCCCTATCTATGAGATGCGATGCCCCAGCATAATGCCTTCTTAGTCTATCAAATGGATTTTCTGCCAATTGAGCTGCAGATTAGTGTCGACACACCTTTTCAAAACCTGCTCAAGATAGTCCTAGGCTTGCTCGAATGTGGCCCCATAGGTAGAGAAGTCATCCATGAAGACTTATACCCCATTGCCAATCTGTTGCTGGAAGATGCTGAGGACGAGGCGTTGGAACGTGGCAAGTGCATTACATAGGCCAAAGGACATTTTCTTGTATGTGAAAGTCCCCCATGGACTTGTGAAATTTTTTTTGGGCTGGTCCTATAGTGTTATTTAGATTTGGTTATAACCACTATAACTATCTGATGGGATGCAATATTGCATGGGCCGCGATATCACATACGCGATATCTCGTCTGTCATGATATTGCATCCCCCACGATATCGTTTCTTCCCCTGCGATATCACGTACGCGATATCGCAATGTGCTACAATGTCTATAAATAAGAAGCGGCTCTCCCTTGTTTCATGATTAGGAGTTAGAAGTAGCGAAGCTCTGGTAGTTTGACCACTCCAGAGACAGATTATTTTTTCTCGTGTCTGCCCGTAATGTGGTGAATGTAATTGTATGACATTCTTTATTCGAGTGTGACGTACTTGAACATGCACATGACTAGAAATAAAGATCAAGATTACTTCATCATTGTAGCAGTCACTTTGTTGTTTATTTATTTAATGTTATTTACTATCTTCTCTCTCTCTCACCCTTAAACTCCTAGAACGCGGAATGAGTACGACTTGATTACGAGCATTTAAGTGTGACTACTTGGTAGCCCAGTGGTGTACCCAGGATTTGTGCTTGGTAATCTTAGTGGTAGTCATGCATGAGGTCCAAGATGTGTACGGTTGATCAAGGAATTGGTTGTTCATCGCACTTAGGATAGATTAGAATTCCTTACCTTTTCCTCCTAGCTTAGCTTAGTTAATCTTACATTCCACTACCTTCAGGAGTAACATTAGAATTAGGAACACATCATACACCTCCCTTTGGACTAACCATACGTGACAAAGCTAATAACTAGTCCAGGTGGGAAGATAGCGAACTGTGACCTAAGGATAACTATCTAGGTGCCATAACTAGTCCATCTACGGAGTTCAACCAGATCACACGTGCTACGCTTGTATTCGTATGGTTGAGTGTAGGGGTACCTCGCCACTCATCATTGGCATTGTTGCCAGGGACGGTGGTAGTTATCTAGGTTAGTTATATCATACAAGGTCGCTGTATAGAACTTAGCGATATATCTCTTAAAAAGACGTAATTATAAAAATTCACATTCAAATTCACACACCACTTTAAACAATGCCTCTCCTACAAGACAATAATAATGCCACACTTAGTGAGGAAGTTCATTGGAGGACCAACGAACTATATGACGATGAAGATTGGAGTATATAAACTGAAGTGGGAGTTTCTTATAAACATGAACAAAAACAACATCATTGCAACACACGAAAGCCTAACTTACCCAATGACGATGAACCCCCACTGGCCACTACAAGCCTAACGCAAATACAAGAGGCTGTTCGAATCTCATGTAGGCATCGTAAAGAGAGCCATCTACCCAGGCTCGATTTAAACAACTTTCCTACATTTTTAGGAGGCTATGACTTAGATCTATATCAACATTTACAAGCCTTCTACGATGCCTGCACATGGAATAACATTGATAATGGTTGGAAAAAACTTAAGCTCTTTCCTATGACACTCGTTGACCAAGAAAAAGTATGGTATAGATTTTTAAAACCAAATTTGATACGACACTGGTCAACAATGGTAGAATTCTTTAACAAAAAATATCAAACCTACGCAAGAGTGTCAAACTTGAGGAAAAAAATCCAAGGATGGAAGAAAACACACCATGAACCCTTGGACATGACCTTAGAAAGATATTATGCACTATTACACAACTGTCCAAGCCATGGGTTTTCCAAGGAGAGGCTAATATACCATATTATGGATGGGCTACGTAATGAAACAAGAGAGACCTTAGGAACGTATGCCCAAGGTCAACTATATGAACTACGAACCCATCAAATCCAAGAGCTTATTAAGCAGGTAACAAAAGAAGAAGGAGAAATAGCTACATGGGAGAGTATTGAAAAACATCAACAGGACCAAAATTTCAACTTAACAAACGTCCTTGATCATAACAAGGAGAAATCAACAAATCTCAAGGTAGAAACATGATCTTTGCCAATACAACAATCATCAGAAGAAGCCGAGGAAAAGATCAATAAGATGTTGGACTAGATATATCACAAGTGTGAAGAATGTATCAACAATATTAGAGATAGAGTTTTGACAACCCAAGAAGCAAGAAAAAACATTAAACATTTGGAGAAAAAAAATGAAAAGAATAAGTGCTCAACTGCCAGTCATACATATGAATGCAACATATGCCTGTATGATCATCCCAAAGGCCAATGCCTAATATTGTTACATTTATATGAGAATTGTGGAAACACATTATATCTAGAGTTTGTATAGAGATCCTGTGTTCAATCACAATGGCAACCATCCCAGTCGTGGGGGAGACCACCCTTAGATTGGAGGCACCCTTCATATTTTCCAAACTCGAATGCTTATCACATTCAACATCTTGTTTCTCCAACTGGGCCAACATACTTTGTCTCACCACACTACTATTCTCCACAATACTATCAACCCATGCCTCCAACGCAACCACCACCTTGTGCACCTTATATTCCTCCTAACTTTCAACATTCTTATCCTTTCCCTCCTTCCACATCGCCACCAACTGCCCCTAACATACTTGCACCACCACAACCCATGAACAACACTTGTGCTACTGCTACTAACAATAGTGAAAAGCCTCCTCAACATCAAAAACGTCCTTTCTTTAAACACAACCATAGGAAGGGACAACACAATTTAGAGGCCACTACATATTCCAACCTAGCACAAGTCCATCAATGTGGTGCACCCTTACCTTCAAACCCAACGCCTCATGTAACTTCATCAGGGCCACCAACTAACACTCCAACAACCACACAGCCCAATGAACACAAACATGGGAGGCATCATCCTAATCCTTGCATACCATCTAATGGTCGCCAACATCATAGTGGATCAACTCATTATCCGGGAACTACATCGTATAAAGTGCCCCACTATGCTTGTTACAATCAAGTGTGTGAACCCAATGGGATAAATATAGACTGGTTCCAATACTTCCAACATGCAAGGATCCTTATCTTTCATTTATTAATCCGTGCCATACTCAACTGATTGGTTATGGGGGATACCCCCCATTTCAATAACAAGAAGAATTAATAAATATTTTTCATTTATTTTATTTTACACCTTTTTATTTTCTAGTTTTTTTCATTTTTCAAATTTTTGTTTTATCTTTTTATCATTTTATCTTTTTGTGTTTTTTTCTTTTTACATTTTTGTAAGTAATCTCATCTATGAATAAAACACTCATGTGGATCATTGGTTGAGGTGTGTTCTATGTTATTAAGTCATGAGTGGTCAATTATTTGGAACAATGAGCCCATTACACCCACTCATCCACTCTATAAATAAGAGGTTCTATTCAAGGGTACAATGATATTCTTGACATTTTTAAAAATTTAAAATTAATTTTGTGTTTATTGTACCTAGAATGAAGAAGGATGGACCAAGAGGGAATGATTAGGGTGTGACATCAAGGGGACTTGTGGATTCTCTTTGGTAACATCTGTGGGAGTTATCATGCAATGTGGTTGTACTAAGGTCCTTGTAGATCTAATGAAAATGGGAGTAAGAGTAATCAAAAGGGTACTCAAAAGTTAAACGCTATTCTAGGAGGTCCCACTGGAAAGAAATGCACCCATGCCTGAAGGTTGGTGATTTCCCTAAATTCAATATTCAAAAAGAAAGAAAAAGAAAAAAAAAGAAGAAAAAGAGAAAAACAATGTGCCACAAAACAAAAATCACTCCTCCCTTGCATAAAACGCCAAGTGATCGTATGCCTTGTTGTTATGCTACTCTCATAGTCGTTCGCCATGGGATGAAATGATGCGATGTCACTAATTGAAGGATGGACTTGGTCCTAATCTTGGAATGATGGGTTGATAACACCTTAATCATGATTTTCACGCAGGATTCATTATGTCTTGGGTCAGTTACCTCATGTCCCAATCTCTACGATCCCATTTTATACTTCACCTCATCTCACTATTCATGTAATTATAGCTCGTGTCCCATGTAGCATCGAATTTTCATCTCATTTTGGTGATATTTACATGTGTATGTTTTGTGGAGTTAGTGTAGATTACATTTAACCCTTCTAGTGCCCACAGACACTTTAAGTGTGGTTGCACAAGGGCCTAATAGGTTGAAACCTACTTTGGGGAGGACCCACTTGTGTAATTTTTCATAATCTTCACTAATTCTCTAGTTCAAACACACAATTTCTTACCCTCAGCTTAATTTTTCATAGTTCTCTTTCCCTAATATTATACCTCTATAATTTCTATGTTCCAATGTACCATTACATTCCCTTTTTTCGTAACCACCAAATTTTCA
Source organism: Gnetum montanum (assembly GCA_015680685.1). NCBI lineage: Eukaryota > Viridiplantae > Streptophyta > Gnetopsida > Gnetales > Gnetaceae > Gnetum > Gnetum montanum. Next base: position 304,788 of record MNCI01028378.1, on the reverse strand, counting down.
ATTGCTAAAATTCACATCATTATCATTAAGAGTGCCTCTCGAATCAATGCAATTACCCTCGGACATCTTAATGCTTACCAATGTCCTCGATATTTAACATTAATTTCAAGAAAAATCATTAAAAATTTGGTATTTTCTTGGTGTCTCACATCACTAGGGATGAGATATCATGTACGCAATGCATCATACGTGATATCGTGTCCTATTTACCTATAAATAGATACCCCCGCCACAACACTTAGCATCATTTTTCCATTTACGCAGGGGGAGTTGTTGAAATGTTTCTCTGTGACTTGCGATTGTGTAACCCTTGCTTTTTCACTCATATCTTGCGCACTGGTGCTCTGATTTTAATTCCATTTGAACCTACTTGAACCCGGAGTGTTCAGTTTAGTCATGGGGGAGAGACACTTGCCAAAACATGCCTAACTTTTCTGAAATTTATCATCACTCAAAGGACATCAATTAGCGTAATTAACTTAACACTTAGAATAATTGTGCCAAAAATCATATGACCTTAAGTATACCGGGAGATTGAAAATGGAAACCACCTAAGTCAGAGGACCCATTATTATAATTTTTTGGCACGATCACACGTTATAACATAAGATCTTTAATTAGGGCATGCAGTAAGGTATAACTTAACTTTGAAAACAACCTTACTAACGCTTGGCCCGTGTGATTGCAGATGGCCTTGAAACGTGCACAGTAGGAGGGTCCTATTCAAGGTGGAGTGAAACAACCTCAGAGAGGTGGAAGACAAGTCCCTGCTAGAAAACATGCAGAATAGGAGGTGCAATCATTCAGCATCCATCAAGAAGAACCTCCTACGAGACGGTTCGGGCAGGCAGAAGGAGGAGTTGCTATTGCACCTGAACCGAGACAACAACTCACGTTTCCCCTGGAGTGTGTTCAGGCTATCCATGAGAAGTCCACATTTGCTACTATGATTGTAGAGCTAAACTTTGAATATTTTGCAGAGTTCACTCTTGAGGCTGTTAGGGATCACCTCAAGGGGGCTCCCTTATGGCCTATCCTCTTTGAATGCGGTGCCTGGTACTTAGGTGAAACGTACTAGTTCTAGCACAATAAGGAGCAAGGTACTACTGTAAATATTTCTGGTGTGATGGTAGACTTCTCTATGTAGGCAATTTTGGAAGCATTAAACCTTCCAAATATAGGGCCTCATGTTGCTAGGTTATCTACCTATTCAGACCTTGATGTGCGAAAGGATTGGTTAGAGAAGGCTTATGGAAAAGATAAAACTTTTGGAGAATTGACGATGGAAGAGAGTTTATTTCAAAATTGGAACCTATCACCTCTTCCCCATAAAAGTTTTGAAAAGAATATCGATGTATGCAGCTAGGGGATGTGCAATGTTGATGGGAAAGGTTAACGCTAACCTTCCCCATCTATATTTGACGGAGATCCTAAGGCGATTTGAAGAATAGAAGTTAGGGAAGATGGCACTGCCCTTCCTCTATCTTATCAGAAAACTATGCCGATGGGCTGGTATTTGGGGTTACACTAATGACATCCTCTAAAAAGCCCAGAATGCTTCTTATGCTAAACTATTAAAGGCTCCAGCTCCAAGGAAGAGCACTGGCGAAGAGTTGAGACCAGAACAAGAAGAGCAAGAAGAAGAAAATGTGGTTGGAACCAGTCAACCTCCAACCACAGGTCCCAGCGAACAATAAGAAGTAGGGCCCAACACAAGTTAGGATTAGCCACCACCACCGCAAGACTACAGACTATCGATGAGCCATCTTAGGGCCATTGCTGAGATGGTCAGTTGGGGAAGTCGTGATGATGCTAACCTCTTCCACGTCATCGACGATGCCATTCAACCTAAAATTTTGATTGATCGCACAAGGGGTGAAGTCTCAATTCAAATAGGAGGAGGGGAAAGTAGATGGTCACAATAGATCTCAGGAAACGTGGCATCTTTTCAAGTGTTGTGCCATCGGTAGATCTCTCAGGAACACAAGATGCTCAAACTTTAGCTGAAACCTCGATGACTCCTACAAAACATGAGGATGCACTAGATAGATTGCTTCAAACAGGGCAAGTCATGACATCTCTGTTTGACATCCCCCAAGATGTAACAACAATTCAATTAGACCTCATTTCCACAAAGGGGAAGCTAGTCATATCCAAAGTAAGGGTAGAGCATGCTGAAGCTAAAGTGCAAAAATTACAAGAGCAGCTCGTAGCCTTACAAGCAGCACAGCGGGATCCTCTACAATTTGTTCCAGCAAACTAGCTAGAAAATTTTAGAACATAGCAACTGACCAAATTTATTGTAGAGAATAAGAAGGTGGTAGGAGAAATGAAGATGGCCACTTGGGATGCCTCCGCATCACAAGCGCAAACCCATGCACATCTTAAGGCACTCAAGGCCTTAGAAGAAGAAAATAAGTAGTTGGTTGCAGATAATCTTTAGTTGACCGCTATAGAAAAATAAAAGAACATTCTCGATGAACATTTTCATCAGCTATGAGAACAATTCATTCAGGTCAACCGAGATGTGTGCCATTTAGCCAGAGAGAATTGAACCCTCTCAATGGAGGAGGTACACGCTATTCGCCAAAAGTTAGCAATTGAGATAAGCGCGTGGCAGAATGAGGCTAAACGACATGAGAAGCTAAAGGAACATTTTCATGATCAGGTGGGGATGTATAAAAGAATCCTAGAGAAGGAGATCCATATGGCCAAGGCTCAAATCAACACTATCAGTGCTCAACACACTGATTGGAGGGCCATATTGGACACTTACGCCTTCACCCACCAAGCAAAAATTAAAAACCAAGACCTGCAGATCCAAGACTTAACAGAATACATGGAGTTGGCAAACCTTAGATATGCCAACCTTGCCATGTTAACAGTAGGGCACCTGAGGTCAGAGCTCAAGTAGCAGGTAGCTTCCACCCACATCAAATATGAAGTAGAATTTGTAGAGTGCAAGAAGCTGGCTAAGAAACTAGATGTCGCAAATTCTGAACTTGTGGTGGTAAAACAAAGCTACCAAGGATAGAAAGATGTTGCAACTGACTTGGCTTGAAGGCTAACAGATCTTCATGAATACAAAGATAAAGCTAGAGCCTATGAAGAGGAACAATGGGTGTTCACGACATGGTATGTTAAAGCCAATCAGCTGTTCCCACAACTACCATGTCCATGGGAAGTGCTGACTCCATCAAACATCGAAACATTAGCATGGACGGCACAAGATTCTCAGACTAAAGAGGAGAAGCTCCAGGCCATTCTTTAGCATTGTCAACCTTCAAAGCCTGGAGCACAAGATAAAGGGAAGGCACCAATGGAGGAGCCACCACCACCAAGAACTACATGAGTTCCACATTTTTGTAGTTGTAGTTGTATATATTCTGTGTGTTGTGTTCTCTTCCCACACTGTAGTTTCATTTCATTTTTTCCAGTTAATAATCCCATACCTATTCACTATGTAATCAATAGAGCTTGTTCTCTTTGTAACTCAAGGATGAGTTTTTATTCAGTCGTGGGGGTATGATGGGACGTGATATTGCATGGGCCGCAATATTATGTACGCGATATCTCGTCCGTCAAGATAACGCATCCCCTATGATATCGTGTACACGATATCGTGTCTTCCCCTACGATATCACATACGCGATATCACAGTGCACCGCAATGTCTATAAATAAGAAGCATCTCTCCTTTGTTTCATGATTAGGAGTTAGAAGTAGCGAAGCTTTGGCAGTTTGACCACTCCAGAGATAAATTATTTTTTCCCGTGTCTGCCCGCAGTGTGGTGAATGTAATTGTATGGCATTATTTATTCGAGTGTGATGTACTTCGACACCCACATGACTAGCAATAAAGATCAAGATTACTTCATCATTGCAGCAGTCACTTTTTTTTATTTATTTAATGTTATTTACTATTTTCTCTCTCTCATCCTTAAACTCCTAGAATGTGGAACGAGTACGACTTGATTACGAACATTTAAGTGTGACTACTTGGTAGCCTAGTGGCATACCTAGGATCTGCGCTTGGTAATCCCAGTGGTAGTCATGCATGAGGTCCAAGATGTGTACGGTTGATCAAGGAATCGGTTGCTTGTCGCACTTAGGCTAGATTTTAATTCCTTACCTTTTCCTCCTAGCTTAGCTTAGTTAATCTTACATTCCACTACCTTCAGAAGTAGCATTAGAATTAGGAACACATCATACAGCTCAATCTGGACTAACCATATGTGACAAAATTAATAACTAGTCGAGGTGGGAAGATAGCGAACTACGACCTAAGGATAATTATCTAGGTGCCACAACTAGTCCATCTACAGAGTTCGACCAGATCGCGTGTGAAACACCGTAGAAATTGTGAATTGGCCTCAAGTGGAGATTCATGATTCGGGAAAAGGTTCACAATAGAAATCTAGAAGACAGAGCAAGGAAAAGAGGCACATAGCATCAAGTCTCCAAGTTCCTTACAGATTTCAATCTTACTGTGTTTTCTTTCTTTACGCTACATTACGCAAAATAGTGTAGTGTCACTTAGCGTAACTCTACTTAGCATAGCCCGATATCAGAAGGTAACTTACTTCAGTGGATTTGATGAAGCTTAAAGCCTAAGCAGTGTAATATGCGACCTATCACATATTCAGGTAAGTCTTTTGCTCAGGGCTGAGTTTATGCTCCGTTACGCAAAGCAGCATAACGAGCTTCAAGAAAGTCAAAGTCAGAGTCCAAGGAAGCGTAGTAGATTGACTTCTTCCCTTTTGCAGATTGGTCACCTTACACTCATTACGCTACGTATGAGCATAGGCAAGCGTAAATTTATTGTAAAGTTGACCATTTTACTCTCTATTACGCTTTGCAGCGTAAATGAGCGTAAAACAGCTTGAATCAACTATTTTCATGTTTTATTATGGTCTGCCATGCAACACAGAGCGAACGAGTGTAATGTAGCCTAAGACTAGCTAGGACAATACTAGACACACACCTATTATCCACACACACAATATGCTGATGAGCGTATTGTGCGTAATCACGAGGCAACTTTGGCAAAAGTGGTTGACAACATACTTCGCCCCTTCTCCCAGAAATGTGACGCGACATAGCCAGTTTCAACATACAATTGGACAAGTCAATAGTATTTTGAGGGTTTGGGACACGTGTCATTAGGGCCAAGTTGGCGAAGAAACAAGGGTGGGCATCTTCGACTTTAGGTAGTTATCACCTTTGAGCAGAGACAGGAGACATCTTTGAGAATTGATAGCAGGAGCGATCAGTCCTTTTGCAAAAAATACAATTCTCTCCATTGGTGATCATTGGCAGTTTGAGCAGAGACTACCGAAGGCAGAGGGAATAGATCAAAGATCAAGAGATCATCTGATGGGGTTGGCAAGATCTATTGATCAAAAATAGTTGATCGATACACATTCAGGCTTGACCTTCCTTGCATCCAATCTTTGGCTTACAAGGTAGACCAAACTCCATTCTGTACTCCTTGTTGAACATTTTTCTTGTTATTTTGTGTATGGTTCGCACAAGATAAGTGGAGTTTTTCCATTGGAACTTTGTATACAATATACTCAGTTTTCATGGTCAAAGCATAGATCTTGGAATTGCGCATTTTTCTTAAATTTGAACCTCCTTGTCGTGTTGACGTTGTCATTATTTCAATTTATCTACATCGTTTTCTACTCCTTTTATGATTCACTGAATCAAATTTTTTTGCAGAATATCTATAATATTCATCAATTTACTGATTGAGTAAGTCCCTGTCTAATCGACAAGACCGTTCAAGGCACCGCGGATTCGTTTTCTCTAGCACGGCCCTTGCACGGATCCGTCGTTAAGACTGTGTACATGGATTTTTGTTTGGTATTTTCTAGCTACCGACATTTTCCGTCGTTACAGTTTTCTGGCGCTAGAAGGAGGGCCTAGGCTCCGATTCATATTTTTTACGGGTAGCCCTGTAAGCGATCTATACCTGCGTCTCTAAAAACATAAATGTAATACCTCTAGGGAAGTTTATGAAAAATCGTGTGGTGCAGATCGGTCATAGTAATGATTCCTTTAGAATCCTACAGGGTAAAAAGCCTAATCGTGATCTTCTTTGCCCATCGCCTTTTAGATCCAGTCGCTTATTGTTGTTAATCTATATGACCAATGGATTCTGCATATCCAACCATAGCCACCATGTCCATAACCGATTCAGGTGCCACATCTATGAATCCCATCGCCGCCATTGGGCCAGCTTCTGGTATTATAGGACCTTAGGGACCGTCACACCGGTCATTGAGATTACAGGGCAAAGACCCTGTATTCACCATCGTGACTCCTGAAGAACATAATTTCATTTGCGTCAAGATCCAGGCAAAGCTTGCCCTTACCCAAGCCGAGATTGAGGCAAAACAGAATTTTGAGCTGGTCCACAGAGGGGGTCAAAATTTCACCCCTACCGCTTACGACATTATCCCCCTAACTAAACATTATCATGAACTCCTGACCCAACTGGTTATGGCTAGAAGCCAGGCTACATGGTCCATGCTAGAACCTTAGAACGGGGAGGAAGAGGAAGATGAATTCGCAGCCTAGTCTGAACACGTAGACTCATACCATACTCTTAGCCCCCATACATACATTAATCCGTTGTTTCCTCTCACCGGAGAAGCTGCCCATCTCAACTCAGTCACAACCACCCAAACCCACATTCCTATCATCCCACAGGTCACTACGCAATCATCTATCTTGCAAGTGCAAATACCATCTCAGAATAACACAGGGGCAGTCTCATCGCCATGTGTAATTAGCATTCCGTCGGTGGTACCTACGTCCACTATGCCTTATTTCATCCCCCAAGTGCAACCCCATGCCATGCCTACAACCCGCCCAGTACAAAATTCGGTGCAAACCTTATCGTTGCCGCCACCTACAAGGCAATAGATCACCACCACTGTTCAATCGCAGCAATCCGGTCAATAGCCTACGGTCGATCAATGGATCCCACCCATCTCACATAATCAATCTGCGTTATATGGTGCGCAACCCTTAGCCGCACCTACCATGCATGTCCTACAAATAAACCAACAATGTCCTTATAATCTCCACCCTACACACCCGGCAACAACCAATCCCTCTGCTCAACCCGGTGGGTGGTGGCTTCCACAGGTTGCTCCATCCATGGGGATAGCCCCTGTAGCACCACCCATTAGCCAAACCATTACGCAATTCTCATTGCCTAGCACAGCTCTTCCAGTCCAACCCCTGGCTCCTCCTACGCAGAATTCTCCATCAACAAGCCTAGATTAAGCGTTTTTACTTATTTAGACCCTCACTAAGGAGGTTAAGCACCTTAAAGCTGTTGGCTCTGATACCATACAAATCATGGATTTCTATCAGGATGATCCCATTAGTCCAATAGTTCCTATGCTGTCGTTGCCCCCAGGGATGTCGTTACCCCATTTTACTAAATATAATGGGGAAGGAGATCCCAATGCTCACCTAGTTACCTTCAGGTCTGAATCCTTGTTGTTCCAGCAATGGCCTCATACGATCATCCGTGTCTTTGCAATGTCTCTAGCAGGGAAAGCTTTGGACTGGTATCGAGCGCTCCCTCGCTCTTGCATCTGAACCTTGGAAGAGCTCCTAACACAATTTGTGACTCGCTTTAAATACAACTTAAAGTAGGAGGTCATGTTAGATCAACTTATGGGAGTGAAGCAAGATCCACTTGAACCAGTCCAAAAGTTTATACAGCGATGGACTGCTACTTTGAATGAAATCTGTAAGCCTATCGTGGAAGCCCATTTGCTGGCTATCTTCAAAGAAGCAGTCAACGATTTCATCAAGTCTAAGCTGTACAATCTTGCCCCTCGCTCCTTAAGTTAGGCTTTCGCCCAGACTAAGAGCATCCAAGATGCTGCAGAGGCTAGCAAAGACCCAGCGTATGTGGCCTATAAAAATGCTAACAATAAGGGTAAGGACAAAGGTAAAGCAATAACAACGACGGTAGCTGCGTTGGCTGAAGATGCTAAAAACAAGAACAAGAAGGCACCCGCGGCGTCCCCCGAGACCGCAGCTAGCGCAAGTAGCACCGGTCAAGACGCACCTACCCCTGAAAAGCCCTCCCAGCCAAAGCCAAACTTCGAGCATAAAGATTGCTCAAAATATACGACCCTGCCTATAAAACATTCGGAACTATTGAAACAATTGTTAGGGGCAGGATACATTCAGAATAAGAAGGTATCCGAAGAAGCTCTCCAACATCACAGGCGTCATTGTGAATTGCTGAAGAATCCTTCTTTAGCCCTACCTAACAAACCACCAGTTCTGAGGTCTTTTAGGCTGGACCATTTTTGTGACTACCATCAGTTGTGTGGTCACGACACTGATTACTACTGGGCATTGAAAGACAACATTCAACGCGTGATTGACGATGGTTCTCTAAAACTAGACGGCAGTAGTCTAACCCGTCCTGAAAATCAAGCATTGCATGTGTACAAAGACCCATTAAATGCAAATAACGCACCATACACAATCAACATGGTAAGTACGGATAGTGAAGGGAAGGTATTGCCTAAATAACCCTTTGTTTTATGCGTACCTACCAACTCACCCCAGGGGGCAGGTTTTTCACTGGTAGTTAGTGGCATCCCGAGGCCACCCTTTGTTATCCGGGCATCCTCTCCAGCTTTAACTTAGCCTCATGCTAACAGTAAAGCCACGGCCATGTCTGTGCCTACCCCTAAGGCACCTTTTATCCTTAGGGTACCAAAACCACCAGCTACTCCTTTTACGTAGGGGCAAGCTTCCAGCCACCACCATCAATCGCCACCAAATAAAAAAGGGGAAGGAGACATGTCAGTCAATGCCACCAAAAACTATACTACGCTAGGCTTCACTAAGCCCAGGCCCCTAGCCTCTGTCCTTGCACTTGCATCTTGTGGGCAAGACAAGAGTACAAGAATATAGCCACCTCCCCTTGGCAGGAAGAATCATAACCCTCCGATTGATGTTGTTCCGCCTCGAGAGATTCATCTCTTAGGGTGAATAGAAGAAGACAGAGGGGATAAGCCACCCAGCTGAGAAAGGGACCTCCTCAATGCATTTACGCATCAAGCAGGCTCTGAAATAGAAGAACATAATGTTNAGGGTACACGTTGACGATGGCGCGGCTGCGAATGTCATCCCTTATCCTATAGTGGATAAGTTGGGCCTGGTCGACCAGATCAGTCCTACAATGACATCGTGCCTAAATTCATTCAACAGGACATGGGTGCAAGTCAAGGGGACAGTGCTTATCGAATTTGTGGCAGGGGATCAATTCCCAATAGATGCCACATTTCTCATTGTCAAGGAGATGCCCAGCTTCAACCTGATCCTAGGGAGGTCCTGGCTAGCCCAACTGAGGGTAGTTTTGTCACCAATACATTAAGAGATACACCTCCCTTATGCAGGGGGAGAAGTAGTAATACACGGTGATGAAATAACTCCTAGGACTGTCAACAACATAGAGGAGGAATGGGGTTCGGAGATCGAGATGCTTGAAGATCAAACTCATGTCCGAACTCCCAAACAAGCTGAAATGAATGATGAAAGCCTAGCCTGGGCAGACCTACCATTTCAGGAAGATGGTATGGAGGAGTCAAATCACAAATCTCCCCGCCCTTATGCATCACTAAACGTAAAGGCCATCAAGAAACAATTGCGAGTTAGCGATTGATCTGAGTGGCATTTATGCACATCGTTACACTTCTGCTAGTTTTCCGTTTACGTTTATCAAATTTGATTGACAGTTTTCTTTAATATGCAAACATGTATTTACACTTTCTGTCTATTACGCTATTTATATTCCTTGTTTTACGCCATTTACGCTTCTTGAATTTTACTAGTCATATTAGCACAGTTATGCAGATATCTACATTTTTATCAATTACACTTCTAGACTTACGCAAATGGCCCGCAATGGCCTAAAACTAGTGATGGTCCGCAATGGCCTTAAACTAGCAAAGGCCCGCAACGGCCTAAAACTAGCAATGGCCCGCAATGGCCTAAAACTAGCGATGGTCCGCAATGGCCTTAAACTAGCAAAGGCCCGCAACGGCCTAAAACTAGCTAATTCGTTTGTATCTTACGCAAACGCTACGTGATGGGCCGCAATGGCCTTAAACTAGCAATCCCATTCTATAGTCATAATAACAAAACTTATTCAAATCTGTTTACGCTTTGCATAAATAAAGACATAAAATTAAACAAAATTAAATTAAAACCATAAATAAAATCTCGTGAGTAATCTTGCCAACACTCATATTACCATTGTTTAATTTCATAAATAAAATCGTGCGTAAATCACAATTACGCATACCCCCTAGTACCACTGTCACCAGTATTCCTTAGGTCTACCTCTAAGCCTAACAAATCGTCCTCGAGTGGGCTGTCCCTTTTAGAGGCCATTCCTTCTTGAGGAATGACATCTTCGCGGGGTTCTGGTGCTAACACTGGCTCCCCAAGAGGACAGTCTGCATCATTACCCTCTTCTTCCTGCACTTGCTCCTCATCTTGTCCGCCTTCTTCATCCACTCCTTGTACCTATATACAGTAAATACATCAATAAAAGCCATGATAGGATAAATCAGAAAATTTGAATTCAATAACACTCAAACTTACTCGCGATGGTCCTGCTTCCGCAGCAAAGGGGAGCTGATCTAAACCGACCCATAGGCGCTGCATAATTTCATCTTCAGTTAATTCAGACCATACTCCATTCCCCAGATCAGTTCCAGCATTCACCTTCACTTTCTCCACACTAGTCCATCAGGGTGGTTCAGGGAAGAAAGTAGGGACTGTGGTCTCGCCCCTAGGAAGAGCAATTTCTCTCTCTGGGGACGCGCTTACTATTACCTACTCCTAGAACTTCTCGAAGGCTTTGGATGTGCCAATGACATTGAGGAATACTTGCAAGGATTGAGCTTCAATGGCAGAATCTCGATAGTGCTGACGATAAGTGATAATTTCTCACTTATACAGATGCTTATGATCTTTTTCTTTCTACCCCCACTCTTGCACACTTGCGCAAAAATCCTTCCAGTCTTGGTTTTTCTGGGCCAACAGCTCTATTTCCATCCTATGCTCCACCAATTCCTGACTGGTTTGCACGCTGTTCCTGACTATGGTCCAATAGCGAGCATAGTCAATAACAGCCGTACGCTAGTCCTCTTCACCCGTTCCTCGTGCCTGCAGGAATTCACATCGCGATTTTAAGTCTCCGACCTCTTTGGTCAGAGACACCCTTTCCTTCTCTGACTTCTGCAGTCTCTTCCAGAGGTCTTCATTGACATTTTGACTCTCCCATAAGGAGCAAGTCAAGCATAACGCACATTTACATATTTCCTCATAAATGTTGTGTGGCACGACCACCCCGTCTGATGAAGGCTCCACTATGTCCAAGTCAATGGGCTCCATAGGGTCCCATCGAAGGCAAGCTCCTGATAAGAAACATTATCAAGTGTAAATAAAACATTACAACTGTATAATAAAATAAGCGTACAATAACAATAACATACCAGCCCCAGGATCGATGCANTAAATAAAACATTACAACTGTATAATAAAATAAGCGTACAATAACAATAACATACCAGCCCCAGGATCGATGCACTCAAGGCGCTTGATCATATCGCTGACAACGCCTTCCATGAAGGTAAACTTGTCAGGAAATTCTCCCCACGCTCTACTTACAACGGCAGACGTGGATGCATCTTATTCATTTGTAGCGTAATTAAGTTAAAATTTTCAGTTATTAACAGAATTCTTTAAAGAATTCTAATGCACTAATTACCTCTGCCTGATACAGTCAGGAGTGTGCCAACATTTTCCACCTCCCCTCTCTCCTCACGCACAAGGGTCTGTGCGTCACTGATTCTAATAGCTGGGGCCTCTTCTTCCAAAACTAGGGCCCCTTCCCAACGCCGTAAGACCACTGCCCCTGTTTTAGGGGTCAACTGCTCTGTAGGTCTCGCTGTTCATGTCACATAACACATCTAAACAATTCAGAATACCCTGAATAAAGTTGCGTAATACGATAATTGCCATGACTTTCACTACGCCTTTACACTTACTAGGCGGAGGTTTACTCCACTGAACTCTGACTTGCACAAGTCTGTCCGTGCCACTTGCTAGTTCCACAGGGGCCTCGGTTAGGCGAGGCCTTTTACACTGAACCGAGGTGTCTACAATCTCTGCCACCAGGCATTTCCCCCGTGAAGCATCGCCGGTGTAGGTTGGAACCACCCCACCTGCACTGTCCGGGCCCCGCACTTGGGGCACCGCCAAATCCCTTGTCANGTTTTTTAGGGAAAGCCCGGGCCCGGAAGAGGGGATAAATAGTCTTGGTGATCTCCAGTTGAATCTTTTTACAAGGGATCCCATTGGTCTTCTTCTTGGTTCCTAGCCACTCCTCCAGCTCCTCTTGATATTTAAGGCTCCTCCTCGACTTTTCCTCTATGGGAAGACCATCAGAGGGGACATCGAAGAGGTCAGCAAACAGCTGAGCGTCGATGTCAAAGTTTATACCCATGTGATGCATGTGCGTGCAAAAATGCTCAGCCCTCTCACTGAAGGAGTTAACCAAGGTTAACATTTCGCTGGCAGGGACATCAGGGGTTATGGCCAAAAATAAATGCATTAGCCTCGATTTCCGTAGCTTGGTGACCAACACAACTGGGGCCGCCGCATGGCTGAGCCAGCGTTGTGCCTCCTTAATGTTGCCATAGCAGAAAAGGAGGGTATTCACCTCGCAGTCAGAAATTGTGATGGTAATCTCCTGGGATTCCCTGACTGATTACATAAGGCACATGTCAAAGCAGCAAAAACTCTATTATGAAACATTTCAAAAGACAAAATAAAAACAATATAATATACTGTAACTAATAACAACAATGAAACCTCACCATGTCCAAATGGCAAAGGAAATGGAAGAAGTTTCCTCTACACGTCCACGATGGTAAGGGGTGGGTCCAAAGTCCATTCTTCATGTAACCACCCAAGGTTCTGACAATTCTTGAAAGAATTAGCATAACAGGTGGGATACTCATGAATGTCAAAGGACATCTACCCCATTACACCGGCACGTACGTTGCTAGTGGAGGTAAACTCCTTTATTGATGTTTTGGTCTAGGTCAATGTATCGTTATTGCCTACTAATCCATTTTCGTTAATGAAAAACCTATATCATATAACACATTATTATCCTACGCTTCACAAATCTAGACATTAGAAACATATTGACAATACCGCCAGTAAAACAACTTACCTACCCGAATAATACATTGTGCCTGGTGGGTTTTGAAAGTAAGTCAAGACATGATGGGCCACGAACAAAGTATTGTACGCATGGTAACAGCTAAACTTGGCCATTTCCCAGATCCAACTTAAGCACCTCAACCCTCTAGCGCTAAGTTCGCGTCTTGGGGACGACTAGTATCGATAGCCCCGTTTGTCAAGAAAGCCAGGATGCCTTGCGTAGAACCCACTAACAGGTGTTCCAAAATAGCGCCAGCCACATCCCCTGATAGATATTGAAGTTACGCAGCAAAAACTGTAGAAACTCCAGCACACCCTTTTGGAACCATATAGCCCTCCCCTACAACTGAGTCTGAGGGGGAGGAACATTGGGTACGATCGGGTTTATACAACATAAAACCCCGACTATGTCCAAGACAATTAGGATAGGTTTCAACATGATACTGTACAAAAAATAAACACATTATCATCTAGATTCTGATTGCATGCTTAAACTATAGAAAATTTACAAATTACGCTTTAGCTATACAGCCGAAATCACCTAAACTCTTGTAACAGTACAATCCCAGACAACAGCGATAGATGCAACATTGTTGTATAAACCCTCGTTTTAACACGAGGTCCATTGCCTAAAACTCTAATTTATGCAGAATGACGCAAAAAGAATAAACACTGCAAAGAAGAAGCATATCACAGAAAGCAACACAAATAAGCTAGGGATGGCCTACCGATTCAGGGGAGTGACATCCCTCACTTCAACTAAAGCCTGCGAAGCACGTTGTAGGCTCCCTTGTACTTCGTCGATCTTTGCCAATTTCGCGTTCTTCCCTCTTACTTTCAACGCCATTATTGCAGTCCTGAACACCTTCACACCTCAACATCTTCACGAATAACACACTGTAATTTTTCACTCTTTCTCCTTCTCTCTGTGACAGCCAAGAATTCAAATTTGCGATAGCCAACAACCGGTTCTCAATAAGAACTGCCTACTTATATGAAAAATTAATCGACTTGATGCCCGATTTCAGCGAGACTTGCCCAAATGTTGGTATCAGTATGAGCTGGAAATCGAAAATCAAGGCATTAATTACAACAGATATCACATGTGTTATGGTCCAAAACGACCTTAAACTATTGCTTCTTATCTCCTCGTAATCAGGCGCATTAATTATAGGTTGTTCATGATGTTCAAAATTCAGTTAGCTTCTCATGCTCAGAGACGTCACATCACATCCTTTTTCTTTTTATACTAAACCAAGCGTTATTCGTGAAATACTTATAGCATCCAACTTAGCACCTTTCTAATTACTTTCATATTTGAAAATTTTGTAGGGCAATTGACAAATGGATGAAACTTTATCTGCACTCCTAGTTTTAACAGGTCCACATGGGGAAATTATTAGACAACTTGATCCCACATTAGTAGAGACTAACCTTGCCTTCGATGACGCAACCATAGCCACATCGGAAACGTCTCTAGAATGGCTAGAACAATCGATGCACATGCTAAATCTGGAAGCTAGAGATGTAACTGAAGACCCCCTTAACGAGGTCTCTGTGGTTACGCATAGAGGTGAGACTAAAACTCTTAAGGTTAGCTCCTTACTAGACCAAAAGGCACATGATGACATAAGACAGGTCCTCCAGAACAACATCACGGTGTTCGCATGGTCATACGAAGATATGCCAGGAATAGACCCAAGGTTAATATAACACAACATAATCCTAGATCCCCATATCAAAGCAGTTAGACAGAAAGCACGAAAGATTAAGCCAGAAGTCATGCTAGCAGTACGTGATGAGATCACTAAACTGTACTAGGCTGGTTTTATTCACATGGTCGATTACTCAAACTGGGTATCTAACATTGTAGTTGTTCCTAAAAAGACTGGAGGGATACGCATCTACATAGACTTCCGAGACTTGAACAAAGCTACAATCAAAGATAATTTTCCATTACCGAGTATCGACCAACTAGTGGATACAACCGCTGGGCATGCACTTTTATCCTTCATGGATGGCTTCTCAGGCTACAAGCAAATACGCATCAACCCAGAACACCAGCTGACAACTACCTTCGTGACACCCTAGGGGACCTTTTGCTACACCATGATGCATTTTGGGTTAAAAAATGCTGGATCTACATATCAACGAGCTATGACGTACATTTTTAGTGATTATCTCCTATGGAGACTAAATGATAATGTTGACGATATAGCTATTAAGTCTATAAGGTCAGAAGATCATTCGTAGGATCTGGAGTTAGTCCTTAAAAGATTCTCTAAATACGACCTCCAGCTCAACCCAAAGAAATGTGTATTCAGAGTCAAAACTGGACGCATGCTGGGGTTTGTGGTATCAGAAATTGGTATACTAGTAGACCCTGACAAAGTCAAAGCCATTGTTGAATTGACACCCCCTACAAATCTCAAGCAATTACGCGGATTGCAAGGGAGGTTGCAATTTATTAGGCGGTTCATTTCGAGACTAATAGATAAGTTACACCCTATGTAGCACTTGCTCAAAAAGGGAGTTAATTTCGAATGGACAAACAATTGTCAGCGTGCATTTGATAGCTTGAAACAAGAGCTTCAACGCTTGCCAACAGTTTTCCCACCGCAAAGGGATCAACTGTTTTACATTTACCTCGCAACATCAGATGTAGCCTTAGCTGCATTACTCTATCAAAAGATGGATGATGGGTCAGAAGTACCCATCTACTACTTAAGTCATGCTCTATGTGTGTATGAAACAAGGTACAACAAAGTAGAGCATAATTGCTTAGCATTAGTATTTACGCTCAAACAGTGCAGACACTATCTTTTTCATAGTCAGGTCAACATAATCTGCAAAAATAACATCCTTAGGTCTATTACGCATAATCTGTACGAAAGTAGTAAAATAGCTCGTTGGAAAGCTATCACAGTAGAATTCAATCTGTGTTATATTGGTCAATCTTCTACGAAAGGCCAAGTGATAGCTGACCAATTAATAACCTCGCCCATTGACAGTCAGGCAACCATAGAGCCTGAATTCCCGGATGAGCATGTACATAGTTTAAGCCTTGTTTTAACAGGCCCCAAAGCAACGTTATATTTTGACAGTGCTTCAACCACTAGAGGTGGCAGTGCCACCACAGTCATTATGCTATCACCTGAGGATGTGTGTCTCCATGCTTACCGCTTGACCTTTCCCTGTATGAACAATGTGGTAGAGTACGAGGGACTCCTCAGGGGATTATTAACAGCTAAAGAGCTTGATATCCGACACCTGGCAATTAGGGGTGATTCGATGCTTATTATAAATCAAATCATAGGAGTCTACGCCTGCAAGGCTGTACACTTACAGCCCCACTGCAATATGGCTAAAGATCTTCTAAAGTAGTTCGCAATAATCGATGCCTAACACGTGCCCCGAAACGATAACACACTAGCTGATGCACTGGCTACATTAGCTTTAAATGTGCCATCGCACCTATTTGACACTTATCCCACCTTAATAACAGATTGTACAGGTCCTATCATTCAGGCGGCGCAAATATCTTCACTGCTCGAGGATAGAATGACAGAGTGGTACGACAACATTAAAACTTACCTCTTGCATGGCGAACCACCACACGAGTTAACACATGCATAGAAAGATGCTATTTGCAAGCGAGCTAGGTAGTACATCATCATAGGAGACAGTACCCTCTATAGATGCTCTTTTGATGGAGTACTGCTTACCTGCGTCAACAAAGACTAGGCACAACGCATAATAGGCGAAGTCCATGAGGGATTATGCGGAGGACACGTAGCGCCATGAGCCATGGCCTCTAAAATCCGTTGCTTAGGGTATTATTGGTCGTACATGGAAAAATATTATCTTACAAAGGTTAAAACATGCGACACATGTCAGCATTACGCAAACCTTATACACATGTCGCCTACAAAACTACACACAACTCAGATAACATGGCCCTTTCAACGATGGGGACTAGACATTATAAGGCCTATCACACCAAAATCTTTCGCAGGTCATAGCTTCATAATCACCGCCACCAAGTACTTCATGAAGTGGGTGAAAGCCATCCCTTTGCGAAAGATCACGTCGCAACAGATCTGTCACTTCATTCTAGATAACATTGTAACCAGATTTGGCCTCTCGATGACTATAGTGACTGACAATGGGCCACAGTTTAGCAATCTGGAAACCAAATCCTTTTGTGATAATCTTGGCATCAAACAATCTTTTTCCTCGCCTTATTACCCACAAGCGAATGGTCAAGCTGAAGTGACAAACAAGGTCATTATCAACTTACTCAAGAAAATGCTCGACAGCAACAAGAGACGGTGGCATGAAAAGATCCTTTATGTGCTATGGATGTATTGTACCACATGCAGAACAGCTATAGATAGTACACCCTATAGCCTAGTCTATGGATTCGAGGCGGTGCTACCCCTCAAATTACAAGTTCCTTCTCTGTGAATGGTCCTCTCCACGATTATAAATGAGGCTCAACACACTGAGTCTCAGATCATGGATTTGGATTCAGTAGAGGAGAAGCGAATACAGATGCTTGATACCATCGAAAAGTATCAAGATAAGAAGAGGTAGAAGCATCGTCACAATCTTCAACAATGTCCTATCAAGAAGGGAGATTTGGTTCTCAAGGCCATTCGTGAACCAGTAGGCAAGTTCTCTGCAAACTGGGAGGGCCCTTTCTTGGTAGCTGATGTGTATGGTAATGGCACATTCAAGCTAGCAGATATCAACAACAAAAAGTTACCGAATCCCATGAATCATATATATTTGAAGCAGTACTACATTTAGCTGCATATCCAGTATTAACATTAGGCATGGCAACAATCGTTCGCTACGACGCTAAACTGGCAACAATCGTCCGCTACGACGCTAAACTGGCAACAGTCATCCGCTACGACGTAAAACTGGCACTCTCCTCATGCGTCTGCCATGACGCTAAACTGGCACTGCTTACACGTGTCTGCCACGATGCTAAACTGGCACTACTTACACGTGTCTGCCACGACACTAAACTGGCATCAATCATCTGCCACGACATAAAACTAGTAAGTTGTAACCATCCACTACGACATAAAACTGGTAGTGTTGTACAGGTCCACCAAGACGTGAAACTGGTATTTCCTGCACGCGTCTGCCACTATGCTAAACTGGCGCTGGCTGTCTGCTAGGACATAAAACTGGCATAGGTGAGTGTCCGTCTGCTAAGATGTAAAACTAGCACAGATCTGTCCCTGGGTCACGACATGAAACTGGCATCCACAGCACAGTCTGCTGAGACCATAAATCAGCTCTACCACCATCCGCTACGACGTAAAACTAGCATTTTTTGGTCCGCCCATACTTTAAACTGGGACCATGGTCTGCTGGGACTTAAAACCAGCAACAGCAGTCTACTAGGACTTAAAACTGGGACCTACAGACTACCAACATGCGAATCAAGCAAGCATCATCGTCTCTGTGCTGCTGCAAAACAAATGGGGTGGGATGTTGGGACAATTCCAACATCACGACCTCACAGGCATTCTGCTAATTCCTCAGATGTGCTGAAAGGCATACTACTGACCCCTCGGAGATGCCTTCACTGCCCCCACTATAGCGGTGGCACCTTTGAGAGTTTACTTTCATCGACAGTAGCCCCAAAGGAGTTCTCATCAAAAATGACCTTGGGGATCTCCGCTCATCATCACTATTAGGTTCTGGCTTCATAGATTCACCTAGCTGGTTCTTTGCATAACCAGTAGGGTGTGATGAGTCTGATAATCTTTGGCGGTGATATGCTAGGCCGAGCGTCAATGGTGAAGACCCTGGCCTCGTGCTACAGTTCCTCCTTCATGGCTCGCTCACTCTGTCTTGCCCCAAACGATACTTGTTTCAATAACCTCTCCAGTAATTTGACCGAGCAATGGTGCCCTCTATTTTTTTCTTTGGTTGCAGGTTGCTTGCTATGAGGATGTCGCTCAAAGGTGTGTTCATCTGAGTGGTGAAATACAGACAGCGTTCTGAGATGGCCGCTTAGGTTAGCCTATCCACTTAGGAGTGCATCCCTATTTTCCTCATAATCCTACCTCTAGCTCTTACTTCCTTGCATCTCCATCATCTGTTACCCTTACGCAAAATGTGCATACGCAGTGTATGCTTTTCGCATCTGCATTACAATCAAGTCCATGAATCGGCGTAACGCAACTCGCCTAGTGGACGCCAAAAAAAAACGTGGGTTGGCAAAATGGATGAAACATGACTCATCCAGGCCACGCAAACACAACACAATTCGTCTAGGCAAGCCCCTTCATCTACAAAATGACAACATAACTCCATGCAAACGCAATCGCAGGAGAAAGCCTAAGTGCTTATGCGTGAAAAAACTATATTCACACATTTGCGTCTTCCCCAAACCTCACTTGAGTCTTCCCCAAACCTCTTTCTCCTCACCTCTGTAAGAATTTCCTACCATACCATTTTATCTCCCATTTCCCTCATTTCTGCACTTCTGCTTTGACAGGGCGACACTTGAGTAACCATTGATGAACGTTGTTGGTACTTTTACCTATCCGGTGTTTTGTATTCTTTGTCAACGTCTTTTGGGCAAGCCCTCTAAACATCAACAAAGAGGGGCCACTGAAACACCGTAGAAATTGCGAATCGGCCTCAGGCGGAGATTCACAATTCGGGCAAAGGTTCACAACAGAAATCTAGAAGACAGAGTAGGGCAAAGAGGCACACAGCATCAAGTCTCCAAGTTCCTTACAGATTTCAATCTTACTATGTTTTCTTTCTTTACGCTACATTACACAAAATAGCATAGTGTCGCTTAGCGTAACTCTACTTAGCATAGCCCGATATCAGAAGGTAACTTACTTCAGTGGATTTGATGAAGCTTAAAGCCTAAGCAGCGTAATATGTGACCTGTTACATATTTGGCTAAGTCTTTTGCTCAGGGCTGAGTTTACACTCCATTACGCAAAGCAGCATAACGAGCTTCAAGAAAGTCAAAGTTAGAGTCGAAGGAAGCGTAGTAGATTGACTTCTTCATTTTTGCAGATTGGTCACTTTACGCTCATTACGCTATGCAGCGTAGGCAAGCGTAAATTTATTGTAAAGTTGACCATTTTACGCTCTATTATGCTTTGTAGCGTAAATGAGCGTAAAACAGCTTGAATCAACTATTTTCATGTTTTATTACACTCTGCCACGCGATGCAGCGCGAACGAGCATAATGCAGCCTAAGACCAGCTAGGACAATACTAGACACGCACCTGTTATCCACACACACAATATGCTGATGAGCGTATTGTGCGTAATCACGAGGCGACTTTGGCAAAAGTGGTTGACAGCGTACTTCGCCCCTTCTCCCAGAAATGTGACGTGACATAGCCAGTTTCAACATACAATTGGACAAGTCAACGGTATTTTGAAGGTTCGGGACATGTGTCATCAGGGCCATGCCTTCTCCACATGTTGTCGAACTTATAAATACTCCAGTTGGTGAAGAAACAAGGGCGGGAATCTTTGAATTTTGGCAGTTATCACCTTTGAGCAGAGACAGGAGACATCTTTGAGCATTGACAGTAGGAGTGATCAGTCCTTTGGTGCAAAATATAGTTCTCTCCATTGGCAATCATTGGAATTTTGAGCAAAGACTACCGAAGGCAGAGGGAACAGATCAGAGATCAAGAGATCATCTGGTGCGGTTGGCAAGATCTATTGATCAGAAATAGTTGATCGATAGACATTCAGGCTTGACCTTCCTTGCATCCCATCTTTGGCTTACAAGGTAGACCGAACTGCATTCTATACTCCTTGTTGAACAGTTTTCTTGTTATTTTATGTATGCTTTGCACAAGATAAGCAGAATTTTTCCATTGGAACTTTGTATACAATATACTCAGTTTTCGTGGTCAAAGCACAGATCTTAGAATTGCGCATTTTTCTTAAATCTGACCCTCCTTGTCGTGTTGATGTTGTCATTATTTCAATTTATCTACATCGTTTTCTACTCCTTTTACGATTCACCAAATCAAATTGTTTCACGGAATATTTATAATATTCATCAATTTACTGATTGAGTAAGTCCCTGTTTGATCGACAAGACCGTTCAGGGTACCACGGATTTGTTTTCTCCAACACGGCCCTCGCACGGATCCATGGTTAATACTGTGTACACGGATTTTCGTTTGGTATTTTCCAGCTACTGACATTTTCTATCGTTACAGCATGTGCTACTCTCGTATTTGTATGGTTGAGTGTAGGGGTACCTCTCCACTCATCACCATCCAAAAAGATGTAATAGCGGTGCCCTGCGATGGTTTCCAACACTTGCTCCACAAATGGGAGTGGAAAGTGATGCTTGAAGATAGCCATGTTGAGCAATCGGAAATCAATACAGACCCTCCATTTGCCACTTTTCTTTGGCACAATAACAAGTGGGCTGATCCATTTTCTATCGGCAATAGAATAGATGAACCCTGCCTTTAGCAATTGTTCGATTTCATCTTTGACAACCTGCTTTAGTTTGGGGTTCAATTGTCTTTATGGCTATCATCGTGGCTTCATGGAGGGGTCAATATAAATCTGATGTTGGCAGACCCTAGGATCAACTCCAGTTAACTTAGGATATGACCATGCAAATGCAACATCTCATTTGTTCACCACCTTTAGCAACTTATTTTTTTGTTCAGGAGCAAGGGTGGCATTGATAATTACCAGCTTTTCATTTTGCAAAAATGTGTATTCCAAGTGAGCCGGTAAAGACTTGAGCTCTAGGGGCTTATTTTTGAAGCTTTCAGGGATTTGTAGCTTCCCCCAATCATCATGGTCACCAACAGTGGAGACCTGTTGGTGAACCTCTTCCATTTCATACATGCTTTCTACATAGGCTTACACAAGCCCCTCAGATGGTTTCATGCATAATGTGTTGCTAGCAGGATCAACTATTACCCACTGGGTGCCTTCTTGGTTAGTGCCTGCTGTGTACAGGCACTATTAAATTGGTGATTCCTTGGTACACTGGCTACATGCTCAAATGGATGTTCTCTTAGCAGACCATAACTGTTGCACACAGTTGCACCCTAAGTCATTGTACGTGATGCATGGAACGTACTTCTTCTCGATCTTCTCTAAAGGATTTTCCTTTGAAATTTCAATGGATAGATCTCAGAGTCCTAGTCATGCATCCATCGTGCTCAGCTAGGCTCTTCCCATGATGATTGGGAAGTTCCCCTTGTAGTTCTCCACATGGATGACTAGGAAATCAATAGGATAGGACCACCCACAAATGGTGGTCACAATGTCCTCCACCAATTCCAAGAGAACAATGATGGACTGGTCTGCTAACTCGAGCTAAATGTTGCTTTGCTTTAGTGGGGGCAAATTCCAGTTCTTGTACATGTCATGAGAGATCAAATTAACCCCTGACCCAAAGTCCAGAAGAGCTTTGCATGGCTCATTCCCTTCCACCTAAAGATAGATGAGGTGGCTTCCTAGATTAGTCAATTTCTAGGGAATATGACCTACCTTGACCCAGTCGATCATGACATGTGTGAGCATGACCATTTGGACGTTGGAGTGTGGTTGGCTTGAGGGCTGCTCTAGCGGTGGAATAGTGGAGGCACTTGGAGGTTTGAAGGTACTAGCCACAAGCATGTGTGAGGGTATGTTCAGATTATTGGGTTGGAAAAAAGGACATTTTCATGGTTTGGGCTTCAGTCCACTCGACTGAGGTGCCAGTTGTAGGTTGACAACCCTTGTAGCATTTCATTGTTGTGGCTATGGCGATATCTCTCCCTGCATCAGTGGAGAAAGTGGAAACTGAGTGGGATGTTGTGGAGAAGGAGTGATGGAGGATAGAAAAGGTCTAGGCTTTCCCCCTTGGGCAATGGAGATTGAGGTCTGAAATACTCTAGGGGGTGGTAATAACTTGGAAAGGCCGCATGATTGGAAGAGTCCTATGGAGAGACCGGTTGTTGAACGTAGTACCCATAGGGATTTGGCTATTTGTAAGGGTACTAGCTACCTTGGAGGTGTCATCCCCCATGCTTGTGGGTGCTACCACTATTAGACGTATTCGTACGACTGCAGTGGCACTCCACTCAGATAGTATCCTTGTTGCTGGTGGAACTGCCTTGGGTTGCCTTGTGGGTAAGGCAACCTTCAGGGTGTTTGCCTCCTTGCCAAGCAAGGATTCAATGCATACATCCTAGACTCTTGAAGATGTGATACCACAGGACAAGATCCCTTAGGATGTCCATATTTCCATATGCCACATTCATCATCCTCCTCGGTGTCAAGCTCTACAACCTACTCTGCTACAGCAACTTTGCCCTTACCTTTATGTTGGGCACGTTCAGCTTCCTTCTTCCTATGCCGATCGTGATCATTATCTTGTTCTCTGGACTCTTCTACGATTTTCAGCATACTTTGGAATTTTTCATCCAAAGAGTCCCACATATTATCTACCTTTGCCAATATTTTAGATGTAAACTTTTGTAATGGCAAGGTATTTCAGTTCACCACTACTTCCAGTGGTGATTCCTCCTCCTTGTCATAGAATCGAACCTTTCTCTTTTTTATGGAGGGATCCTGATTAAATTTTTCAGCACTCTCCTTCTTTCTAAGTTTTCCTTCCTCTTTGACCACTTGCTCAATGAGGCACTGCAGTTAATGGGTCCTTAGTTCCGATATTCATCCTTGAGCATACATGCTAAGGGTCTTTCATGTTTCAAAATGGAGCCCATTAATGATGTGGTGAAGGTGTGCCCATTGAGAGTAGCCATGACCAGGGCATCAATGTAGCAGTGAATAGTATCTACTCATGGTTGCATCTAAGGGCTCATGATTACCTTGCTTCCACCAATGGATTTGACATCTCAAGTTTGCCACTCTAGAGTACGTTTGATACTTGTCATTGAAAATCTCAAGCATCGTACTCCATCTTCTGATTTATTTCAGTTCCAAGGATCAGTACCAGCTTTCAACTTCCTTGATGAGTGTGTGAGGGAATAGCTTCAACTTCTATCAATCATTGTCAATGTTCTACAGGGTGCAGGCATCATGGAATGCCTGCAGGTGAGTCTGCAAATCATAGTTGTATCTTCCTTCAGATCTGGGATGTTGTTCATATCAATGCAGTTGATCCAAATATCCTTTACATGCCTACTAGGGATTTGAACTACCTCAGCAATCTGGAGCATGCTTCAAGTAGGCAACAATAGCTCATCCAAGTCATAGTCCTGCTGAGGATCATGATGTTTGTGATGATTTCGGCTACGCCTTCTTTCATGCTAGTGAGAATCATGTGATTGGTCATGCGTTTCCTCACATTGTCCCTTCTAAACCTTTTTACCACCATCCCTTTGCTCCTTTCTACCTCGGTTACGATCAGAGCTTGAGTTTGATGAAGGTATAGGAGAGAAAGAGGACGGAGAAGAAGGAGAGGTACCACCACCGCTCCAGTGTTGATCTCCCCCTCTACCCTAATGATGACCTCGATCATCTTGCCCATCCTTGCTACATGACCCTCCATCCCCTTGAGGATCTTGGTCACTTAGAGGCTTGTTCTGAATGATGGACTAAAGGATTTTCTACCCCAGGGGAAGTTTGGTTGAATGGGTATCATGAAAGATGGGATCCCCATCGTCCTGCAACCCTTGCGAGAATAAGGGGTTACTGAATTGTTTCCCCTTTAGGTGTTCATATCTTTCTGCCTGCTTGCTAGTCTTGTGCTCATTGAGCCTCAGTGGGATGATAGTCCTGGTAGTCATGGTCCTCCATGACATACTCCACTCCATGGTCCTAGATGCCTAGTCTACTAAGATTGTGAAATAGCATTGCAAGAGCCGATCAGTCGGGCGGTATTACGATGTTGCCCTTCATGTCCTGCCATCACAGATGCTCATCCTAATGTAGGATGAATGTGAAGTCAGGGACATATTCATCGGGATGCTTGTATACCACTTGACATTCTTGTGGCATCGATGGGCTGGATACCTCTCTCCTGTGAGAAGACATGTTGGACGTTAGATGGTCCATGTAATCGGTGTACCTTACTATTTACTTCAATTTGCCTAGCGTGCGTAAATTTTTCTATCCTAGGTCCATTCCAACGACTTGAATGATAATTTCACTAAGGTTAGATGATGCATGTAAGACTAATAGCCCTTAGCAACGGTGCCAATGATGAGTGGCTAGGTACCCCCTACGTCCAACCATATGAATCATGGGTGTTCACACGCGACTCGGTCAAATTCCATAGACTGTAAGCACTTAACATAAACCAAACCCTAACCAGCAAAACCTTGGGTTAGAACGGTTGTTGTCTTCCTAATCTCACTTGTGATGTTCTATTTGCGATGGATAAGTGAGATTAAGGCTAATGATTTTTATAGCTTTTTACTTATCTTTTGGTGTCTAATTAAGGTATGAAAAGTAAGGAATGAAATATTAACTAATCTATAATTATCCTAACTTGTATTCTAACTATTCCTAGCATAAGTATCTGATCCCATCTTCTGGACATGTTCTGAGCATCCCCTAAGCACTTCTGGGTTACCAAACGTTAAGTGTCACTAGGTTTACCAAGTGTTGGATTTACATTCGAGATGGTCGTACTTATGGCCTTTATGAACTATAAAGGGGCAATAGCAATTAAAATAACAATAAAAAAACTTAAGTAATTATCAAAGCATAAACATATTAAACTATTGAATGCATTAAATGGCTTGAAGAATTCATCTTTATTACTGTCACGCCAATGGGCTCAGATACATCAACTTTCGAATAAAGAGCGAGTCACTTTTCTTGCACCTACTGTGGGCACTTGGAAAATATTCTATCTCCTATGGGAACAAACTGCAAGAACTTCGCTACAACTGACAAAAAGGTACCTAACTGAGGCAGAAGGCCTTCTTATTTATAGGTCGAAATAGGCTCTATATAAATGGGGCCACGTCGACGCATGGAAGGCTGCGTCAACAAGGCCACATCAACGCTNTGGGGCCACGTCGACGCATGGAAGGCTGCGTCAACAAGGCCACATCGACGCTGCCCCGTATACATGGCCTAGTCGACGCATCGACTAATGACACTTCATCAGGACCTATGTAATCAATGCCCCAAATGTCAAATGGTTCTAATGGTTGAATCCATTGTTAAGGTCCATCCATTTGAGTAGTCATTCCACCATCCTGTTGGCATCATTCATAAGAGCAAATGAAATGGTGAGCATCCCTAAAGAGTGTTGGCTAATAGTAGCCTACCATCAAGATTTTAATGGTCATGCATCTCCCAGCATAGTTTCCTCCACAAGGACCTTCATGAGAGTCTTGGAGCATGTGTAGTTGATCAGCATTAGGGACACACCATTGAGCTAGGCCATCAATGCACACCTTGTAGAGGTGTTTGTTGATCTCCATGAAGTGCTTTACTTGGTGAAGAAACTGTTATTTTCTTCAGTGGTCCAACCCTTATGGCATCTCCTGAGTGAGAAGATAGGTGAGAATGTTATGATACCATTTTGGCTCATTGCACATTTGTTTAGTTATTGCGCTAGCAAAGAGGACTACTTCACAACAGAAAAGGTGATGCTATGAGTTAAAAATTTAGCTCAAAAAATGAAACATTAAGACAGAAACTTGATATTATGATATAAAGTAGCTCCATAAGGGTATAAAAAATAAGGTACTTTTGCACATCTAGAATAACCCAATAGGAAAGAAACTGTTCTATTTGGATAGTATTATAAGAGACATCAATAACTTATTTACTAGGCCCTACATCGTATATGCTCCAATGTCAAACAAACCAAGCAAAATTGGGCTTTAGTATTTTAGAATTGAAATAAGTAGATGAGTCTCAATTCTAAATTTTAAAAGAAGGGAGAACCTGCCATTTATGAAATCAAAGAATGAAGATAAGCATTACATATTCCTAAAATATATGTTTACAACTAATAGTTTAATTTCTCCTTTCGAAATAGCACCAAAAAAACTTGGTAAATTTAATTTATTGATAAAACTAATTTCCAATAAATCGTGAAATCTTCGGTTGGTGGATCAGTAAAAACTGCCACTGAATCCAAAAAATAAAGAGTCTTCTTCTCATAGCAAATGTCATCCACAAAGAAACACTCCCAGAAAGTAAAGACTTCTTTCAATGGCCAATGTCATCCTCAAAGCAACAGTACCTGTTAAATCTTAAGTTGCAAGGTTGTCTGTGTTTAAAAGTGGCGTATCTTATCATTCCACAAGGATGCTTCAGTTTCAGTGTTTTATGGGAGATTTTCTCATTCCTCAAGTTTCGGGTCTTTAAACATGTTTCCAATTGAATAGAAATTCTATTCACACTTCAGTTATTTATACATTCAAAGAATTTTATTCATGTTTAGATAATACATTTGGTAATAAAAATGATATAAAGCTATAAAGCTGTAGTAAGCCGTAATGAAATTATAGAAATGAAATTATAGAAATAAACAAAAATGTTAAAACATTCATAGATAACAAAATGAACACTTCTACCAACATCTTCTCTATTTCTACACCAACATTTTTTATATTTCCAGACTAATAAATTAGGGTATCATTGTATTTTGAAAGATCTGATTACATTAAATTTCAATTTTAATATTACAGTGTTTATAGATTTCCTTTAAATTTTTAACTGAGTTTAAAGAAAAATTCTTTTATATTTTTAATTAATTTTTTAAGTCACGGTACACATGCATAAGGCTTATCTCCTATGAAATAACCCTCATTCCTAAACTCATTTAAGTAGTCACTCCCACCGACAATCCCAACCGATTGAAAAAACTTTGTTTCCAGTACTTTCAATCATCTTTGCACCGCCACAGCAATATTTATCAACGGGGGCCTTGTGTTTCAACGATATGGAAGCCGACCCTGTTTATTACAGAATAGGATCGTTATCGAAACCGACTTCGTTACTGATGACGGTGTAGGATGATGTGCATTGCCGGTTGTTCAGGGAAAACTCGCATACTTAACCTCATGCACATGGACGAATTTTATACGATTGTGTACCGTTTTATTTCATTTATAGGTGACAAATTTCAAGTTGGATAAGCGCATTAAATTCGCAATGAGTACATATTTCATAATTTTCAATGAAATTTTGTCTGGATCTGTACATATACATTGAAATGGTCACACATTAAATCCGCAATGGGTTCGTCTTTCATAATTTGTAATGAAATTAATTTGTAATGAAATTTTAAATCCGCAATGGGTTCGTCTTTCATAATTTGTAATGAAATTTTATCTGGATTTGTACATATACATTAAAATGGTGGCCTTGCCTTGCCTTGTATTATTCTTGCCTTTTTCTCGCCTTTTTCTCGATGTCTACATTGTGCATTAAAATCTTACTTATCTTCTCCTGCTCTGAATCTTGCCAGAAACTTCATTTCATTGTTAAGTGGCCAGCAAGCAATCCAGATTCATGACATCGGCATGACACAGACCACAGAAAACAAGGGAGTACGAATGAATGAATAAACACAGGGAAATCACGAAAGGGCTACTTTGGTAACCGAAGGCGGAAGGGCCAAGTTTGGGTCATAGGGAAATCAAGTTTGGGACGGGGTGTGCAAGGTAAGCACTGCATTTGCATGGATTGGCCTTTGGGAGCGTTAAGGTTCCGCCATGACTCACATTCACGCGTGTTTATTGGTCATTGCTGGGTTTTGCTCTTTTTCTCATATCTCGGTTGAAGAAAGAAAAAACAAAACAGGGTCATCGTCATGGATCATGAGTCATGAACATGATGGTGGATGGATGCTTGTTCAACTTTTTTTTAAAAATCTGTTGTTTATTAGCCAAGGAACCACCACATAGCCAATGGCCATATGTAAGCTCATGGTGCTCTGCTTTTACTTTCCTTTTCATCATGACTAGTGCCGATCGAGAATCCTAAAGGTTTTTGATCATCATAGGTGAGGTGAATTTCTGGGCTGTGCCTAGTTTAGTTAAGTTGTGTCTTTTTACAAAGTGGTCATGGTCTTGGCCCCACCACTATTTATAGGTTGTTGAACAAAAGTATTAGTAGACCTGGTTTGTTATAAATTTGGTTGAGGGTTGAGGCTTAATTTATTTTTTGGAAAGATTAGAATGAGTAATAAAAGGGTTTCATTTTACTGCTGTCATTTTGGTTATTGTAGAAATTATATGTTTGGCAGGATTATGTCTCTTGAGTAAGGAATGCTCTCCATACCTTTGCAAATCTTCTTGCTTTAGTTTAATGGGGATATTGCAATCTTCTGTGCAATTTTTAAGCATTGACAATATTTTATATTTACATTATACTTGTTCTATATTCTACAATGTTTTCTTATGATATATTAGATTTATTTTTTTTAAAAGAACTAATATATTTAAA
Organism: Gnetum montanum; assembly: GCA_015680685.1. Taxonomy (NCBI): domain Eukaryota; kingdom Viridiplantae; phylum Streptophyta; class Gnetopsida; order Gnetales; family Gnetaceae; genus Gnetum; species Gnetum montanum. Next base: position 275,089 of record MNCI01028378.1, on the reverse strand, counting down.
TTTTCTTTATCACATCCCTGGCTACCTACCTGACTACGAACACGTCTCCACTTTTTCTTGAGGTGCACATACCCAAACATATTCAAAATCCCCAATCCTACTTGATTCCTTACGGATCAAATTCTTTTGATGCATAGGTTGATCATAAATTCAAACTGTGCCATATATATTTCAGAGGTTGGTTGTAATATATGTTATCAATCACATCGTTTAATAAATCAGTGTTTGACCCTTAGTGCAATTGCACTACTTTATTTTTATTTTGTTGGGACAACTCGAGATGGTGGCATAATCCTTACATGTAATCATTGTTTGAAATATAGTTTATTAATGATTAGTGGTTTGTAAGAGTTTTAGAAAAAAATCAATAGATTTAGGTATATAAGTGGGTTTCATTGGCTGATTTATTATGATTCTTCAAACATGATGACCTAACATATTTCTCGATTATTTAAACTTTCTGAAAAATGATACATAAATTTATTGATTTCTTTCTAAGAATAAGATTTATTATAAAATCTTCTGGACTCAACTTTTGTGGGCAAAATTTCTAATTCACCAAAAATGGTTGAATTGGTGATTTATAGCAAAGTTAAAAAACTATTTTTATTTATGTGATCTACTAACGAAAAAGGTTTCATTTGCTCTACTACTAACTCTGCTCCCCACTCAACGTCCCCCCATGAAGAGTAGGAATGGAACCCCTAACCTCCAAAAAATGACAACTAAATATCCTGACCACTTCAATTTTACTAAGCAATGGAGTTTATCATAGAAATGAACAGTTGATCACATCATGAGGGCATAGCAGCTTTATGTGTGTGCACCATTCAATGTGGTACATTCAAGCTGCAGTGATGGATCATAGCCTGTGTCCTTTAAAGCCTTTGCAACCTACCAGTAGATGAATGGATAGTGTGTGAGTGAATCTTATCTTATTAGTTATTAACTAACACTAGGCACAATTCTCATCAGTCCAAAAATGCAAAAAGTCAAGTTATCGTTGTTGTTGTGGCTCTGGTGTGCTGCCAGTGCTGCACTAGCAGAATTCATTTACATTTACACCAACGTACTCAACTGACAGTGGCGAAGGCTGCTGCCGAGGCTACACGGTTGGTGTCACTAGGTGAATCGCAGTGGATATTTTTCACGCTAGGTGATAGCGCTAAGTGCCCCCACACCTAGCTAGCTACTTGCAACGAAATGCAACAATGATGCACAAGCTCAAAGGAAACACGCTTACAGGAAAACTCCCAACCTTTACTCACAAAGGAATACGTTACAACACATACAGAGGATGCCCCAATGTAAGTAAAGCCTCTTGTATTTAAAGGCATGGGTGAACCCAACAGTGGCCCTTCGTGCATCTGTCCCACCTACCTTTCTTTAAGAGGTGTGCCTGCACTACGTTCGGATGAATCCAGTAGTAGTCCCATCGCACCTACCCTCTTTTAATGATAAGAGGTGTGCATGCACTACATCTGGATAAATCCAGCTGTAGTCCCCTTACATGCCTCGCTTCTGGCTCCGCCTGGCGGTACCATATGTCTGTTCACACCCCAGTTGTGGATTAATTGCAACTCACATACGCCTGCACATGAGTCTATGATTGCAACAACTCAAGATGCTGGGACAAACCCACCCCCAGCGAATGAGTCCGACATCCTCGTCGAAAGTCCCTCTGAGTAGGAGTTTGATCAACTCCTCGCCATGTTGCCATGTGGCATCCATTTCACTACTATCATCCAACTGGAACAAGTAGTTGGTGCATCGATTCCTTCGACTCACACCCTTGATCTAATGGCCAAGAATCCTCTCAGTCGTTCTTCGGAATTCCAATCGACTCAGCAAATTCACTGCCTAGTTCTCCTAACTAGGTCGATGAACCTAATCGACATCAAGCTTTGCAAGGTACTCCGGCACCTTGCGTGCTTCTCTAGAGAGTACCAATTCTCCATACAAGGCCTCAAAGTTGAAGATAGCAAGCCTCCAACAGCCCCCAAAACTACCTTCGCAGTTCATCCCATTCCATGGAGAACATTCATTGTCTGGTTCTCCTTAATTTCTACCAAGGCACCCAACATAGTGACTTCACCTCATTTTACCCCCAAGTTCCTTTGAGCTTCCAATTGAAACATCAGTTTAGGTTCTTTATATTTCATAGGAATAAAAATGGGTTTCCTTTCATCAGCAATCAACATCCCCCCCAAATGTGGTGCCACTAGAGCTTTCATCCTTACAAAGAATTCCACACCCAAAATTAGCTCAAATTTATCTAAAGAGATGATAGCAAAATTACAAACGTCTTTCTAGAGACCAACTCTGAGAAGAGAAAAAATCACACCATGAACTGGTTGTGCCCCCGAGTTCACAGCCTTCACCTTACTCTGGCTCTTGGCGACGGTCAAGCCAAGGTTTTCCACCAACCACTGCGATGCGAAGTTATTCGTCGTTCCTATATCCAACATTGTGGTTACCTTCTATCCACTGAGAATGACCTCAATGAACATCAGCTTGTTGGTTGTAGCATACTTTTGGTAAGAAATGGTATTTAGCAACTGTAATGGATTGCACCTCGCGTTGTTGCAATCTCCCTCAGACTCCTCCTGAAGTCTGAGGGTTGCAAGCTTCTCCCATTGAAGGATAGTCACGAGCCCAATGTGGTCCATCACAAATGAAGCACTGAGATGAGAATTTCTTTCCTTGGGAGGCTCCATCTCCCTTGGGTTTGAAGGGTGTCCCCTCCATATTCTTATCTTTCAAGCCTCCATGCTATTTTCCTCCATTCTTACCCTCATCCTGGGGTTTCTTCCACTCTGAATTGGATCTAGAATTGCCCCGTTTGTAATCGACCAAGCCATTTGCAGCAACTATGGCCGTTGGCAGATCTTTCACGTTCTGCCTTCTAAGCTCTGCTTGAGCCCATGGCTGCAACCCTAAAAGAAAGTTAAATAGCCTATCCTTGTCAAACATATTCTTGATATCTAGTATCAAGGAACTGAATTCCTTGATATATTCGTGCAAGGTAGTGGTGTGTCTCAGATTTCTAAGAGACTCCCGTGCAACCCATGTGGCATTCAAGGGAAGGAACTGATCCTTCAGCTCCTTTCTCAATGCCTCCCACGTTGTGATTTGAGGACGACCAGCACTCGCATCATTCTCTAGCCATGTCTTCCACCAATGCTTTGCATCTCCCACAAGATACATGCTTATTATCGTGACCCTCTGATCCCCAGGAACATGAGCAGCATGAAAGTATTGCTCCATGTCCCACAGAAAGTTTTCCAACTCCTTCGCATTTTGGCTTCCTCCAAACTGTTTTGGCTCCGACACTTTCAGTTTGGAGTTTTTGGGATTCCCACTCCCATGCGAAGATCCTGCAACGATCTTCTTTAGCAACACGATCTCATCTTCAAGAGACAACAAGCGTACCTTTAGAGCCTCGATCTCACCGGCATGAGTTTCGAGTTCACTTTGCACCACATCGTTGCTCTACTGCAAATCATTGATATCCCTATGGTGCAAAATCGCCTGGTCTGCAATGGATCGAGCATTGGGAGTAGGTGCTCCAATCAACGCTTCCAAGACAGCAATGCGCTCGACAAGGTCCTCCATCACGAACAGCCTTGCGCTTTGATACCAATTGTCACCGGGTGAGTTGCAGCGGATATTTTTCACACTAGGTGATAGCGCTAAGTACCCCCACACCTAACCAAGTACTTGCAACGAAACACAACAATGATGCACAAGCTCAAAGGAAACACGCTTACAGGAAAACTCTCAACCTTTACTTACAAAGGAATACGTTACAACACGTACAGAGGATGCCCCAATGTAAGCAGAGCCTCTTGTATTTAAAGGCATGGGCGAACCTAGCAGCAGTCCCTTCGTGCATCCATCCCACCTGTCTTCCTTTAAGAGATGCACCTGCACTACGTTTGGATAAATCCAGCAGTAGTCCCATCGCATCCGTTGCACCTGTCCTCTTTTAATGATAAGAGGTGTGCATGCGCTACATCTGGATGAATCCAGCTGTAGTCCCCTCACAGGCATCGCTTCTGGCTTCACCTAGCGGTACGAGATGTCTGTCCACACCCCAGTTGTGGATTAATTGCAACTCACGTATGCTTGCACATGAGTCTACGATTGCGACAACTCAAGACGCTGTAACAATTGGCCAATTCTAGTGTTATTAAAATAGCAGGTGGTTATCATTAGTTATTTAAGGGTTCTTTCATCAATATAAAAGGGACCTCCCTCACCTCAATTCAGATGCATCACATACATGCCCTTTCTATCCCACTCTTACATTCTTCTCCAATCGCATTAGAGAGAGGCTTTTATTGTTCTCTCCTTTTGAAAAGAGAAGCTTGTTATTCCCATTTCGATAATAAGATCCTTCTACATTTGCATGTGGTTCCATTGCTCTTTATTTTCATCTCATTTCATATTTTGCTGCTAGATCTGCTAACACCTGGTGCTCATGGCTGTCAAGCACTATTCTCTTCGGTGCCTACCTGGGCTGCGTCGAGCTCGATGAGTTCCAAGACATCATCATGGACATCGTGCACACTCTCGGCGGGCCAAACAGGCTTCCGACAAACTGTACGCTATGCTGGAGACATTGTTGAACGATCTTCAGGCGGAGCCGCCCGAGAAGGTGGAGCAGCGTAAGGATCTGCAGCGGTGCTTCTCGCCTCCCGCAGAGCCGAGTTCGGTCTCGATGACGTGCTCGGTTCTTCGTGACCATGTTCGGCCCGGGCACCGGCACCGTCACGATGACCGTAGAGTGGATCATGACGGAGCTGATGCAGAACCTGGAATTCCTGGCTAAGTGCCACGTGGAGATGCATTGCACCGTGGGCCGTGACCACAGAGTTGTGGAGAGGGACGCTGAGCGGCTGCCGTATCTGAACGCTGTGATTAAGAAGACGTACCGGCTGCGCCCTACTTTTCCGCTGCTGATACCACACCGAGCCGTGCAGGACGCAGAGGTGGGCGGCTACGTCGTGCCGCAGGGTAGCCGGGGGATTGTGAATATGTGGGCAATTGGCCGTGATTCGGCGAATTGGGACAGCCCCGAGACGTTCAATCCGGAGCTATTTCTGGGAAAGGCGGAGGTGGACTTGCGTGGGCAGCATTTAGAGTTGCTGCCGTTCGGATCCGGGGGGCGCATGTGCGTGGGCTAGCGATTCCGATGTTGTTCTCACTGGTGGCGTCGCTTGTTCAAGGATTTGAGTTGTCGCTTCCTGCCAGCATCGGAGGATGTCGATGTAGACGGACATTTCGGCATGGTCTACACGAAGATTGTGCCGCTCCGAATCCAGCCCTCGCACCGCTTACCCACGCACCTCTACTAGGTATTCAGCTTACGGCTAGCGATATTTCCCGACCCAAACAAATATAATCTAATCCACTGAAAATCCTGGAGTACTCGAACGAAATTATTTCACCATCCAACGATACTATTTCACCATCTACTTATATATAGATTACCCAAGGGTGTAGTGTACATTAATGCTCTTATAGAAGGGATCATATCTACTTTGGTAGAGTTGTACCATCTTTCAAGTTCTTTGTTTCCATAAAAATTATATGAAAATGAAAAGAAGAAAATTATAAAGCCTTGACACATTTACAAAGAAAGTTGAAAATATTATTAATGTAGTCTTTCAAGGAGATAGGGTTACTAAAAAAATAAACAAATTACAATTATACTATTATACAAAAATACTTATTTGATTCACTTTTGTTACCCCTATTGATACTTTGTCAATTTGTGGAGTATGTCTTTATCTTTCATGAAAATATAATATATGCCCAATAGATCCTATGGGTCTTAAAAATAAGAAAGCTTAAATTTTAGTTTTAATTTATTTGAATGACTTATCTCAACTAGGAGTTGATGAGAGCTCATTTTTGCTCTAGCAATTTTGAGTAGTAGACAACAAACCTCCTCTAACAAAATGTAAATTAAAATGCCTCTTTCTTGATGTGTTCAACCAAAGTGTAGCAAAGACTTTCTCTTTTATAGTCTTCCGAAAGAGCCTTTTGTTTAAGGAAGATCCTCCATTACAATATTCCATGACTAAAGCCATAATTTTTATTGATGCAACCATCTATTTTCTTGTATAACATTCATTATCTCCTGAGCATAATTGACTTTCTCCTTGTGACTTAACTTTTTTTTATAAGCAATGAATTAACAAATGGCTTCAACTTAATTTAATCATGTAGTTAAATTGACAATTAAGGTCACATCATTTGCAAAGAGAAATATGTTCAAAAATAATACATTCATTGACTCCAACATGATTAGAGGCATTTTCTATTTACACCTCTAATTCAGCGATAAATATGCCAAAGAGGGAAGAGGACAGAGGCCAACCATGTTTAACTCCTGCTAAGTTATTAATAATTATTCTTTCTTCAGTAAGACTATCTTCAATAATAATGTTAACTATCTTGTAGATTCTTTTAGTAGCAGAAATGAGTTCTTATAGAATGTTAATGTTATCTAATCTCTTTCAAGGTTTATCTCAAGGAACAAAATCATATTCCTTAAAAATCAACAAAATAGATAAAATTCTTATGGTTGGGAATTTTCTCTTTCTTCATATAATAACACCAAGTTATTAAATAGTCTATAGTAGAATGATTCTCCTAGCAAGGCATATGATAATTGATGTTGTTAGGCCCTAATTACTCCTAGCGATAAACATAATTGAGAATGAAATTTAATCATAAATCTAAATAATGACAATAATGTAAATCTACTCTAGCCTAGAGTGATGAGCATCTAGTCTTGGCTTACAACACACATCTTGGGCTCATGTAACTATTACTGGGTTACAAAGCATTATGCTACTAGGAAAACCAAGCAATAACCCTACTAAGAATGCCAAATCATTACACTTAAATTCTTGAAACTAGTCGCACTCATTCCACTTTACTAATAAACAAGTAAAGTAAAATACTTGAAAATGTAAATGATTAGAATAATAAGATAGTAAAAACTATTCTAAGTAAAAAAATAAAACTAAGTGGATGTTGTAATGATGAAAAACAATCTCAATCTTTATTTTCGATCGTGAACTGTGCCCAAGTACATTTCACTCAAATAAAGATTCCATACAACTGCTCAACACCACACTATAGGCATTCACTCTATCTTTAAAACTATGAAATGAAACTGCAAGAATCTACCTAAGGGTAAAATGAAAGTTATTCAAATCATGCACCCAAGTGTTGTATTTATAGGTAGGCATGCATCCCGTGATATCAAATATCCAATAACGTAGCATGAGATTCGATATTGGGGCTAAGATATCTTAGCCATTGAAAAACATGATTCATCATACCACCATGACTAAATGAAAACTTATCCTAGAGTGAACAAAAGAAGGAACAAGTTCCTTACAAAATATTTGGAAGGTATGAAATTATTGATTGACTTTGATTGCTATAGTGGTGTGTACAAAAATTACATAGTTCATGACAAAACAAAAAAGAAATTAAAGTGGCTTGATGTAGTTCATATTTTGGGCAGTGGTGGCTCTTCCATTGACTTCTTTCCTTTGTCATCAGGCTTCTAGAAAGTTTCTCCTCTTCTATCATTTTCTTCTTTTTCCATATGTCATTTCTATTGAGTATGGCACACACACTCCTTCAATTTTCACTGTAGCATTGGCCTATTTGCTTTACAATAATTGGTGAGTTTTTCCTAAGTTCCATTTACCACTATTCGTTAGTGTGGTCCATAATGGAGATGCTTGGAGTTGCGTCTTCATTTCTTTTGGAGAAAATTTCATAAAGGGATCAACATTTAGTTCCATGATGATCTAGACATGATCAATCTTATTGGATGGCTTGAAGGCAATCTAGTGATAGCATGAGGCACCATCCTTATTTAGGTTCTTATGGAATTTGTGCCTCTCCTTGGGCTGAGTGCTCTATAGAAGGAGTTTCTTAATGAATGTTGTATGATTGAGTCTCCTTCTTTGTGTGTTGTACTTGTGGGGTTTGTTCCCCTACTCAACCTCTTCCAAAGTCTCTTGATCTTTTTCTCTCGTGTTATGAAAGTCCTCCTTCTAGTATCCCCTTCAGGTCCATCAATAATCAACAAGGGTTTGAAATTATTAGGGTCTTCCTATTAATTCTTAATACTTCTTTACCTTGCTCATAACCTTGGTTAGATCAGGTTCTTATATTATTACAATTCTAGAGTTTGAAAAATTTTCAAAAAGGAATCCTTTAGGTATTATATCTTGTAGTTAAATATAATCTTCTATCATTTTCCTTATTATGGCCTAAAATAGTTGATATGGTCTATTAAATATATTATTTGAATCTTTATAGCCTTAGTTTGATTTATTAACTTTAACATTCTTATTATTTCTTTGTACTTATCCTTTATAGTATCTTCCAGGCGTTAGAAATTTTTGACTCAAATTTTCAGATTTTTGTTCACTTATATCATGCAATGCATCCTCCCATGACTAAGTTGAGTGCTCAAGGATGATTAGGATTTAAGACTTTTGGAAATCAAAGATATGAAGACGAAGTTATGGTATTTGGAAGATAATGTGCAAGAGGTCTAAGGAAAAACTACAAAAAATTCTCTTGCTAGAAATGAGAGATGAAAATTTTCACTAACTCCCACATGTATATATATACTATTTTTTATGTGCAACATCATACATCATACATTGTAGATATAACATTGTAGCTACCTATGACATCGTAAATACAAAATCACCATTAAAAAGTTCAAATTTTTCATTGATTTTTCTTGGAAAAAATTAGTCAAATGGAATATTTCAATGATGTAAAGCTTATCTAGAGGATCATGGCCATTAATGAAGCACAATTTTTGAAAATTTGGCATTTAAAGTTCCTAAAGAAGGAATCTCAGACAGTGAAAGTTTATTGTATGGACAAGAGATGGGTAATGAATTTCTGATGTATGAACAAAGTATTAGAGATTACAAAAAGTATTTATTAGATTTTAGATGATCTTGGAAGGCACAAGATGATGTGGAATTGCTTAGCAAGTCTAAAATACAAGAGTTATACAAGTGGATCCTTCCCAAAGTAGGCACTAGTCCTTAATGCCCTTGTATAACATGTCTAAAGTGTGTTTAGGTACTTAAGGAGTTGAATGTAAGAAATACCTATCTAACAATGCACACATGTTAGTATCACTATATTGGAAAAACAATACTATGTTACACAAAACCACAAGTTATGATTAAATATACAATGAGATGAGATGGACTAAAGAAAGGATTACTAAACTTGGGACATGAGGCATCTTACCATAGGTATAATGAATCCTTGTGTGTTATAATGGTTAAAGAAGTCATTAGCCCTTATTTCCATGATTCAAACCAAGTCCAAACCACTTTCTAGTGACATTGCATTGTTTCATCTCTTGGATTTACAACCATAAGACTATCTCTATTGCAAGGAGCATTACTGCTTCATGTATTATCCAAGGAAGGAGTTTGTTCATTACATGTTTTTTTTAGATTCATGAGAATTCACCTACCTTCAAGCATGGGTAACATGTCTTTTCAGTGGGACCCCAAAAAATTTATTCTTGTGCATTTATTTTATTTTTCTTAACTATATCAAACTTATTAGCAGACTACCTTCAAGCATGGATAACATGTCTTTCCAGTGACATGGTAAGACAACACTTATTGTAGTCTTACTCCCTTTTTTTGTTAGATCTACAAGGATATAATACTTCCTTAACAATAGGATGGAACTCACAATAGGAATATGAGAAAATCCAAAAATCCCCTTGATTTCACACCCGTTAAATTCCCCCTTGGTTCTTCACTTTTCTATCTAGGCATAATGATCACAATTTTATTCTTAGTTTGATGATGGAAAGAATCTCATTATGACAATGGCAAGAACCTCTTATTATTGGAATGGATGGATGGGTGATGTGGTCTTACTATACAAATAATTAGTCCCTTATGAATTGATAACATAGAGAAATCTTCACCTTATTGGTACTACATCTTGCTTTATTTAATGTATTTTATTGAAAATTGATAGAAATATGCACAAGTAATATGTAAACAAAGTACAAAAAATTGTAAACGATATTAAGAATGAATATCAAAGAATTGCAAATGTTTTAAGAAATGGAAAAGTATAAAAGAATGAAAAAATATCAAAGAATGTGGAAATTGCTAAANAAGTATAAAAGAATGAAAAAATATCAAAGAATGTGGAAATTGCTAAGAAATGTGAAAAGGCATAACAAAAAATTATAAATCAAAAAGAAATTGTAAAATAGAAAAATTAAAAGGTGCTTATTAATTTCTTGATCATGATTAGTGTCTCCTCCATGACTGAACTCATGGATGAGTGTTTGAAAAATGGACCCTAGTTCCCTTGAATAATGAACTTAAGGTTTCTCACTTACCATCCTTAGTTATGTAGTTTTTTGGTTATCATCCCATGTAATCTTGATGGTAATTGAATTTTGATAATCTAATTCCTTAGTTCCTCTTTCTATTGGCGTATGATTGTTGTTTAGTATTTTCATTTGTAAGTTATTATTTGGGTTCATTTTCTTAAAATGGAAATTAATAAGTGGTTCAGATGTTTCCATGCATGTTTTAGACACTTTTAAGTTCTTAGTTTATGGTTACTAGGTACCTTTTGGTTTAGTGGTCTGTCCTCTCTCTTGTGCACACACTTGTCTTTCATATATAGTATGGGTTAGTGTCATGATTGTGTTGATATGTTGAAGTATCAATCCACAACTACATCCTTCTTTATCACTAGTAATGCATGAAATTTCCTATCTCTCCATAGTATAGGTTTATCTATTATGTTTTGCATTAGAGTGGTAATGGATGTTGGCTCTTGTGTTGAATTGGGAGACATTGTTTTGGTGAGGAAGAATGTTGCACTTGGTTGGCCTTGTGCTAGTATTGATGAGCCAATAGGTTTATGAGTTTTGTGCCCATGTGTGGAAATTGAAGCAAATCATTAAAGAGGAAATTGAGCAACCCCTCAAGGTCAGGTTCATATATCCAATTGCAAATAGTGAATGGGTTAGTCCACTTGTAAGTGTATTGAAGAAGGGTGGCAAATGGTGAATTTGCATTGACTTTAGGGTATTGAATATGGCAACATTTAAAGATCACTTTCATTTTACATTTGTAGATCAAGTGTTAGATACCATATCTAGGCATGGTTATTATATCTTCTTGGATGGTTATAGCAGCTATAACCCAATCCAAATTGCATTCAAAGATCAGGCCAAGATAACATTCACAAGTCCTTGGGTAACTTTTGCATATTGTAAGATGCCATTTGGTATATGCAATACCCTTGCAACATTTCAATGCTTTATCCTTAGTATCTTTCAATAGAAAATTGGTAGTTGTATTGAAGTCTTCATGGATGACTTCTCCACCTATGGAGCTACATTTAAGCAAGCCTTGGACTACCTTGAACAAGGATTGAAGAGATGTGTTGAGACAAACTTGCAACTCAACTAGCAAAAGAGCCATATCATGGTCCAAGAAGGCATTGTGCTTGGGCACTAAATCTCACAAAACAAGATTGATTTAGACCTAAAAAAGATAAGGATCATCCAAGGAATAACATGCCAACCAAAGACTATTAAATATGTTTGGTCATTCCTTGGATACATTGTCTACTATTGGCAATTCATAGAGAATTACTCTAAGATTGCAAAGTTGTTGGTAGAGCTTACAAAGAAAGATGCACCTTTCATCTAGACCAAGGAATGTGAACATGCATTCCAATAATTAAAGAAGAAACTCATAGAAATACCAATCATATGAGCACTAAACTGGTCCAGACCTTTCCATATTAGGACAGATGCATCTAACTATGCCTTGGGAGTAGTGCTCATATAGATGGATGATAAGAAATGTTCATACTATATCCACTGTGTGAGTCGAAGCATTGTGAAAGCACAGTTAAATTACACCACCACAGAGAAAGAACTAATGGCAGTGGTATACGTGCTAGAAAAGCTCAAGCACTATGTGCTTGGTTATAAAGTATTTGTGCATATAGATCACAGTGTAATATACTTCCTCATGAACAAGCCAATGGTGAGCCCTCATGTCATACAATAGCTTGTGATCTTGCAAGAATTTGATCTCTTGATGGTAGATCAAAAATAGACCAAGAATGTAGTCACTGATGATCTCTCACACTTAAGATGATATAATAAAGAGAAGGAGAGCCTGCTCTTTGATCAATTTCTAGATGAACTCCTCTTTATAGGAGCAATAAGTGAACAAATGCCTACAAAAGCAATATGGTATAATGACATCCTCACCTATCTTCTCACTCAAGAAATGCCATAGGATTTGGATTTTAGGAAGAAGCAAAAATTTCTTCATTAGGTTGAATACTTCGTGGAAATTAAAGGACACCTCTACAAGGTTTGTACCAATGGCCTCATTTATTAGTGTGTCCTTGACAAAGATCAACTACATGTTTTCCAAGATGCTCATGAAGGGCCTTATAAAGGCCACTATGCAGGGAGATGCACAACCATAAAAATATTGATGGAAGGATACTATTCGCCTACAATATTTAGGGATGTCCACTAGTTCATCAAGTCTTGTGAATGGTGTTAATGAGATAGGGGGATGACGGCTTGCATGGAAGGTCCTCAATAGTGGATTTAACCTCTAGAATGTTTCAACATATGGCACGTTAACTTCATGGGTCCCATCACACCCATGTCCAATGGGAAGGCATATATTATAGTAGCAATCAACTACTACACAAAATGGATAGAAGCAACAACTGTTACTAATTGCACATCATCCACTATTGCCAAATTTATATGACAAAATATTGTGACTAGGTTTGGGGTGCCACGTTCACTAATTTCTGATAATGAAGCTCATTTCATAGGTTCCACCTTTAGAAAGTTAATATAATTCTTAGGATTAGAACATAAATTAACAACACCTTACCACCCCCAAGCCAATGGTCAAGTAGAGGTAACCAACTAGGAGATCACAAAAATACTAATGCAGACCATTAGCAAATATAGGAAGGACTGGAGCACCAAGCTTAATGATGCTCTTTGGGCTTATTGTTCAACTTGGAAAATTACTATTGGCTATTCTTCCTATAAGTTAGTGTATGGGAAACTTTCAACACTCTTGATTCAATCCAAGCTTCATACACTCTCAATAGCCTATGAACTAAATCTTGACCTAAGTCTAGCACAGAAAGAAAGATTAATCAACCTAAATGTGTTAGATAAAAATTGATTAGTGACCCTATTTTTGAATGAGGTGAATAAGGCATTTAGCAAGCAATGTCATGACCTTAGAATTAGGAAAGTAAAACTTCAACTAGGAGATAAGGTCCTCTCTAGGGACCTCACACATGTACCTCAAAAGGAAAAATTTCAAACATTGTGAGAGGAGCCTTATATAATTGATCAACCTTTCCCTTTAGGGTCATGTTGATCTACAAGCTTGAATGCCTAAATAAAAAGCAGTTGATCAACATCCAACAAGTAAAGTCTTTCCTAGAACCAAGACAGGCAGTGCAACTATCGCCTTAATGGATGGACAATCATGTTCTATGTTTTGGATCTCCTCCATCTAACTCAATTCTGGGGGAGATGGCCATCTATGCTGACAATCCATTTGGCTCTCATTTTTTCTACTTTTTGTTTTTCACATTTTTTAATTTTTATAAATTATTTATTTTACAAATTCTTGATTTTTCAAATTTTACATCATCTTCAGTACCTTTGAACTTTCTTGAATATTTTACATTTTCTTATATATTTTACTTTTCTTGGTTTGATTTAATTATGATATTTCCTCATTTTTGCTAATAAAAAGTGCTTTATTGTCATAGGACATAGTGTTGCTATTGCTATTTACTAATGATGGTTTATGCTTAATGTGTGATTGTTAGTGTTTGGTTTCTATTTTTGAATTTCAATGTTTGACAAATTTGGCACGGTTTATTTTTTATGGAATAGGTAGTGAGTCCACATCATTTTCCCATCCAATGAAGTCTATGGTTTTCCTTATTTTGGAAATTTGAGGTTCCTTACATTAAAGAAACTTTTAATCAATTGGTGACCTTGGTAGTTCTAGAATTAGGGAGGATTCAAAGGTTTGTAAAGGGTATGACTTTAAGGGGATTCAATACTCTTTGTACTCTTCTACTAGCTTGAGCACTTGAGTGTGTTTCATGGACTTCTTACCATTCCATACCATCTAGTAATAGGAAGTCAAATAACGTCATTTCATGGTGTGGTTTCCATCTAAACAAAATACAAACACATTGGAAATTCAAAGCATATCCCTTTAACAAATAAATGGGCTACAAGTGCTAGTTATGGGACTTGAACAACATACACCTATGCATGAAGGTACCCTCTAACTAAGGCCATCTCTCTCACTTTCTACTTCTCTTTTCTTTTCTTTATGGAATGTTGGTTGTTTTGTGGAAGCACTCTTGTGTCTTGAGTAGGTGGATCAACCTTGGAGTAGTGATGCAAAGTCATTGAAAGTGGATGGTTTTGGTCTAGATTAAGGATGGATCTTCTCGAGTCATTTTAATCATAAATTACACAAGGGACTTCTTATGACCTTAATTTGGAACTCCATTCCACCTTCTCTATCATCCATCCATGCTACTATAACTCACCTCACTACCAGGTTCTATGTTATGCTTTATGTCTTGGTTTGATGTGTTGGGATTCTTGAGTAGATTATTTTTGGTTGGTCCTTAACTTTTCATGATCATTAATTGACTGTGAGGTCCATGAACTCTTCAGTTAAGGTTATGCAAGGGTAAAAAGGACATGAGCCTACTATGGGGAGGACCCACTTGCATAGCCCTTGGTCTAGTTAGTTAAGGTTCCTTACCTTTAACATCAATCCTATATTTTGCATATTCCATTGAGTATTCCACTCAATTCTCTTTAACCATTCATTTCATTCGTCCACTAAACTAGTTTTTCTTCATTTTTTCAAATTTATGAGCTTCAACACCCTCTTCTCATGTTTTCATACTGTTCTTGGTCTTTTGATTTTTCTTTCAATCTTAATTTCATCCAAAAATTCCTTATATTTTAAAAGTTTGACTAAATTCAATAGTGATCAATAGCTACATCAATGATGCCTCATCGACACAATCGACCATGTTGACAAAGCCCTAACAACAAGGCCTCATCAACGCAATGCGTACACGCTATATATACTACCTAGCACTTAGGAATTTTTTGCCATTTTCTCATAACACACAGGGAGTTTTTGCAATGTTTTAGATCCTAAAACCTTCCAGAGCTCATAACTTCCCAAATATTTATCCAAATCACTTTTTTTTCTATCCTATGCTTATCGGAGGTAAGATCTTTATTTGGGGGGCCACAAACCTTAAGGATTTTGATGAAAAATTGATAAAAAATTTTGTAACTCCCCCAAATGGTTAATAACATTAACAATATATAAACATTAACGTTTTTGATAGTTAACCCTTCCAATAATCCTTAGGATGATTTATTAATGATAATACATAGATAAAAGGATAATTGGATTAATTAACTAGCCATAATCACAACTTAGCTAAAGTGTAATAATCTTTAAGGGATAAGGTATTCTACTTGTTTTAAGGCTACACAATGATTGCTAATCCATGGTCTCATTGTGATTATAGATGACACCAAAATAGAAACACCTGCAGGAAGGAGAACCTTTACAACCACAAGAGGAGTAGCCTAGAGTTGGAACGTTCCAACAAGAACAAGGCCAAGAATTACCAGAAGCAATCCATGTAATGAGACCTCTTGGTGAAGATCCTGAAGTAAAATCTATCTAACAAATTTTAGAAGAAGAGGTGGCTATAGAATAATCACAATGAGGAGAAGTTCCTAGACCCATGCCAAGGCTTGAGGTCACTTTGACTCAAGCCTGCCTTGATATCATTAGGTCTCGAGAAGTCCAAAAATCTATTCTTCAAGAGATCAAATTTTGGCCATTTTTGGAGAAAGCTCTAGAGGATGTCAAGACACAACTATAAGCCTCTCCCATGTGGCTAGTAATCACATCCAGTGGGAAATGATACATGGGAGAGACATATCTCTTTTTGGAGTAATAGAAGGCTAAGGTCCACTGTCAAAATTAAAGATATTCAAGTGTCCTACCTGGTAGAAGCTATCACATAGAAACTTAGGTTGCTTGACATTGGAACATAGCTAGTAGAACTATTCACAAAAGGTAATCCTAAGGCCAAGAGGTAGTGGATCCAACGGTGTTACAGGGTTGATCAAAATGGGTATGGTGCACTCACACTCATGGAGTGAATTTACTTTAAGATTGTGACTTATCATCTCAATCCAATGGTGAGGCCAAGCAAGGTGATCATCTTCTCTACCCAAGCATGCACTGCTCTAAGAAAGAAATTTCCCATCAACCTTCCACAAGTAATCTACTTAGAGATTGAGAAGTGCTTTAAGGAAAATAAATGTGGAATGAAGAACCTACCCTTTTCGTGCCTTAGCAGGAAACTTTGCAAAAGGGTAGGCATTATTCACTATTCCAATGATACCCTTAGGCATGCTCCTTTGACATCATCGTTAGAAATCATGAAAGATAAAACACCAGTGACAACCCATGAAGGGAGCAATTGCCACCACCAACCACTTAGGTAACAACATTGGAGTCCCACGTAGCCATTGAGCATTTGAAAATATCTAAGAGCAACTCTTGAGTGAACAAGAGTAACATGTAAGAGTGAGTGGGGTAGATCCATCTATGTATTGGCTAACAATGAGTCACCTTAATGAGGTGGCCTAAATAGTTAGCTAGATGGACAAGTGTGGTCTAATTTTCTTTACCCAATGGATGTAGTTGTCTATTAGGTTGGATTCCAATGCTAGGAAGGTGACAGTGTCTTTATCTCAACACCATCTATTTCCAAAAATCTCTAGGAATGCCACCACCTTCTCAGTGTGTTTGACGGAAGGGAAAGAAGCAACTATCTTGGTGATGCAGCACCATGGTAGGAGATAGTAGTTGAAGTAATGGTTGACCATGTAACTAAAGCATTGAATGCACCTACAACATCTATGCTAGATGTATTTGCACTCTGAGATGTGCAGATGTCTGTAGGCATGGTCAATGGAAAGTTAGATGCAACCTAGCATGAAAAGTTGCTAGAATAACTAGTGGGAATTGGGCAACCAACTCGAGACATCTTTGATCTTTTGAAAGACATCACTGTGACCCAATCAAAGCTTCTTAACACAAGGGGAAAATGCATTATCCTGGAGGGGCAACTTGAAATGACCCAAGAAAGAAATCAATGCTTGGTTGTGGAGGTTGCCAAACTATGTGCCTGACTTGCAAATCCTATGATCCTTATCCCAACAATAATAAGAGATGAAGCTTTCAAAAAACTTCAAGACTGATTTTGAAAGGCTAAGGATGAGGCAATAATGACCATCTTCAAATAGTCCATAGCATAGCTAAAATGTATTCAATTTAGAATGACTTGAACTAGATGTGCTAGAAGAATGAAACCCTGACCACATAGAAGTATCACCTACAAAATGTTGATGCTCAAAAGGACCCAATGAAGGAATTTGTTCATCATCAGTAGGAGCAGCTTGCTAGGGTGAACATTGAACTCAGGAGATTGGCTATCGAGAACCAAAATTTTTCAATGGAGGAAGTGCGTGCCTTACATTAGAAGTCTACACTCGAAATCACCACCTAGAAGAATGAGGCCCTCAAATTTGAAAAAGTGAAAAATCACCATAGAGATCAAGTTGGCTTACAAAAGGAAGTTAATGAGAAACACATTTAGATGATGAAGGTGAAACTAAATGAAGCCCTCAAGCAACTTCAACAAAGTAGAGAAATGTGGCAACCCATCGTTGATGGGATTGATGCCTACAATAAAGCAAAGATCCACTTAAAGGAGTTGCAGATCGAGAAGATGAAAAAGTATATGGAGTTGGCCAATGTTCAATATGAAAACTTGACAATGTTGATTACTAGATGGTTGTGGGTCAAAATTAAAATAGCAAGTGGTTAGCTCATATCTATTATATGAGGTAGAGTTCAAGCACCACAAGGATGCTAAGCAGAAGCTTGAGACTACAAATGCTAAACCTGAAGTTCTCAGATCACGATGTAGAGACCAACGATCAATTGTTGAGAACCTAGCCAAATGGATGAATGACTACTAGGAGTTAAAAGACATAGTTAGGATGTTCAACATTGAATGCAAATATTTTGCTACATAGTTCATTAATGCTAAGGAGCTACTTCCAATAATCTCATGTCCCTGGGATATGCATGTTTCAACCCACATTGGTGAAGCTACATGGATGATGCACAATTCCATAAGCAAGGTGGAAAAAATGAAAGCATTTCTCGATGCTTTCCGCCTTCTACCTAAAGTTGTAGTAGTAGTAAGATAGCAATAGCCACCTCAACTATCACCTGTGTGTGAAGCTAGTGAAGGTTTCTTAGAGCCTTAGGAACCACCACCACTTGGGACCATCTGATCTTCTCCAACAGCTTCACAACATCAAGCAACGTGTTATCCAATTTTAAAGAGTTGTGTCATGGTATTCAATTTTATGTCCTAAACACCATTCTTTGTAATGTGTGGATCCATACACCCGAGCACTCCATTTTTTGTCAAGTCAGTCAATTTGTTTTGTTTGAAGAAAAGTTAGTCAATAATCTCATACCTTTCCAATTTTGTAAAAGAACTCGAGGACAAGTTTTCATTCAGTCATAGGGGTATGATGAGTCATGTTCAATTGGTTGTGTTGACAAGGCCTAGTTGATGAATCTTACCATGCATCGATGAGGCCTCATCAATGCAGTGGTCTTTTTGGCTATAAATACAAATGAGGCCCCATGGCTGGTGATGATGCTACCATAGTGAGCTACGTACCCAGGCGGATGCTCATGAAGGACCTATACTTGGCAGCCATGTGAGCCAACGCTTCGCATGGGCTACTACTTAGATCTAACAAGCTTCCCACTATGGGCCATCCCTGTGGCCCCAGCAGTAGCCTCCGCCTCTGCTAGTTGAGTCAGTCCCCGTAAACGTAAATCAATACTATCACTACCACAGCGGTGGTAGACCAGAGCCACAACAATGATGATACCTTACCTTCTTGCATTTCTTGTACCAATTAATATCGTTCTTGATTTAGTAGGGGAGGGGACTGCATTCATGATGGTTTTATAGGCATGTTGAGGTCACAGTAACTATGTTTGTTTTCATCCCCACTCTTGAAAAATCTAAAGATCAGGGTGGGAGAGCTGGTAAATGGAGAAGTTAATGATTCAGGGCTTCCTTGTTGATGACAATCCCATCACTCGACGAAAATTCTTCTTAAAATTTAAAGAGTATGGTCGGTAGTCGACAGAGAAGTTAATGATTCAGCATTTCCTTCCTTCTTCATGACGATCCCAACGAAAAAGTTTTCATTTTTCCTAGATAATGCATACTTTTGAGCCATCTTTTTTGAATTTTCAATGCTTCGATCATACAAGAATCCAAAGTTCCAAGTGTTGTCAAGGGTCTTCCAAAGAATTCAAACTTTTTTTGCTGGTGCAACATTTCAATGTCAACGTTGCAGACAAAGGTGATAAAGCCAAGGGTCTTTACTTGACGCTACTCTTCCTTTTTGACAAGACAAGTTTAGCACCTTTTTTCTTAAAGGAAAAAAATTTCCAGGATATCTTTATTTGTTTTCTAGAAAAGGGCCTTAATACTTTGTAAGTTTAACAAATTGAACTCATAAAATTCCATTATCTTTATCTCATTTTAACTTATATTATGCTTTATATCCCTAATTTATAGTTGTGTATTACGTAAGTTGTGTAAACCTAACTAAGATTCTTCCAAAATCTATAACTGTTGATGCATAAATTTTGGTCATACCAACACCAGGAAAGAAAACTCGTTTTAGGAGACTATTGCCTAGGGCGCCTCCCGTATGGGTACCGAAAACTGGGAATAGTCTCAGCTGGAAAGGGCTATGTGGCCTTTTGTAGATAAGCTAGAAAGAAATATGAAATTTAAATTAAATAATTATCTTCAATATAATAAGTAATTAAAAGAAATGAATTTTTCCTGATCCCACTGACATTGCTAGTCCATGACTGCCAATGGTATCCACTGCTAGATAGGAAGGCTACGATCGTCACGAGAGAGGGAGAGAGAGAGAAAGAGAGAGAGAGAATGCCCACTATAATCCACATAAGGTAGAAACTATAGTTCTCAAAGCTTGCCGTCATTTGCCACCTTTGTGCACCGTCGTAGAGAGGAAGATTGTCCACCCACATCTGCACCACCATGACAAGCTCTTGCCATTGCCAAGAAGACCCACAAGGATCCTGATGAGACGCGACCTGCATGTGCCACGATATCACGTACGCGATATCGCGGCCGACGCGATATCGCGTCCCGCCGCCATATCTATAAATAAGAGGTGGCACTCCCTTCATTTAAAAATCCTGGCTAGAAGTAGCGAAGCTCTGGCAGATTGATCACTCCAGAGTTAGAATTTTTCCCATGTGCCCGCAGTAGGAGTTCTAGAGTGAACGACTCTTTATTCGAGCAGCCTGTAACCTGAACCCAAGTTTTGTACGGCAATAAAGACGAACTTGATTGGATAAACCTTGCAGCACGTGGTTTCATTTATTGCTTTTATTTACTGCTTTCCTAGTGCGTTCAAGTATGACTTGATTACGAGCGTTTACGGACGTGTACGGGTAGTCAAGGAATCAGCTACTTGACGCAATGCATGAGTACGACTCAATTACGAGCATTGGCTGCTTGGTAACCCAGTAGCGTATTCCAGGATTCTGTGCTTGGTAATCCTAGTAGTAGTCCGATGTGTACGGCTAGTTGAGGAATCGGCTGCTCATTGCTAGGCTAGAACGTGTGATAAGTACGACTTAGTTACGAGCACCCACGGGTGTGTACGGCTAGCTAAGGAATCGGCTGCTTATCACACTTAAGCTAAATAGGTGCCTCAGTATGACCACTTCGAGCACTTGCGTTACGTGTGGCGATCCCAGTAACGATTAGCGTTTGGTAAGCCGCAGTTGCATAGTTCAGGGTGTGTCCGGTAAGTGGGAACGGATGCTGACGCTAGTTAATTTAGACTTAGATCTTTAGTTAGAGTTAGCTTAGTTTCTCAACCCTTTCCCCTGATAGCATAGAAGATAAGCCGAAAATACCAAAAAAATCACATACCTCAGACTTGCTTAACCATACACCGTGACACTTACAAGCAAGCCTGGGAAGACAACGAATGATTAACCCCAAGTGTTTCTTGTGGTGTTAAGGCATTTAGTCTGCGGAGTTCGATCGGATCGCGCATGCACGCTCGTATTCGTATGGTTGAGTGTAGGGGTACCTCGCCACTCATCAGATCTTGATTTTGAACCACTGGCTCCTACCTTGGACCCTCCTTGAAGATCAACTACAAGCCTGTGAAAAAGAAAAGAAAAGAAGGAAACGATTGCTTAGTGGAGAGGTAGCTACCCCCTTTAGACTAATAGCCAGAGCCTGTTTTGGGACCTCTCCTCCCCCATCCTAAGAGCCTCCCTCTAGAATCCATTTTATAGCTGCTACGACCATTCATAATGATGGCTATGTTCTCTAATTTAAGTGCCCACTATGTCCATAACTTCCGAAACATCTACCATTAATGACTGTAATTTCCATTATTAATAATTGTAACCACCACCATTAATAATTGTCACCTAATAGTTTAAACGCCCACTACTTGCATGATTTTTATTCTGGTTATTAGGGGAGAGAAATAGAAATGTTGATAATCATGGCCCCATGCGAGCATGGGAGTGTTGACATCAACACTTAGCCCCCAAACTTTAATTGCATGCTAGTGTAAGGAACAAGACCACAAAAACTTTAAAATGATGCAATAGGTAGGAAATCACAAATATCACAAAACAAGCAAATGGAAACTTCAAAGGAAACTATATTAACCTAAACATGATTAAAATAACCATATAATCAAAAGAGAACTAAACGTGGGCCACCCAGACCACACCATCTTATTTAATCAAACTCTAAATATATAATTTTATCATCTTAACTACATATAATTATAATTAAAATATAATTATGATTTCTTTCCCAGTCTTCTTACAAAGTAAAAGCCAAAAGCATGTGGACTACTTTGAGCACAAGACCCATACTAAACTTAATGAGGAGGACAAGCTCATATTAGATTGTGGCTAGTCACAACTTTCAAATTTTTCCTTGGACCTTTCTTTTTCTTTTTCAAAAGGGGAAATGGAGGTTAGGGTGAGGATAGCTGCCAGACCCCATCACACTTAAGAACTTATTACACTACCAATGAACATGGTCCTCATTCCTTTTTTTTTTCTTTTTGAGGAAACTTTGCCCATGGTGTACTTCATTCTTAAGGTAGGAATTCCAACATGAGTCTGGCTGATTAGCTGCACTACCAATGAACATGGTCCTCATTCCTTTTTTTTTCTTTTTGAGGAAACTTTGCCCATGGTGCAGTTCAACCCTCGTGTATGTGCTTTTAATTACAATTTAATAGCATCATAGCAGGTCTCCTGGGTGGCTAAGGGTTCCCAAGTGGAAATGAACATACTTCACCCCATTGTTCATAGGGTAACCATGGATCATCACACATGAGGGCTAGGGCTCATGAGAGGGAAATTGGGATTTTCCAAGGTCACCTAGTGATTATGGCAAACCATTCTCCAACATCACCTATCCTACACTCATATGATCATGATGATTACATGATAAGTTCGCATAAATCTCATACTCCATAATCCAACATAACTATAGAAACTAAAACCTTGAAAAAGATTGGGAAGAATCAAAGCATTATTGAAATATATAGTATAAAAGAGATTTTATGTAATAGTACTAGGAAATATTATATAAAGGATTATACTCACATTATTTTCAAATGGTGTTTTGAGGACCCAATGCCTAGTAACTCAAAAGATCATAATGATTACTAAAATCATATGCAAAGAAAAAATCAAAATAATATGCCAAGAAAGAAATGATGGAAATGCAAAGAAAATATGCAAATGCAACTATATACAAATGAAATGCATGACAAAGAGGAAGAAAACATGCAACTAAGAATCTACTAGGTGTTCACGTGGGGCACCTGAGTAAAAATTCTTCAAATGAAATGCATTAAAATTTGTATGTAATCTACATGCTTGCAAATTAGCAATTTTATGTACATTGGGACCAATGATGTCTTTAATTTGGAATGGGCCTGACCACATAGGAGAGAACTTACTTTGAAGATTTTCTTGGTCAAATGTTCTATCTTTTTCAAAGACTAAGTCTCCTATCTTAAATACTTCACCAACGTACTTCCTGTTAAGACATTGTTTAACAATTTGTTGATGCTTAAGATTATGAAAATCAAGACCTATTCTTAACTTGCTTGTATCAAGTCTTTCTTTGAGATAAGTTTCAATGATAGGTTTAGGTCTTGGTGGGACATCAGATATAGCCTTTCTAGGAAAATGTTCCATGGATGTGTCATTAAAATTTAGCACACCTTCAAATGTTTTAAATGGTAGGGTCTTACTTACATCTTTATCTTCCCCTAAAGGTGGTGGATCACTTAGATGACATCCATTGTGTTGTTGATAAGGTAAGGTGTCTCCATAGCTTTCTTCACCTTTTCTAGAACTTTGATAGGATTGGATGGAATCTACATGAGAGACAAAATTTATTTTTGAAATTCCACTCACATAGTCATTTTCAACATGTTCACTGCACTCAACCTTAATAACCCCAACATAAAGATTAGCATCTTGATTTTCCAAAGATTGATTTTGTTGATCGAAGGTTGTAACTACTTTTTTGTAGAAGGGTTCTTGAGGTATAGTCATGTACTCATATTTTTCTTTGATAAGGATTAATAGCTCTAAGAAATATGACCTAAAGAAGCCCCCAAACTTGGCTCCAAAAGTCCTAGATAGGAGCACACCATAGGTAGGCATCATGTCAATTATTAGGATATCAGTGTAACATGTAAATGTAGGGTATTTTTTAAGTTGCACTTTCACTCCTTTTAATGACCCTACTATAGGTACATTGGATCCATCAAGTTGAATCACACTTTTTGTTTGTGGTATCATTTGCGCTCCTAAAGCCTTACATACCTAAAGTGGCATGACACTAACAGTTGCTCTAGAATCCATCAAATAATTGTGAAAATTATTTCCTAAAATAATTAGAGTTGTTAGGAAAGGAGGTTGCTCTTTCTCACTCATCATGGAATTGTTTACATTTTGTACTGATGATGTGTTAGGACTTTCTGTGAAGTGAACTTGTTGTTTAGGGGTTGGCATTGTTTCTTTTCTAGTTTCAGGTCTATGAACTATCTCTTAAATTGCCTTTTTCATTCCACTAAATTGTAAAAGGTCATACGTTGAGATGTTAGCTTTGGTTTTCTTCAAATCCTCAACTACATCGTAAGTCTTGTGTTTATCTTTAGTTTCTTGTTGAGTTGGAGTTCTTCTACGTATAGAAGGTGGGTTTGATTATCGTGGAGTTCTTCTACGTATTTGTGTTACTTTGACAAGGAGCTCTTATGTTTGGAGGAGTGTAAGGGTCATTCCTAGTTTGTTGTTGTGTGTTGTTCATGATGTCACTAAGTCTACGATAGTGAGCATTAGGTGGGTTGGGGTTGTTTACCATAACTTGCTCTAATGAGGAAACCTCTTCATTTTCTGCTTGATGAGGTTCGTTAAAAACCATAAGAGGAGGTTTCCCATTTTGTTGACCTTAGGTGTTGTCACCAAATAATGTAAAAAACTGGGGACAAGTCTTCTCAGAATGTTGCCTAGTGTTATGGAAGCGTCAATAATTGCCATTGACTGATGAACTAGGCTTTTCTGGTTGTATAAGATCCTTGTTGTTGTTTCGCTTTAGATCAACTACTTCATTGGAAAGTTTTTGAAATGAAGTTAATATTTGGGTCATTTGATCTTGAGTTTGAGTTGGGGATTTAGTAGGATTAGGTACCTCGTTTGGGTTTATGATGGATTGAATTAAGGCCTTTGATTGATC
Organism: Gnetum montanum; assembly: GCA_015680685.1. Classification (NCBI taxonomy): domain Eukaryota; kingdom Viridiplantae; phylum Streptophyta; class Gnetopsida; order Gnetales; family Gnetaceae; genus Gnetum; species Gnetum montanum. The sequence continues at coordinate 249,943 of MNCI01028378.1, read as the reverse complement.
CTTGTTCAAACCAATGTTAGATGGTAGGAATGGAGAAAATGTGGGACCTTGAAAATAGCTACTTGAAGGTTGATTCATTTGAAGGGGAATAGGAGTTTGGAACATAGTGTTGGTCATTGCGAAAGTTGGTAGAGGACTATGTTGCATAGGGTTGCTAACGCTCATCATTCCAAACTGGGTTTGAATGTTGTTCATAAGGGTAATTTGTTCTAGCTCCATAGCTTTAGCCATTGCCCCTTGTATTTTTGTTATGTTTGAATCAGATTTGATGGCATAGGCAAAGAATGGGTCAATGGTAGAGAGGTAAAATTTGAGGATGCCATCAGGTTGTGGACGCATCTCACTTGGCACATAGGCCAGCTAGTGAAGGAATCTAAGGTTATAATCCCTAACATTCTCCCCAAGTATCTTTCTTAAGCTGGTGAAGTTGCTAAATGCTATAGCAGGGCATGTGAATTTGTCAAATTGAGTCAAAAATTTATTTTTGAACTCTTGACATGAGTTAATGGAGGCATTAGGGAGCATCAAAAACCATTAGATTACTTTGGTTCTGAAAGTTGTCACAAATACTCTACATGCCACATCGTTTTTGACAATGTTGTGGATGCCTAGTAAAGTTTCAAAACATTGTATATGTTGACGGGCATCACTTGAAGGGTTTGTGGGGTCATAGAACAAATTTATGTTCTGAAGTGACTTTGGGATGTCGTGGTAGTTAGTAAAGTTAAAGGGGTTACTGACCAAGAGAGCTGGGGGTTGATTGGCTACCATCCTAGTCCGAGCTCTTCTAGGAATAAAACTTGGAAAATGTAAGGCTCATTGTTTCCTTAATGCAAAGGGACGAGTGACTGGTCAGTTAGAAGTAGAAGAGAGTTCACTCATAAAACAAAACTATAAAATATAAAAACTATAAAATTGCATAAAAGAAAGAAAATATTAAAATAATAATTTTTTGAAAAGAAAAACAAATGTATAAAATTGCAATACTTATAAAATTAAAAAGGAAAGTAGTAAAATGCAAGATAAAGTTNAGAAGTTTTAAATAAAACAAGTTTGAAATAAGGAAAATGAAATTTTTCAGGAAATAAAAATTGAATAGGGATTGGAAAAGGACAGAAAATAAATGTTTCAAAAAAATGGGATAACAAAGGTCAGAGAAATGACAAGAAAAGCTGATAAAAAAAGGTTGGGGAAAGGCCCTCCTTCTAGCACCAAAAAGGATGTTGATGCATAAATTTTGGTCACAGCAATACCAAGAAAGAAAACTCATTTTAGGAGACTATTGCCTAGGGCGCCTCTCGTATGGGTACGAAAACCTAGGAATAGTCTCAGCTGGAGAGGGCTACGTGGCCGTTTGCAAATAAGCTAGAAAGAAATCTAGAATTCAAATTAAATAATTGTCTTCAATATAATAAGTAATTAAAAGAACTGAATTTTCCTTGATCCCATTGACGTTGCTAGTCTGTGACTGCTAATGGTATCCACTACTAGACAGGAAGACTACGATCACCATGAGAGAGGGAGAGAGAGAGAAAGAGAGAGAGAGAATGCCCATCGCAATCCACACAGGGCAACAACTGCAGTTCTCAAAGCCTGCCGTCTTTTGCCACCTTTGTGCACCATCACAGAGAGGAAGATCATCCACCCACATATGCACCACAGTGACAAGCTCTTGCCATCGCCAAGAAGACCCACAAGGATCCTGATTTTGAATCACTAGCTCCTGCCTTGGACCCTCCTCAAAGATCAACTACAAGCCTGTGAAAAAGAAAAGAAAGAAGGAAACGATTGCTTAGTGGAGAGGAAGCTACCCCATTCAGACTAATAGCTAGAGCCTATTTTGGGACCTCTCCTCCCCGATCCTAAGAGCCTCCCTCTAGACTCCATTTTATAGCTGCTGCGACCATCCATAATGATGGCTATGTTCTCTAATTTAAGTGCCCACTATGTCCATAACTTCCAAAACATCTACCATTAATAACCATAACTGCCATTATTAATAATTGTAACCACCACCATTAATAATTGGAATCATCATCATCAACAATCGTAATCACCACCATTATCATTAATAATTGTAACCGCCACCATTAATAATTGTTACCTAATAGTTTAAATGCCCACTACTTGCATGATTTTTATTGTGGTTATTAGGGGAGAGAAATAGAAACATTGATAATCATGACCCCATGCGAGCATGGGAGTGTTGACATCAACAATAACATACTAGAACTATACGTTGCTAGGTGTATCCCATGACTTAAACCTTGAACTAGTTGTTAGAACCTCAAACCTTGTTATAACAAAATGGTATTGACTAGATGAGCTCTTTTTCATCATTCATCTTTATAAAGAGCTAGATTTTTGTTTAGTTATTGTTTTTTCAAATAATCTTTGATCATTTTTTCCCATGTTTTCTTTAGTCTTCCTTTTAGTGGCTTTTCTAAAGTAGTGATGTAGCAATCTTTATTTATAGGCTCATTGTTTGATATTCTTTACACATGTCCAAACCATCTAAGCTATCATTCTTGTAGCGTATCTAAACCATCATATGGGTATAGGAGACCACCCCATTATTCTCTACCCAAAGGGCATAGACATCCACAAAAATGAATCTAAGTGTTCATCCCTAGATAACAAGAATTCCCTAAGATCTCTAGGAATGCCATGGCTTTCCTAGTGCACCTAAAGGAAGGTGAGGTGACTACTATGTTGGTGATGTAGCACCATGAATAGGAGACAATGGAAAAAGTGGTGGTAGATAGGATGGATGAGATCCTAAACACTCCTGTGACAACCATGCTAGACATTGCTACTTTGAAAGAAGTACAAGCTTTTGTAGGAGTAGGAAGTGGTTGACTAAGTACAACCCAACATGAGGAGGTGTTAGATTAACTTGTGGGAACTAAGAAACCACTTTTGGAGATCTTTGATCTCTAGATGAGATTACAGTAACCTAATTAGAGCTGCTAGAGATAAAGGGCATGCTCATCATTGTTAATGTCCAGCTACAGGTAGCCACTACCAAAAACCATCAATAGGCCACTAAAGTTGTGAAGTTACAAGCCTATCTCTTTGACCTTGTCATTCTTAACTAGGATCTTAATAGAGAAGAATCTTTCCAAAAGATTCAACAAAAGTTAACAAAGGTTGAGAATGTAAAAAAGATGGTAGTATTTGATGCCTCCTTATCGGAATCTCTTTTCTTTAACACCAATAAGAACTTAGCTCAAGTCCGTAAGAACAACTTGGTTTTCCTTAAGAATATTTGTTGCCAATGGAATGTCAAGGAGAAAAAGGATCAAATGGTTGAATTTGTGTGATAATAGTAGGAGTAGCTAGCTAATATGAACCTTAAATTAAGGAGGTTGATAGTGGAGAATTGAAATCTCTTTATGGAAGAAGTCCAAACGCTTTGTTAAAAGATGACCATTGAGGTAGCCACCTAGAAAAATGAGGGCCTCAATTTCAAAAAGGTGAAAAACCATTGCAGGGACCAAGTTAGTCTTCCCAAGGAGATGAATAAGAGGGAAATTCAAATGACTAAGGTAATGATGAATGAGACACTCTAGTAACTCCAACAAAGAGGTGATGCATGGAAACCAATCTTTGATGGCTTAAACACATATAATAAAGTTGCAAATAGAAGAGATGATAGAATACATGCAGCTCACCAACCTCTGATATGCAAACTTGGCTATGCTGACTATAGGGAGGCCAAGAATAGAGTTAGAGAAATAGGTGGTCAGCTTGTATCTCCTCTATGAGGCTAGATTCAAGTACCATAAAGAGAGAGAGAGAAAGTTGGAGATAGCCAATGCAAAGTTTGTAGTCCTTAGAAGCTAATTCATAGAACAATGATCAATTGCTAAGAACTTGGCTAGAAGAATGAATGACTACCACAAGTTGCAAAACCATGTCAAGACATTTGACATCAAACAAAAATCATTTTTAGTATGATTTGAGAATGTTGAGTTATTTCCTACAATGCCTTGCCTATCAAACATCCTCATACTAGCCCACATCAATGCAGTTGCATGAATTGCATATTACTTGATGAGCAGTGAGGTATCCCTACACTCAACCATATGAATACGAGCATGTACACACGATCCGATCAAATTTCATAGATAGACTAGTTGTGGTATCTAGATAGTTACACATTGATCGCAATTCACTCTCTTTGCACCTAGACTAGTATTTGTTTTGTCACATATGATTTAGTCTAGAGTGAGGTGAATGATGAGATCTTAACTAATGCTACTCCTAGAGAAAATGGAAAATATCTTGACTTAAGCTAATAGGTAATAAAAAGTGAAATCTAAACTAGCCTAAGTGTGATGAGCATCCATCCTTAATTATCCATGTGCATCTTGCACATTGTGTACTACTTCTGGGATTACCAAGCACACATTACTCGAGCAATCCTAGATACGCTACTGGGTTACCAAGTAGTTACACTTAAATGTTCTTGATTAAGTTGTACTCATTCCACATTTAACAATAGGATAGTAAATGATGATAAATAAATATTAATGAAGAAAATCATAAATAACAATTAATAGTTAGAGTAATTAAAGGCTAAGTGAATGCTACAATGATGGAGTAATCTTGATCTTTATTGTCGATCATGTGCATGTTCAAGTACATCACACTCAAATAAAGGTTCCATATAATTACAATCATCACATTGCAAGAATGCACTAGGGAAAGAATTGAAACTAATTAAGAACTAACAAAAAGACTCTACCAACTACTTACCAACCTCCCTTTTCTTATGTGCCTAAATATTGTATTTATAGGCCTACACAAGAATCACGATATCATGTATTCGATTTCGTTATCTAGGCTACGATATCATGTACCTGATATCGAGGATTTGATATCGAGCCTAGAAAACCACGCTTCATCATACCCCCACAACTAAATAACAACTCATCCTCAAGTTAAAAGAAATNATACCCCCACAACTAAATAACAACTCATCCTCAAGTTAAAAGAAATGAGAACGAGTTCAATTGATTACATAGTGGATAGGTATGGGATTATTGACTAACTAGGAATTACTCATGCTACAGTGTGGGATTGAACAAAAAAAAAATTGGGACATAGACACACAATTATAAAATATAAAATTTGTTGGAACTCATGTGGCTCTTGGCGGTGGTGGCTCCTCCATGGGTCTCTTCCCCTTATCTTATGCTCTAGGGTTTGGAAATGGATGTCTCTAAAGAAGTTCCTGGAGCTTTTCTTCTTTGGTCTGGGGATCCTATGCCATCCATGTTGATTCTCAAATGTTTGATGAAGTCGGCACCTTCCATGGACATGGCAATTACAGGAACATCTGATTGGCCTTGACATAACAAGCTACAAACAGTCATCATTCCTCTTCATAGGTCTAGCTTTTTCCTTGCATTTTTGGTAGTCCATAAGCCATCAAGTCAAATCCATCATGACATCCTTCTGTCCTTGGTAGCTATTCTCGACCACATCTAATTTAGAATTTGCTACTTCTAACCTCTGCAATGTTTTCTTATGTTCAAAAAATTCTATCTCATATTTAGCATAAGTGGTTGTTACCTATTTCTCTAATTCTATCCTTGGGCATCCTACTATTAACATGGATAAGTTGGCATACTACAGATTTACCAACTCCATGTATTCTATGAGATCTTTTATCTGTAGGTCTTAGCTTTTTAGTTCTGCTTGGTGGGTGAAGGCATAAGTATCCAATATGTCCTGCCAATTAGCATTTTGAACATTGAGTGTGTTAATATGAGCTTTGGCCATATGGATTTCTTTTTCAATCACCTATTTGTACATCCCCATCTGATCCCTAAAATGCTCTTTAAGTTTCTCATGCCACTTAAGCTCATTCTACCACGCGCTTATTTCAATTGGTTTCTTCTAGTGGATCACATGTACCTCCTCCATTGAGAGGGTTTCGTTCTCTCTGGCCAAGTGATTCATATCCTAGTTGATTCTTATTAATTATTCTCATAATTGCTAAAAATTTTCCTTGAGAATATTCTTCTATTTTTCCACTATGATCAATTAGAGATTTTCAGTGATGAGGTGTTTATTTTCTTCTTGTGAGGCCTTGAGTGCTTTGGCATGAGCATACATTTGAGCTTGTGTCTTAGAGGCATCCCTATCAGCCTTCTCTTTTTCCTCCACTACTTTTTTATTCTCTTTCAATAATTCATTTAGTTGCTCTGTTCGAAAGGATTCTAGCTAGTCTGCAAGGATGAATTGGGACGGATCTTGCTATGCAGCTTGTAGGATGATGAGCTTTTCTTGGAATCATTTTAACTCCTCCTCTGCATGTTCAGCCCTAGCCTCTACCATAACTAGCTTTCCTTTTGTAGAGATGAGATCTGACTATGTTTTTGTGACATCTTGAGGGATGTCAAATAAGGACGTCATCACTTGTCTTATCTACAACAACTAATCTAGAACATCCTCATGCTTTGTAGGAGTCATTGAGGGACTAGCCAAAGTTTGAGCATCATGTGCTCTTGTAAAATTTTCCAAAGGCCATTAAATGATTCTTTTATGTGATCTGTGATCACTTCTACTAATCCTGCTACATCTTGGTACTGCATGACCACTACTGTTGTGCCTTCACTAGTTTCTAGTTGCACTTGAAAGGATGCAACATTTCTAGATATTTTTTGTGATTAGTGTGATTCCCTTCTTCCTATTTAAATGGACACCTCACCTTGTACATGATCAATTGAGACTATGGATCATACAACATCATCAATGACCCTGAAGAGATTAGCTTCATCAAAACTTCCTCAACTGACCAATTCAACAATGGCCCTAAGATGGCTCATCGACGGTCAATAATCCTGCAGCGGTGGTGGCGGTTGGTCTTGCTAGCCTATAGGTTATGTGATGGGCCCCGCTTCCTATTGTTGATTAGGCATTGTGACTAAAATTTGGCTAGGCCCTACAGTTTTAGGTGTAGTGGGCCCTACCATCTATTCTTACTTAGGCTCCAATGTCTCACTAGCACTTTTCCTTGGGGCTGGTGGCTTTAGTAATTCAGCAAATGAGGCATTTTGAGCCTTTCTAGGGATGCCATTGGTGTATCCTAGAATTTTAGCACATCAACACAGCTTCCTAATTAGACAAGGAAAAGGCAATGTGAACTTCCTTGTCTTATGCTCTTCAAACCACCTTAAAATTTCGGTGAGATATAGATGGGGTAGGTTGGCATTAACCTTGCCCATTAAGATGACACTTCCTCTAGCTACATAGGTGGAAATTATATTTAATATTTTTGTTGGGAAAATGTGATATGTGCCAATTTTGAAGTGAAACACCACAAAATTTTGAGCTTAGTACTTGTCCAACACCAAGCGGGTCCTTGGGACCCCCAAACAACCACAGCTACATTTGGTGTCAAACATGGCAACTTCGGAGATCAGATGCTTAATTTTTACTAAGTATGTAGTTCCAGCATATACGCCCAGCGTATACGCCCAAGTGTACATTCCCAGCGTATATGCCTAGCGTAGACGTCCAACATACATGCCTCACATGTACGCCCAGCATGTACAACAGATGCATACGCCCGGCATGAAACCTCCAAAGATGGCATAAAAACAGCACTACAGAGTGAGATTTGGCACAAGGCAGCAACCATCAGCGTATACGCCTAGCATCCACCAACATATACGCCCAGCATCCATCCGCATATATGCCCAGTGTATACGCCAGCGTCCACGACATCTAAGCCCAATTCCGCATACGCTCAGCACAGCAGCGTCTACGCCCCAGCATATATGCCCAACACCTCCAGCGTATACGCCCACAGTCTACACTCGCAGCAGACAACGCATACGCCCAGCAAATGTAACATATTGTACACTTGTAAATTTTATGCCCTTGCACCCGGTCAATGCGCCACGTGTCGCCCAACCCGAGTCTACCATCAAAACCTGTATAAAACCCCAATTTTTCATGAAATCCTGGACGGTTGGAAAATTCTCGGAGCACACCAAAGAACAGAGACGCTGAGAACCAGAGCACAAAACCTTTTACGCTGGACAACCCTGTACGCTGAGCATACAGTCTCTATGCTATGCTTACAGTGTGAACCAGCCGCAATCATCCCTGCACCCACCGGGGCTTTCGTCCGCCTTGTGTTGCACTCACAACTACGTTTGACCGATGCATTGTCCTTTCATTTTGTAATGCCATTGTTACATTTTCTTCCCATAATCGTTTACAGTTTGCATTAATTGTTGTACATATTTTGTTTGCGCCTGTTTACGTTTACACTCTGTTTGCATTGGTTACACTGTTTACGCTCTGTTTACGCCCGCTACGTTGTTTACGTATAACCCAGTGTATAGCACTTCGGTGTACGTTCAAGGAAATCCTTGTCTGATCCGCGTGCGGATCACTCAAGGTACTCTACCTTCGTTCATTCTAGCCCGCCCTCAGGCGATGGTAGGGTCTTCTGTGCGAGTCCTGTGATCCCACGGCCTTTGTTTCCTTCAAGCCGGAGACTGACGATTTCAGACGGTACAGAAATTGGTGCTAGAAGGAGCGCCTCCGCCTAAAATCTTACCTGCACGCTTCCCAGTGTCTACGCTGATTAGCATTTACGCTGCCCTGTTCAAAACTCACTCTCTGCAAGTCTTCCAGTGTCTACGCTGTTAAGTCCACGTGGACTTTGTCCGCAGAAATCGCAGCGTCTACGCTGCCACACATACGCTACATGCTTCACGCCGCAGATTTTCCTTATGCCATACAAGACTGCTAAAGTTTACACTGCACATTTTTACGCCGTTGGTTTTCTCTATGCTGCACACTGACTTCCAGAAACTCTATTTACGCTAATCTCTTTAAGCTGCAAACTAGTTCACGCTACTGTTCATTTATACCAAACTGTACGCTGTAAAACCTGTTTACGTTGCACGTTGACACTATATATGCTGCTCAGCGTATACACTGCTCTTCTTACGTTGTAGACGTTGTCTATGCTGCTTTCTAGTTTATACTACACTTTATACGCTGTAATCCTGTTTTACACTACACCCTGACGTTGCATACACTGCTCAACGTATATGCTGCACTCCTTACACTGTAGACTTGTCTACGCTGACCTTTTACGCTCCATCACTATACGTTTTCTACACCGTCGTTATACGCTGGACGCTGAAGCATATACGCTGCACATCACCACTTAAGTTTACGCTGTACTAAGTACACTAATTTCACACCTCTACACCATGTCATACCCTCAACAGGTCATCATGAATCCCATAAACACCACTGCTGCAACCGCTTAAGTTATCGACGTCATGAGCACCATGGTCGTCCAACAGCCCATGGCACAACTCACAGTGGGGCCCCGCCGGTCCCTAAGGTTGCAAGGGAGGAACCCAACCTCTAACATTATAACCTAGGACCAGTACAACTTCATATGTGTGAAGATACAAGCTGGTCTGGTAGTAGATCGAGCCGAAATGGAGGGAAAGAGGCAGTATGAACTCTTCTACAGGGGGGGACGTGAGTTCATCCCTTCCCCATACCATATAATACCTGTCCTAGAACAGTACTTAGAGCTCGTCACACGACTCCTCCTGTAAAGGAGCCAGTCGTTGGATCAGCTTGCAGTGGATTTCCAACCAGAAGAGAAGGACGAGTTCGCTACCCAATCTGAGCACGAAGACTCCTATCACACCCTCAATCCACAAACCCATATCAACCCCATGTTTCATCCAGGCACAGGGGAAGTCATGCCCCTCCAACACCTCTGATTCACCCAGGAGCAAGAACCTCCACCAGAAACATCCACACTGGTTCATGTTCCTCCGGTAGCTGACCCACAATTCAGCACACTCCCTCTCGCTATCATCCCCGCCACAGTAGCCGGCCCGTCATCGCACGCACGACCCCCGCACGATAACGTGGGAGCAACCTTCGCACCTCGAGTGATAAGGATGCCACATGTGATACTAGCATCCACGTCCGCCCACTCCATCCCCCACATCCAAATGCGCGGGGCCCCTTCCATCGCTGTAACCCAACAGGGGGTTCCTCCACAAAACATAGCTGGACAATGGGCAGCGATGGGTGTCCCATCACATCAACCCTCTCACCACCACGTGCCACCCCATATGATTCCACCAGCCAACATTCCCCAAGTACAGTCGCAACCACAGTAACAACAACCACTTGTTTACAATGTGTCATCCCTAGTGCCACCCACTATAAACATGCCACAAGTACAACCATCAACCGCACAGCTTTTAGCCTTTCAACCCACCATCCAACACTCTAACCTGTACAATATACCACAGCCTCAAGCTTCGATGTCACCTAGTGTCCAAGACTGGGCAGACGCCAAAAAATTAATGCAAGAACTAATTGACGGAGAGCTGAAGGTAGTGGACTTCTACCACGATGACCCCATCAGCCCTTCATTCCCACCTCTAACCTTGCCCAAGGGCATATCATTGCCAACACTAACTAAATATAATGGGGAAACGGACCCCAATGCTCACTTAATAACGTTTAGGTTAGAATATGCATTACTCCAGGCGTGGCCACATGCCATTTTATGAGTGTTCCCTATGTCTCTCACAGGGAGAACACTCAATTGGTACTGGGCCTTGCCGAGGAATTCTATTTTTTCCTTGGAAGAGTTGTTACATCAATTCGTGACCAGGTTCAAATATAACTTGAAACCTGAGGCAACATTGGATAGCCTTATACAGGTTAAACAAGCGCTACTTGAACCTGTGCAGAAATTCATTCAGAGGTGGAGTGCCGCTCTCAATGAGCTACATAAGCCAATCTCACAGACATATCTGCTCACGATTCTAAAGGGGGCCGTTAATGACTTCTTCAAATCTAAATTGTACTATCTTAATGCGTGTAATCTTAACCAAGCTTTTGTACAAATCAAAAACATAGAAGAGGCGGCTCAAAACAGCCATGACCCCGCATACTTAGCCTTCAAAAATCAACATAGTAAAAAGGATAAAGAGAAGGCTAAAGCAACCATAGTGGAAATTTCGGAAACGCAACAACCAAACAAACCACTAGTAGCCCCTACTAACTATACTAGACCTACTCCCATCACTACACCAGAATCATCATCATCGTAGAACCCAACACAAAATCGTGTGAGAAATTTTGAGAGGAAAGAGCCTTCTCAATATACGTCGTTGCCTATGAAGCCATCCCAGCTATTCGATCAACTACTGAAAGCTGGATTAATGAAACATAAATAGTTATCCCCTGCAGCCATCCAGAGACACGATCGGTTCTGTCAACTCATACAGAATCCAAGCCTAGCAACACCGGATGAGCCTCCAATGCCCAAAGGTTTTAGAATAGATCGCTTCTACGATTATCATCAACACAATGGGCATGGCATAGATTACTATTTCACACTGAAACAAGACATACAATGAATGATCGATGAAGGCCAAATCACCTTTGATGAGGCCAACCCAGTCCAACCATAGAACCAGGCTATGGGGGTGTATAAAGACCCTCTGAACACCAAAGATGCGTCGTACGTTATTAATACAATCTGCTTTGATGATGAACCCGAGACACCCAACATTAACACCGTCTACCCTGAGTATAAACAACAGACACCTAAGAAACCATTCGTAGTGCATGTTCATCCCACTCCATCCACATTCATTTCTCAACCATCACCCGCCCCGCAAAAACCTTATGTAGTGTGCATACCCCCCGCTGTCACTACCCCGAATCTATCAACCCCTCCCACTCGGCCTGCCCCTTTCATAGTCTGAGTGCCACCCACAGTTGCAACAGCAGAAGTCCAAGCCTCCACCTCACAAATGCAAGGCAGACCTAGCCCCTATGTCATTAGGATGCCTGGCCAGCCTTCTACTCAATCACATTCGACTGTACAACCACAAACCCACCCACCTCCATATGTGGTGCGAATCCCAGGGCAACCCGAAGCTTCAAGACCAGCTCCACCTCCACGCCACATGCAAGAACGCTTAGCAGATAAGCTTACACGTGAACTCTTGGAGAAGGAGCGTCAACGGTTAGCTTTAGGGCCACCTAAACCCACTCCACTTAATGTTGTACCCATGATGCAACCCAACAATCAACCAAGTGTAGGCAACAAGGGTGAACCATCCAAACAACATGAAAAGTCTAAAACAATGGCTCCGAGCAAAAACGAAGAACCAACAAAGCATGAAATAAAACTACTGGGGCCAATGGACCCAGTCACCGCTGATAAAAATGCCCCCAACAGTAGAGAGTTGGCAACGACTTTAACACAAGTCACACAAGCACTCAAGCAGAAGAACACTTCGCTAAGCTTGTATGACTTGATTCTTACATCCCAAACACATCGTGAAGCTTTGGTATGCATGTTAACGTCCATCCCAGTAAGCGAGAACTTGCCCCCAAATGAACCATCCATTCATGCGGTAGTGTACTCGCCCCAAGGGTCAACGTCCAAATCATTAAGCTTCCATAACGATAACATTAAAATAGATAAGAAAATAGGGGAGGTGAAAACAACCCCCATGTTCATAACAATACGCATAAACCAGTTCAAGATACATAGGGTCCACGTAGACGATGGAACTGCTACGAACGTGGTACCATACCCCATCATTGAACAACTAGAACTAACGGAGTCAATCAAACTGACTGCAACTACATGTTTAAAATCATTCAGCGGGTCACACGTGATGGTCAAAGGCATGGTGACCTTAGAATTCATAGCAGGAGACCAGTTTCCCACGTCCACCGATTTCATTGTGGTTGACGAAATGTCAGGGTTCAACCTAATATTAGGAAGACCCTAGTTGGGCCAACTGAAAGCGGTCTTCTCCCCTATACATCAAGAAATTCACCTACCTTATGAGGGCAGTGAAATCATCATACACGGGGAAGCAGCTACACCTATTGTTTCATCGCACATGGACATGGACAAAGGCTCAGAGGTTGAACTCGAAAAGCCTAGCCGAAATGACATAAACGAAAAACAACCGGTGGGCAGTAATCCAAATCCACCTAAAACAGAAATGCCTGCACCTGACATTGTACATACACCTTCTCAATTAGAAACTAACACAGAACTCATAACAAATGCCGAAACACGAGAAAACACTGACACAGAAGCCATTCCATCAGACATCCCTTGGGCCGAATTACCATTTAACGTAATCAGCGAAGGGGACACTGAATATAGAATCATACCTGTTGACACATCGCCTAACATTAAAAAGAAAAAAATCAAAAAATTCCTAAAATAATACCATCTCAATTAGTCCCAAATGACGTTAAACTATAACATGTCTGAAACGACGTTAAACTACAACAACACAAAAAAAAAATAAAACATTAAACTACACCCCCTATCCGGAAAGATGTTAAACTATCATGTCCGTAATGACATAAAACTAGCCACAATCAGAAATGGTCGGTTAACCGAGAAACCTACCTACGTTATCCAAAATGTTACTTGTTTAAAATTGTGGCCCGTAATGGCCCTAAACTACGCATGGGGCCCGAAATGGCCTTAAACTAGATCACACACTTGTGCGTTGTTTCTCCTCTTATAATTACATCCGCATATCACACTTAGAACAAATGAAAAAATGAACCAAAATATTTTACATTGTCATGTCGTGTGTACAATCAAACCCAAAATCAACAAAAAATATTTATACATGCAATGTTGTACAATTATAAGTGTCAATTATTTTCGTTTATCTCAAAGTTTTCAATTTACAATTCCCATATCAATTTGAGTCCGCATAGTGCCAAAGACAAAACCCAAAAAGAACAGGAGAAGAAACTTAGCATCTGGGATGGGAGGATCGTCCCCTTTAGATCCACCAACGTCAAGGGCCCTTGCTCTGCTGGGGCCAACCTCTTGAGCATCATCACCACCTTCATCCTGAAAATACAAAATGAAACAACCAATATAAGAACAAGATAGTGTCAAAATTTCAAACATTCTTTAGCAAATCAACTTCACAATGACAAAATACTTACCATAGGAGATCTTCCCAAACCAAACTCCAATCGACGAAGGATTTCCTTCTCCGAAACACTAGCCCAATCTGTTTCACCGAGGCCTAGGTCGATGTCTGCCAAGGTCTTTCCCTTGTCAACGGCCATCCAGAAAGGATGCTTCAGAGGAAATTCATCCATAGTAACTTCCCCAAAAGCAATGGTAATAACTCTCTTAGGAGATTCCATCTCAACTATGGTGTTCTCCACAAAAGTATCGAATGCAGAACGTAAGCCCAAACCCTCTACGAACATCTCAAGTTGTCGTTTCTCTATGGAAACTTCTTTTAGTGATTTCTTATAGTGGTGCTTATGATTTTTCTCATCTTGGCCCCACTTATGCACCTTGGAGGCAAATGCCTTCTAATCTTGGCACTTCAGATTCAATAGGTCTATCTGGGCTTTACGTTCCGCAAACCTTCGAGTTAGTGACACATGGCAATTTAACAAGTTCCAATATCTATTGTACGTAATCTCGAACANTGGCAATTTAACAAGTTCCAATATCTATTGTACGTAATCTCGAACGTTTTCCAAGAAATATCACCTACTAATAGGGCCGAAGTGAATTCATAATGAGCTTTGAGGTCGTTGCATTCGACTGATAACTCGGAGACTTCCTTCTCCTTTATTTGGATCTGCAACCATAGTTGTTCGATGGATCGCCTACAGGTCCACAACGACTTGGCGTTATGGACAAGGCTTTCCACCACCTCATTGTAAACCAGCCTTGGTACCTGTTCCACTTCTAGGGGTAGTGTAGCCAAACTATCGATGCTAATTACCTCAGAAGGATCCCACCTCAACTTAGCACCTATGCGTATGAAAAGATCAAACATTAAGACAACAAAAACAGGGTGTGGCACTCTAAAACGACAAGCCATTGAAAAACATTATACCTATTTCAGGGAGAACCTCCTGAATTCGTTCGACAACCTCTTCTGCGATCCCAGCCACAAAATCCATTTTACTTGGCATTTTCATCCAAGTAAATGGCTCACAGGTGCGGGAACTAACCTTAGCAGTCCTCTCAGGGGGAACCGTCTTCATGGGTACATCTAAGCGCACCGACCTAGTTTCGCTCCCTTCATCTGAGAAAAATGAAAATATGAAAATAAAATACCGTAGAAATGACAACTAACAAGGCAAATTGAAATAAGACAAAAGGAAAACATACCACGCTCCTCATCACCTTCTGGAGGATCGCCTAAATCCAGATTCCCCTAAAGAAAGCTGCGGAACATTTGTTCGACACCACCCTAGTCATCCAACGGCTCAGTTTCCATGGTGTTTTCCTTTAATTCCTTCGTTCCTCCTCCCTGATCCTTATCCACATTTTCCTCTTCGTTATTGTGCTCCGTGTTGGTCTCCTCCTCCTCGGTAATGGTTGCTAGCACCTGCTTCCTCACTTCTCAAATCAAGCCAAGGACGTCAATGAAATGTA
The DNA here is from genome assembly GCA_015680685.1 of Gnetum montanum. NCBI lineage: Eukaryota > Viridiplantae > Streptophyta > Gnetopsida > Gnetales > Gnetaceae > Gnetum > Gnetum montanum. The sequence continues at coordinate 234,453 of MNCI01028378.1, read as the reverse complement.
ATCGATTGAAAAGGTAAAATTATAGACAAAACGAAAACAATAAAACAATAAGCTAGAAAAATCTACATACTGGCCATCTTGAATCTTATGCGCTTTACTCGTGGCTCCCTCACATTAGAAGCTTCCTCAGCTGCGTGTTCATGTCTCTTCAGCTTTGTTTTGGCCTGGCCAACAGTTTCTTTAATAACCCACTCAGCTCTCCTTGCAGTGAGGGGCACATTATCTGGCTCTAACCCCAGACTATCGCGAGTATGAATGGAGGTACTCGACGATCCCCTGGTCGTAATAGACATGGACTCGTTGATGCCTTCAGGCGCATCTTGGGAGTTGGCTGTATCGAACAAGTGATTGATCCACAGGCAGGATAGTTGACCCCAATCCCGTAGAACAAACTTGTTACCCACGTGGACTACCAAAAACTCAGCGAAGCGATGAAGGTAGCCAGCGAAGAAGGCAAAAGTGAAGTGGGATTGCGCCTCGACATTCAAGTGCAATCGCACTATCTCCTTGTGCATGCCCGACAATAGAAATTTAGCCCAGTTATAGCGCACGCCAGTTTCCAGGATGGTTCGCATAACGCACACCGCCTCAACCCCAAGGCTCTGTACCTGAGAAAGGATTTTGGGAAATACCCGTGCCCTAAATAGGGGATACAGTTCATTTACCTCCTCAACCTTTGCCTTCCCCTACATCGGGAATCCCTTGGCACCCTTGGCCAGGCCCAACCAGTCCTCCAACTCGCGCATCGTATGGAGCTCTTTATGAGCTCTTTCTAAAACTACATTTATGCCATCTGCCGGTACCCCAAATAAGTTTGAAAAGAATTCTGGCGACAGATGGAAAACTACCTTAACACCCTTAATCCGGGTGTTGTAGTATGAGACAGACTCATTAAAAGAATTCATGATCCCAATCATTTCCCCTATTGATACATCAGGACTTGGGGTCATGAAGAGCTCCATAAGGCTGGCATTGTCCAAGCAGCGAACAATAGATGGCGAAGCATGGTTGCGTAACCATTTTTGAGCCTTAGTCACCTCCCCGAACTTCATTGACAATGTTGTCTCAGTTCGCCCGGTTGTGATAGGATCCCCACCAGGAGGTGCATCAACTGCAAATGCAATGTAAGATTGTTGTACCAGTATAACTCTCGGTAGTTAAAACACGTTAGCACATCCAAAAGACATTGTCATTTACCTCCCGTAGTAGACTTAGATGTGCTGCCTCAACCAGAGTCATGAGGGAAAACTGGCCCCCGGTCCGACCAATCTTTATCCAGCCATCCACAAGCTTGGCACATTGCCAATGCTGTAGAGAATCGTTGATGAAAATAGACGATATCCCCCTTCATCAGACCTAAAAAAGCTTTATGAAGGGTTGGACCTGCCATAAATGCCTCTAGAGTGGTACAGGTTAAGGGAAGCCCATCATCCTCGACACATATTCTGTTTGCATTAACTTTAGGACTACACACGAAAAGATGTCAAAACTGAGGCAAATGCCAAACAACGAAAAGAAGTAATAAACCTAAATGGTCATACCTGCCCACTTGGTACACTATGCTGGGAGAGTTCTTGAACAATGTGTGTGCACGCGTGGCCAAGAATAAGGTGTTGTCAAGGTAGTCCTGCCCTCATGGTAATCGGGTCCACACGCACGCTAACGGGTGTGTGGACCTAGGCCCGCGGGTAGAACCATCCTCATTCGTCAACTGCCCCTCATCGATGTCTTCCATGAAGACAACGACACCCTCCATGGCTACTGGCAGCATTACCTCAAGTATGCTCCGCACCACCAGTTCAGTTAGGTGTGGCCAGATAACTACTTCAAAATTGTCCAGTATGAAGGATAGGAATTCAAACGCACCTTCTCTGAACCAAACCTCGTTGTGGTCCATGGTTAGGTCCAGGGTAGGCTCATCCACCTCCATGGGGCCAAACCATGTTAGCACCCCAACAAGCTCAACCACGAGGGAAAAAGGCTTGGTGTCCCTGCAAACAACCAGAGTACCAACGTAAAATCATCCATGCATCAAAACAACGCGAGAAACAAAGGTTCACATCGTAGACTGACACTTAGAAAAATTTTCTAATTGTTTACGCCCAGCGTATACGCTGCTAAACTTAGCGTAGACGCTGCCAAAATCTATTTACGCCCGGTGTATACGCTGCCTGACCCAGCGTATACACTGACAACTAACTGTTTACGTTGATGCCTGAACTACTTAACCTCAGCGTATACGCCACAGAAGTGGCCAACGTAAATAGTCTACGCTAGACATTGAACAAACAGTTTACGTTGGAAAGATGAAAACCAAGTCTATGCTACATCCTACTCGAAAAGAACAACTGTATAAGCTCAGCGTATACGCTGAAGAAACCCCCAGCGTATACGCCGTCACAGCGTAGGCCGTCTATGCTGATAAAACAGAAAGCTTATGCTGACAAAATAGAAATTCATGCATAGAAAACTTCTTATGCCGTATAGCCTTCAGCAAGAAAAAAATGATTACGCTGTGCACTGAAAACAGATTACGCTATGACAATCTACGCTAACCTGACCTTACGCTGCGAGTTTATGCTCGGCGTATACGCCGACATTTGTACGCTGAACTTTATGCTCGGCGTATACGCCAAGACCCTATACGAAACTATCTACGCTACAAAGCACGCATAAGCAAAAATCACTAACAGAGGCGGGATTAGAGCCTACCTGTGTGATGTTCCAGGCCATGATGGAATCCTTGGCCAGGGTAGGCATTGCAGTATGGCTTCACTCTCCTCTATGAAGGTTAAGTCAGGACTCTTCCTCCCCTGCCCTTCCACCTCCTTGCCTTTGCCCATCTCGGTGTCTACGCTGGGATTGATAGCTTATGCTAAGGGTTGAAACTCTGTACTCCTACCCTCGACCTTCTACGCTCGGCTTCTACGTTGGGGTTTGATCGTTGGCGTCTACGCTGGGGTTTAGTCGGCGTCTATGCTGAGGTTTAGGTTTACGCTTACACTAGGTTTCACAATTTACGCTTACGCTCACTCAGTCACTTACGCTCAGAATGCAATGTGACAAATGAAGCTTCCCCCCCTTTTTATAGCACTCCGCCGACGCTGACACCACCGCTTACGCCGCCACCTCCGAGTTTGCTACTTTTTGCCTTTTTACTCATTTTTCGCCAAAAATTCGCTCAAAAATGATAAAAAAAATAGGAATTACTATGTCCCAGTTCCCCTGTGGACCCCATTCCGGACGCTTACGCCAAACATTCCGACGTAAACTGCCATTACAGCCCAGTATAGCCTTAAACTGCCATGACAGCCCGGTATGGCCTTAAATTGCCATGACGGCCCGGTATGGCCTTAAACTGCCATTACGGCCTGGTATAGCCTTAAACTGCCATCGGCAGATTACATGTGGCCCGATAAGACGTTAAACTGCACCCACGGCCCGACATGGCCTTAAACTGCTATGCATCCCGGTGTGACGATAATCCACCATCATGCATGTACACATGATCTAAAAATACCAAAGAGCATAGAACGATACCCATTAGCTCATTCAGCTCTCTATTTATTGGCAGGACCAAGCCTGATGGATTGCCAGCAATTAATTGCACCGTTAATCATTGAAGGACCATATGGCAAAATTGCAAGAGATATTAACATAAACCTCATCCACTTAAGTTCATCAACAGACGACGCAGTCATCACCTCCACACAGCAAACAATAGACAACTACAAAGGCATGACAAAATCCCTCGACATAGAAGCTGAAAATATCACCGAAGTCCCGTTGACCGAAACCCCCATAACCATGCCCTATGGGGAAATTAAAATACTAAAATTAAGCACATTACTAAAACTGCACCTAGCCAAGAACATTGAAGACGTGCTTAGGGAAAATATGAAAGCATTCTCTTGGTCTTATACGGACATGCCCAGACTAGATCCCCAAATTTTCCAGCACAATATTATTCTGGATCCAAAATTAAGACCAGTAAAACAAAGGCACGAAAAGTTAAACCCGAAGTGGCATTGGCAGTTCGTAATGAGATCACCAAACTTTATCAGGCTGGCTTCATTCGAGCTATTGATTACGCCGAGTGGGTATCCAACATGGTCATTGTTCCAAAGAAGAATGAAAGCATTCGCTTATGCATTGACTTTCGGGATTTAAATGTTGCTACCATAAAAGATGATTTTCCTCTACCCAGCATTGCTCAACTTGTCAACTCGACCACTGGGCACGCACTATTATCTTTTATGGATGGCTTCTCGAGATACAATCAAATATGCATCAACCCGGAGCATCAGCTTTGAACCTTTATGATACCATGGGGAACCTTCTGTTACACAATGATGCCATTCAGTCTCAAGAACGCTGGGGCCATGTATCAAAGAGCAATGACGTTCATCTTTAGTGATTACATGTGTTGATACCAACACGCCCATGCTTGCTTGGCATGGGGCCTTTGTTTATTTTTAAAAAAAAAAAAGAAAAAAAAAGATTGGTTACCCTAACCCTAAAATTGGCTATAAAAAAGCCATTAAGCTCATGGAGTTTGGGGAGGGAGAGGAGAAGTCAGGCCAAGAAGCCCTAGCCCAATGAAGCCAGGCCCATGAAGCCATGGACAGAACCTCCTCTCTCCCTGGGTGGTTGCCAATGGATTCTCTTTCTTTCTTTTGTTTCAGTAATGGGCAATTTGGGCGGTTGGACGTCGGTAGATTTTCTTTTATTTTCCAAGCAATTTGGGCGGTTGGACGTCAGCAGATTTTCTTTTATTTTCTAAGAAATTTGGGCCATTGGACGTTAGTAGATTTTCTTTTATTTTCTAAGCAATTTGGGTGGTTGGACATCAGCAGATTTTCTTTTATTTTCTGAGCAATTTGGGCGGTTGGACATCAGCAGATCTTCTTTTATTTTCAGCAGATGACATGTGGTTCTTTCTATCTTCTTTTATTTCAGCAGATGGCATGTGGTTCTTTCTATCTTCTTTTATTTCAGCAAATGGCAAGTGGTGGTGGTGGATTTATATTGATGCAGTTGGCGGTTCGCAGGGCATTGGTGATGTTTGATCGCAACTACACATGATTCTTGCAGCAACATAGCCATGCATCCTGTCAATGGATCTTCTCTTCATCTTCTTTTATTTCAGCAAATGGCAAGTGGTGGTGGTGGATTTATATTTATGCAGTTGGCGGTTCGCAGCGCATTGGTGATGTTTGATTGCAGCTACACATGATTCTTGCGGCAACACAACCATGCATCTTGTCGATGGTTCCTATTTCTCTCTCCTTTAGTTTTTCTTTTCATGCTTTATTTCTCTCTATGTTTTCTCTCTCTCTCTCTATCACTTGGTTACATGGCTCTCTCCAGTTGAGACTATTCCCGGGTTTTCGTACCCATATGGGAGGTGCCCTAGGCAATTGTCTCCTCAAACGAGTTTTTCCGGTGTTGGCATGACCAAAATTTATGCATCAACAACATGTTACACTCGCTCAACGACTATGTAGACGACATTGTGGTTAAGTCAAAAACATCGAAACAACATATACAAGACCTTGACCTGGTATTAAAATGTTATTTAAAGTATGAATTGAGACTCATTCGNTTGACCTGGTATTAAAATGTTATTTAAAGTATGAATTGAGACTCAATCGGAAAAAATGTGTCTTCGGCGTCAAGACAGGCAAAATGCTTGGATTCATAGCCTCAGAAGCAGGGATACGAGTAGACCCCAATAAGGTTAAGGCCATAACAAACCTGAAACCACCAGGCAACCTTACCGAACTTCGAGGTCTACAAGGTAGATTATAGTTTATCAGGCGCTTCATAGAAAAATTGACAGACAAACTAAAACCAATGAACCACCTGTTACGCAAGAACGTCCATTTTGAATGGACTTCGTAGTGTCAAGAAGCATTCAATAATATTAGAATGGCACTTGCCTGATTACCCACGGTTTATCGACCTCAAAATGATAAACCATTTTACATCTACCTTGCTACTTCAGATTCGTCAATCGCGTCTATGCTTTGCCAGAAACAAGATGACAGAACCGAAGCCCCTGTGTATTACTTAAGCCATGCATTAGTTGCCTACGAGAAAAAGTATAACGACGTGGAGAGGTCCTATTTAGCTTTGGTATTTTCTTTGAGAAAATGACGACATTACCTCTTCCGTAACCAAGTTAACATAATTTGTAAAGATAATGTGCTCAGGGCCATCATAGGAAACATTTATAAAATGAGTCGAATAGCCTGCTAGAAAGCCATGATAGCTGAATTTGACCTACACTACATAGTGCAATCATCAGTTAAAGGTCAAGCCATAGCAAGTCAAATGGCCACGTCACCAACACGCGATCAAGCGACAATAGAACCAAAATTCCCCGATGAGGATATAAGCACAATAGACATAGTGCCCAACGACTATGATGCCATTCTAAACTTTGATGGAGCATCCACCTCTTGACAGGGGAAGTGCAGCCGTTGTCATCACCTATCCCTCCGGGGAGATCCGACCCTTTGCTTATCATTTCAACTTTCATTGTACAAACAACATAGCAGAGTACGAAGGCCTCCTTAGAGGTCTTGCAGTAGCATTGGCTTTAGACGTCACACAGCTTATGGTCAGAGGAGACTCATAGCTAGTCATAAACCAGGTCACAAATGTCTATACATGTAAAGCCCAACATTTACAACCATACTGCGACCTAGCAAAACACCTAACGAGGCGATTCGAAAACATTGATGTGCAAAACATCTCTAGAAATGACAATACCATCGCAGACGCACTAGCCACCTTAGCATTAAATGTATCGCCTGACATGTTCCACACGTTGCCAAGCTCCATAACTAGTTGTGCCGAACCAATAACCGATACTCTTGATGCGCTGCCGATCGCATCTGTTACTACAACACATGCCATAGAATGGTATGATGACATAAAAGAATACCTTCTACGCGGCGAAACACCACGACATCTAACAAATGCACAAAAGGATGCAGTACGAAAACGTTCTAAGCAGTATACCCTAGTAGGGGACACGTTATGTCATAGATCCTATGAAGGTATATTGCTAACATGCGTCAATAGTATCAATGCCCAAACCATTGTCGAACAAGTACACGACGGACTATGCGGAGGACACATAGCGCCAAAAGACATGGCAACAAAGATAAGACGGTTAGGCTACTATTGGCCACACATGGAATACGAATGTCTCTCCAAGGCCAAAACATGTAGTACTTGTCAAAAACATAGCAATCTAATACATGACCCACCAAATGAGTTGCATACAACGCAAATCACGTGGCCCTTTCAAAAGTGGGGATTGGACCTTATTGGCATGATAACACCTCCATCTTCTACAGGGCATAGCTTCATCATAACTGCAACCAAATATTTTATGAAGTGGGTAGAAGCTGCTCCCCTTCGAAAAACTACATCTAAACATGTATGCAATTTCATTCTCGAAAACATTGTAACCCTCTTTGGCATTCCCATGACAATCATCACTGACAATGGACCACAATTTAGCAGCACCAAGACCAAAACCTTTTGTGAAAGTCTAGGGATCAAACACTCATTTTCATCCCCTTACTATCCTCAGAGCAATGGGCAAGCAGAGGCGACGAACAAACGATTATTACAATACTCAAAAAGATGCTCACCCAAAGCAAGCGAAGATGGCACGAACAATTGATATACGCATTGTGGGCATACCGTACTACACATCGAACTTCAACAGGTAAAACACCATATAGTCTTATTTATGGTTCAGAAGTTGTTTTACCTTTGGAATTACAGGTACCATCTCTAAGGATCATACTTTCCAAACTCCTCGACGACGGGCAAAACAATGATTTACGCATCATTGACCTGGACTCGGTAGAGGAAGAACGCATACGTGCCCTCGATCAAATCGAATGGTATCAAAAACAACAACAGCAACGACATCGGCACGACACCCATAAGCGCCCTATCAAAGAAGGTGACCTTATACTTAAGGCAATTCGAGAACACTCAGACAAATTCTCAGCCAACTGGGAAGGGTCTTACTTGGTCATTAAAGCATTCGACAACGGATCATTTAAGCTCGCTGATATGGAAGGGAATGAGCTTGCCAATCCAAACAATCACTTGTTCCTAAAACCATTCTACATTTGAGTACAAGCTCAGGTACATGCAAGTCCTGGAGTCATGACTTTAAACTGATACCACAGACAAGTCTTGGAGTCACGACTTTAAACTGATACCACAGACAAGTCCTAGAGTCATGATTTTAAACTGATACCACAGCTCGTCCTGGAATCATGACGATAAACTGATACCACACAGTGTCCGCAATGACGATAAATTAGAACCCATCACACATGATAGTAAACTACCACCGTTGCATTCACTAGAGTCCGCTAAGACTATAAACTAGTTTGCCTCTTCATGGTCCGCTAAGACTAGAAACTGGCACTGCAACGTCCACCACGACGCCAAACGGGCAACGTCCAATGGGTTATGACATAAAACTAATCCATGATAGTCTGCCAAGACTATAAACCGGCAAGTTCATCTCTGGTTCCTCAATCCGCCGCCATATTCAAACTTCATCAGAACCACTACATCACTCGCCATCAGACAATCCCACCAATGTCGCTGCTACTCATATACAGTGCCTGAAATTACCTCCAATGTCTTTGTAACTGTGTAAGTCTAAGCTCACCTATTCACTCATGGTTTTCTTGTTTCCTTGGAGTTATGTTTGCAGGATGACACCCAGAGGTTTTCGCACAAGAATGCATTTCATCATAAGCAGCAAGATGGGACAATTTTCATAGCATGCATGGCAAGACTGAATCAAACCATTCGCTAGTACATCCCCATTTCCCGATACACTCTCTATCTATTCCCTGACACAGTTTACTCAGTCACACCTTCGATACACCCAGTACATCCAAAACTTTGAGCACGCTGTTGCATACTGTAACACTTTGAAGCCGTTGCAACACACAACATAGCACTTGCGCATGAGTACAGAATCAAAGTAAAGTTTCTCAAAAAAAAATGCAAGACCCTTGGCACTTCCCATACAAGCCCCAGGTAGGAAGGCAGTCATCTTAAAACCAAGTACTCATGTCAAAAATAATCAAAAAACATCTAGTTGCATAGCTTTAGCTCTCTGCCAATAGGCTTCCCCCTAAGAATTAAACATGGGCCCTGTTCCTCCAAAGAATGTAACACATCCTCCCGTGGCTGTGGTCTTTCCAGCAAGTTCTCTTGAACATTACCCAAGAGGCTTGTTTTGCCAAAGGACACACATTACATGTCTGGATTCCAAGTCTGCTAAATAATGGCTATTGACAAGGATCAGCATGACACACACACTAGAGCATCCCCTTTTCCCCAAGCACAATCCCTTGGGCAATTACTAGTCCCCACAATCCCCGTTCTCCTACCAGCTACAAATTTCACTTGCCCAATCCTATGTACTATTGAACACGGTACGATGACGTCTAGTCAAGTGGCAACGGAAAAAGTCTCTATCAAGTTGCTTATGGTGTTTTGCACTTCTTTTTCGACACTTCTCAGGTCAATTCCTCCAAACGTCAATAAAGAGGGGCCAATGAAACACCACAAAATTTTGAGCTTAGTACTTGTCCAACACCAAGCGGGTCCCTGGGACCCCCAGACGACCACAGCTACATTTGGTGTCAAACATGGCAACTTCGGAGATCTGATGCTTAATTTTCACTAAGTATGTAGTTCCAGTGTATACGCCCAAGTGTACATTCCCAGCATATATGCCTAGCGTAGACGTCCAACGTACATGCCCAGCGTACACACCTCACATGTACGCTCAGCAAGTACAACAGATGCATACGCCCGGCATGAAACCTCCAAAGACGGCATAAAAACAGCTCTATAGAGCGAGATTTGGCACAAGGCAGCAACCATCAGCGTATACGCCCAGCATCCACCAGCGTATATGCCCAGCATCCATCTGCGTATACGCCCAACGTATACGCCAACGTCCATGACATCTACGCCCAAGTCTGCATACGCTCAGCACATCAGTGTCTACACCTCAGCGTATACGCCCACAGTCTACGCTCGCAGCAGACAATGTATACGCCTAGCAAATGTAACATATTGTACACTTGTAAATTTTACACCTTTGCACCCGATCAATGCGCCACGTGTCGCCCAACCCGAGTCTGCTGTCAAAACCTGTATAAAACCCCAATTTTTCACGAAATCCTGGATGGTTGGAAAATTCCCAAAGCACACCAGAGAATAGAGATGCTGAGAACCAGAACATAAAACCTTTTATGCTGGACAACCCTATACGCTGAGCATATAGCCTCTACGCTGTGCTTACAGTGTGAACCAGCTGCAATCATCCCTGCACCCATCGGGGCTTTCATGCACCTTATGTTCCACTCACAACTACGTTTGACCGGTGCATTGTCCTTTCATTCTGTAATGCCATTGTTACATTTTCTTTCCAAAATCATTTACAATTTGCATTAATTTTTGTACGTATTCTGTTTGCGCCTATTTATGTTTACGCTCTGTTTGCATTGGTTACACTGTTTACGCTTTGTTTACGCCCGCTACACTGTTTACGTATAACCCAGTGTATAGCACTTCGATGTACATTCGGGGAAATCCTTGTCTGATCCACGTGCAGACCACTCAAGGTACTCTACCTTCGTTCATTCCAGCCCACCCTTAGGTAAAGGTAAGGTCTTCTATGCGAGTCCTGTGATCCCACAGCCTCTATTTCCTTCTAGCCAGAGACCGATGATTTCAGACGGTACATGAAGTAGATCCTCTCTTCAAGTGTGAGCTCTCCATATACTTTATCCTCCTTGTCATACATCCTTTTTAATGATATTTTTCATGCATTTACATCAGAGTGAGTGGATAGGCAAGCAACTTTGGGCCCTATGTTCGAAAGATTCAACACTTCTAAAATGGCCTTGGCAGAGAAATCAATCGAAATCCCATCAATATCAATGGTGCTGCCTTCCTCCTTGTTGTGCAAAAATTGGTACGTCTCCTCCAGGTACCAATCACCACTCTCAAAGAGAATAGGCCACAATGGAGATCCTTTAAGTTGGTTTTTGACTGCCTTAGGGGAAAATTTAGTGAAAGGTCCAAAATTGAGTTCCACAATAATAGCTACTGATGTGAACCTTCACAAATTGCTTGAACACATTCTAGAGACAATGTGAGATGTTGTCCCTATTTAGTTTCCCTATCATCTCTACCTTTTTCATGTCCTAATTGCACAGTAACAAGAGGTTCTTGATGGAAGCTGAATGATTGTGCCTTCTACTCTTCATATTCTTTAGAAAGTTCTTGGCCTTTGCCTCTCCTTGGTTGTTTGGATGCACCCTAAGAGGGTCCTCCTTACTGTCCTCTTTTAGGGACCATTTGCAATCACACAAGACCAATTATTAGTAAGGTTATTTACAAAATTAGATGAACACCTTACTATTTTCCCTTAATAGATTCATTTCTTGCTTAGTGTAATTGTAAAGCTAGAAATTTTCATGAAAACCCCCCTAAAATTTTTGATATTGGGCCTAGTTTTGATTAGGTGACTCCAAAAAATAATTTTCATGGTTTGGGTGAAGAAATAAAATTAATTTGGCAAATGTTTTTAGGATTTTAAAAGTCACTTACCCTTGATAATATCCTTCAAATAATGATGAATTTTGAAAAAACTACATGCAACTTGAAGCATACCTTTCCCCCACAACTAAGTCAAACACTCCGAGTTTAAGCAAGTTTGATCAAAATGAGAATCAAAGCATTAATGAGCAAGTTATTGATGTTGGAATGATAGGTGTGCAAGCTAGAAAATTTCAACAACTCCCCTTGCATAAATAGTGAAAAATGACATTGACGTGCATAGGGGGGCTCCATATATATAGTTTTTATAGACACAATTTTGTGTACCTAATAGCATAGACTCGATATCATGTTGGACCCGATATCAGGTACCTGATATCGTGTCCCTTTGAAAATAGGGTACTTGGAAAAATTGATGAATTTTTGAATTTCCAAGATAAAAAATGAAGGATTTAAGGTTAATTTGAAAGATCTAGGGTAATGTTGAACAGACCTAAAGGCACCAAAACTGTAATGAAGTTGAATTTGACAATGATATTCATGAAGAGTATGAGGAAAAAGATCATGGTGTGGTGCATATGAACATTGTAATTTAAAATGATGATAAAGGAAAAGGTTATTGTACCAATGCAATACTTGGAGGATATAAGGTGATGTGATGATGATGTGCAATGAGTGCAAATTACAAAAGTTACGCAAGTGGGTCCTTCCCAGAGCAGGTTCCTACCTATCATGCACTTACGTAACCACACCTTAAAATGTTCGTAGGCACTAAAAGGGTTAAATGTAATCTGCACTAGTGTAGCAAAACACACACATGTAAACACCACCATGATGAGGTATGGGTTCTATGTCACACAAAACACAAGTTAGAAATGCATAGACAATGAGGTGAAACAAATCGTAGAAGGATTGCAGAGATCAAGATAGGAGGTAACTGAACCTAGGCATAGTGAATCTTGAGTGTAGGGCATGATTAATGTGTCATTAGCCCGTCAGTCCAAAATCAAGACAAAGTCCATTCTTTTGATCAATGACATCACATTGTTTTATCCAATGATAGACAACCATAAGAGCACCATGATAGTGAGGCATATGATCACTTGGTGTTTTTCCCAAGGGGAGAGTGATTTTGAATTTCTCTATGGCACATTTTCTTGATCTTTTCTTTGTATTTGTCTTCATTCTCTTTTTTTTCCTCTTATTCTCTCTCTATTCTTTTTTTTTTGTTTCTTCTAGTTGCTTTGGCACTTTGTCCTTTCCAATAGTGAACTAGAGAAGCCGTCAACCTTTAGGCATGGGTGCATGTATTTTTAGTGGAACCCCTAGAATAGCATTGAGTTTCTTTATTGAGTGCCTTTATTACTATTACTTCCATTTTTTGTTAGATCTACAAGGATCTTAGTATAACCAGGTTACATGATAGCACCTACAAATTTCACCAAAAAGAATCCACAAGTTCCCTTAATGTCACACCATGGCCATTTTCTCTTAGTCCATCATTTTTCACTCTAGGCATAATGAGCATAAAATTACTTTAATTTTTATTAATGACAAGAATATCATCATACCCAGAGTAAAACATCTTATTAATGGAATGGGTGGGTGGATGTTATGATCTCACTATTCAAATAATTAGTCACCTGAGACTTGATAGCATAGAATAACACCTCAATCGATGAGTTACATGAGTATTTTATTCACTAATGAGATTACCCTCAAAAAGACAAAACAACAATTTGAAAATGATGAACTAGAAAACAAAAAATTGTAAAATCAGAAAAAAGGGAAAACATTTACTAATTCTTCTTGTTAGAATGGAGGATATCCCCCATAACTAATCCTTTGAGTATGGATAGAATTAATAAATGAAAAATTTGGATCTTGGTATGTTGGAAATATTGGAGTATGATTATATCCAAACCATTGGGTATCTTTTGATGTGGTGGTTGGAATGTACCCAAATTAGGGTGCATACACTTATTTAAGGTTGTTATAGTGGGGAAAATTATAAGATGTAGTCATGTGATAAGGAGTTGACCCACTATGGCACCCGTGACGTTAAGATGGTATGCAAGGATTGATATGTATCCCTACGTGGTTATATTCATTGAGTCATGTGATTGATGGAGTGTTGATTGGTGGTCTAAATAGAGTAATAGGAGGCATTGATTTTGAAAAGGAAGGTGCATCATAGTGTTGGGCTTGTGCTGAGTTGGAGGATGCAGTGGTTTCTAAACTGTGGTGTCTCTTTCTACAGCCATGCCTAAAAAAATGACACTTTTGGCATTGTGGAGGTCCTTCACTACTATTAATAGTAGCAACACAAGTAATGTTCGTGGGTTGGTGTTGTGGTGCAAAACCTTCTAGCACAACTAGTGGCAATGTAGAAGAAGGTGAAGGACAAGAATATTGAGGTTGAGAAGAAGTGTAAGGCACATGAGGTGGTGATCTTGTTGGAGAGGACATGGGTGGATAGTGCTAAGGAGAATGATAACGATGAGGTGAAGTGGAGGATGTTAATCTGGTTGGAGAAACATGGTGTTAGACATAATAAACATTTGGTGTTGAGACATATGAAGGGTATGGTTTGTTTGGTGGTGGCCTCCCCCACGACTAGGGATTTTATCACTTTGGTTGAACCTGGTATTTCTGTATGAAATTTAGATGTAGCATTCCTCCCCAATGCTTACGTAAATGTGAAAAGATGGGACATTGACCCTCAAGGTGATCGTACAGGAAAACATTACATTGATTCATACAATTAACAGTTGAGCTCCTATTCATATTGTCTTCAACCCTTTGTTCTAATTGTTGCGTGGTGTCCTATCTTGTTTCTTGATTTGGCATAGTTCCACTTCTAATAATGTTGGCATATTCTTCACATTTTTCATGTACCCATTCCATCATCTTATTGATCCTTGCCTCAATTTCATCTAGTGATTGTAGTATTGGAAAATATGATTCCACCTCCTTGAGGTGAGTTTATTTCTCCTCTTCATGATCATGGACCTTTGCTATTTTGAGATTTTTTTCCTATTGAGAGCTTTCAATAATCTCCCATTTAGCTATTTCTCCTTCTTCTTTTGCTACCCACTTAATAAGCTCTTGGAATTGGTAGGTTTGTAGCTCATATAGTTGACCTAGGGCATACATCCCAAGGGTCTCCCCTGTTTCATTACAAAGCCCATCCATGATGTGATACATTAGCCTTTCCTCAGAGAACCCATAACATGGGCAATTGTTTAACAATGAATAATATCTTTCCAAGGCCATGTCCAAGGGTTCATGTAGCCCTAGTTTCCACTCTTGGATTTGTCTCTTCAAGGCTGACACTGTTACATAGGTTTGATATATTTCATTGAAGAGTTCTACCATTGTCGGCCAATGTTGAATTGATTTTGGTTTTAAAGACTTATACCATACTTTTGCTTGGCCAAAAAGTTTCATAGGAAATAACTTAAGTTTTTTCCATCCATTATCAATATTTTTCCATGCACAGACATCATAGAAGGCTTGTAAATGTTGTTGCAGATCTAAATCATAGCCTCCTGAAAACTTGGGAAAGTTATTTAAATCAAGCCTAGGTAGACAAGTTTCCTTGTGATGCCTATAGGATAATTGAATAACCTCTTGTATATGCATTAGTCTCTTAGTGACTAGTAGGGGTTCATCGTCACTAGGTAGGTTATGAATTTGTGAGTTGGGACAATGTTGTCTTTGTTCATGTTGGCATTCTTAACCTTGCCTATGGGCTTGATTTTTATTTCAACACCGATCCCTTGAGAGATGATCATCAATGTCATAACCTGACATCGAAGAAGTGTAGGAAGAGAAAGAATTGGAAGACTCATCATGACTTTTTTAAGTCTTCCAAACATCCTCGGATAAATTCCTATTAACCATTGAGAAGGTCCTAGGCCTTATGGGTCCCCTCATTCTATGGGATGTCCCATCCTCACTAGAGGTGTCAGAGTTGGATGACAAGAGTCCTTGAGTACTGTTGGGGTGTTCATGAACATAGGAGACCCATGCATAAGATTGAGTACTTTAAACTTTGTCTTCATCATCATATATTTCATTGGTTCTCCAATGAATTGCCTCACTAAGTGTTGTGTTATCATAGTCTTGTGAGAGAGACATTGTTATGAATTGTGTGTGACTTATTTGTAATTACTTTTTTTCTAAAAGATATATTGTCAAAGCTTCATTACAGAAATCTTGGATGATGTAACTAATCTAAATAACTTGCACCATCCCTGGTAATGGCACTAATGATAAGTAGTAAGGTACCCCTACACTCAACCATACAAATACGAGCATGTATGCATGATCCAATCAAACTCTATAGATGGACTAGTTGTGGTATCTAGATAGTTACATGTTGATTTTAGTTCACTATCTTGCCACTTGGACTAGTATTTGTTTTTTCATGTATGGTTTAGTCTAGAGTGAGGTGAATGATGAGATCCTAACTAATGCTACTCCTAGAGACAATGGAAAATAATCTTAACTTAAGCTAATAGGAAATAAAAAGTGAAATCTAAACTAGCCTAAGTGTGATGAGCATCCATCCTTAATCATTCATGTGAATCTTGGACCTTGTGTACTACTTCTATGATTACCAAGCATACATTACTCAAGCACTCCTAGATACACTACTAGGTTACCAAGTAGTTACACTTCAATGTTCATGATTAAGTCATACTCATTTCATGTTTAACAAAAGGAATAGTAAATGATGATAAAAAAATACTAATGAAGAAAATAATAAATAACAATTAATAGTTAAAGTAATTAAAGGCTAAGTGAATGCTACAATGATGAAGCAATCTCAATCTTTATTGTCAATCATGTGCATGTCCAAGTACGTCACACTTGAATAAATGTTCCATACAATTACAATCATCACACTACGAGCATGCACTAGGGAAAAAATTGAAACTAGTTGAAAACTAAGAAAAAGACTCTACCAACTACTTACCAACCTCCCTTTTCCTGTGAACCCAAATGTTGTATTTATAGGCCTACACAGGAATCACAATATCGTTTATTCGATATTGTTATCCAAGCTACGATATCACATATCCAATATCAGAGCCTGGAAAATCATGCTTCATCATTACCCAAGAAGAAAAGAAGATAAACTGAAAGCATTGTTGGATGCTTTCCATCTTCCTCCTGAAGTAGTAGTTGTAGCAGGATAGTCTTAATCACCACCACTACCACATGGGTTGGAGCTTGGCAAAGGTCCTTCAACACTCTAGGAGCCTTTACCTCCTAGCATTATTTGAACTTTGCCTCATTTTCAGAGGAATCTTGCTATCATTTTTATAAAGGTTATCCAATTTTGTTGTCCTAGATACTAATTTTGTAATTCCATACAATTTGGCACTAAGAGTCAGTTAGTTAGTTAGAGTTAATTAGTTAATTATCCATTACCTTTCCAATTTTTTAAGAAGCTTTATTCTACATTTATTCACTTGAGGATAATTTTTCACTTAGTCATGAAGATATGATGAATCATTGGTTGGTTGCAATAATCGGCATGTGTTGCGGTAGCCTTGTCGATGCATAAAATATACAATGACATAGTGTCATGTCAACCCTATATAAATGTGCATACCCATCATATTTATGGCATGTTAAGTTGGAAGCATAGTTAAACTTTTGCATTTTTCTTTCTTCAAAGTTAAAATATTTTCTAAGTGCCCATAGTAGGAACTCAAGCAATTGTACATATGTTTATTTGAGCATCTTATACCTAAACACATTGATGTAACTAGCAATAAAGATAAGATTCTTAACATTCCTTGTAGCACTTGGAATAGATTAATGTTTCTTTTATGCACTTATTATTAATGCAATTTACAATCTTATCTTAATTAATTAATGTTTTTAATAATGAACACATAAGTATGACCACTTCAAGCATACCATTTAATGCTTGATAATCTTAGTAGTGGTAGTTTGGTACACCTAGTAATTGTTACTTGGTAATCCAATAGTATTGATATGAGTTTATGGTGTGTATGGCAAGTGGACCTAGATACTTATGTTAGGCTAGTTAGTCTTAGAACCATTAAATAGTTAGATTAGTTAATTCTCAACAATTTATCTTTACTTTAATTCTTAGGATTAAATGTATAAAAATATAAAATATAAATCATTATCATATGCCTTAGGTCACACTTAACCATATATGAGAACCTACATAAGTGAGAGCTAAGAAGACAATGATCATGTTTTCCCAAGTCACCATCTTTGTCTATAGGCACACTTAGGAACTGAGTCCATGGAATTCAATTAGATTGCTAGTGCATGCTTGTGATTCATATGGTTGGACATAGAGACTACCTATTGCTCATCATTATGAAAAATTTTTCTTTGTAAGCCCCACCAAATAATCTCTCTAAGTAGTCTTTTGTATATCTTTTCTAAATCAATGAAGCTTATACATATATTTTTATCTCTATTTTCTAATTTTTTTCATCAATTTTCATATTAAAAAAATAGCCTCTATAGTAGATCTCCCTAGCATAAATCCAAATTTATTTTCTAATATTGTTGATTTAATTTAGGAGGATACTCTATGACTCTCTCCCAAAGCTTCATGGTATGGCTCATTAGCTTGAAACCTCCATAGTTTGCACATTTTTATATGTCTCATTTATTTTGTTAAATGGGAAAAAGAAAGGTTTTTTCTTATTTTTAGGCATTTCTTTATCCTTTAAAATTTTGTTAAATAATTGTGTTAGCTAAGAAAATCCTATATCTCCCAATGCTTTCCAAGCTTCTATAAGAATGATATCTGAACCAATAGCTTTTCCATTTATCATCATTAATAAGGTTATCTTCACCTTAAAGAATGAAAGTTCATTAACCAAATCAAAATTTGATTCTTGTTCTTGGATGTCTTCTCTTGGAAATTCTTCATTTAATAATTTTTGAAAATAATTTTGCCACTAATGAGTGACAAGGTGCCCCTATGGCCAACCATACAAATCACAAGCATTCATGCACAATCTAGTCAAACTCCATAGATCTTAAGTTCCTAAGTACATTGGTTCTAGGATGTGAAATATTATTAGGACAATCATTTTCTTCTTAGTTCCACTCATGAGGTACTAGTGTATGGTTAAGTGCAACTGAGGTATATAATTTTTATCATTTTATATTTTATAAGTTTAATCACCTAAAACAAGAATGAAAGGTAAAGGAATTTAATATTTAATTAATCTACTGCCTAACTAGCCTAACACAAGTACTTGTTCCCACTCTCTTGACACATCTTGAATGCATATAGCACTGTTGGGTTACTAAATGTTAAGTGTTTTTGGGTTACCAAGCACTACACATATGCTTGAAGTGGTCATGCTTGTGTTTAGTAACAATTAGAAATTAATTACTTAATTAAATTTCATTAAGATAAAGTGCATAAATATTAAACGCATTAAAAGCAATATGAATCTATTCTCAATGCTACAAGGATTATCAAAAGGGCTCATCTTTATTTCTATCACATTGTTATTCTCAGGCACATTAGTGCTTGAATAAAGATCCGTACACACTTAGACTCCTACAGCAAGCACTCAAAAATATTCTAACTTTGGAATGGCTAACCTACAAGAACTTCCTTTCTCTATGCAAAAATTAATAATGAAAATCATGTGCCCAAGCGCTATATTTATAGGCTGACATATACCCCCTGATATTGAATATTCGACGTTGCATATTGAAGTTTGATATCAGGTATATGATATCAAGGCTATTATATCATGTACCTGATATTAGAGCATATCTAAACATGATTCATCATACCTCCATGACTAATTGAAAACTTGTCTTCAAATGAACAAAAGGAGGAACAAGTTCCTTGGAAAATATTAGGGTGATATGAGATTATTTAATAACATGCAAACTTGACTCAGATGAAACACATAGATTCTAAGTGCTTGAGTATATGGATTTACAATATTTTATAAAATTGGGTGTTCATGACCATATAAGTGAGCACCTTAGACAAAACTGACATTCAATTTCTCTTGACAGTTGAAGAGCAAGGGAGAAGATTCAACAATCATGCAAGGTCCTCATCACATGGCACTATTGCTTATCCTTTGGTGAAGATAATCTCACTTCCAATCCATTCCTTCCACTGCAATCACCACAAAATTATAGATTAGTGTGCAATGTGTAACATATAGCTTTCAAGTACCTTGTCTCATCGATAGTTACACTTGGTTGGTTTGTGACTATGGTGGATTAATTCCTTTAGTAGTATTAGTAGGAAGACTTACAAATAGGAGAAATGGATACGTGGTCCATTAAATTTTGAAAAGTTCAAACATGATGAAATGCTTGAAGAAGGTTTAAGAATTTACATCAAATACAAATATGAGTGCTTTGGAAAAATGTGAAGATGTGCAAAATTAGATGTCATTGATGAAGCATGCAAAATGATTTTATTGTTAGGACATCTAAGGATAAGGAACTTAACTAACCCAACCAAAAGGTATGCAAGTGGATCCCCCAAAAGTAGGCATAGGCCTTTTATTGTCCTTTCATAACTTCAAACTGAGAATTCTATGGGCCCCATGGATGATTACTAGTTATGGAAAGTTAGGTACAAAAACTCAAAAGAAACTATCTAAGAATTTTGACACATCAAACCAAGACATCAAACAAGAACATGAAACTAGTAGTGAGGTGAGACATGGAAAGTATAGATGGATGAGGGAGAGAGTGGAATCAAGTTCCTAATTAAGGTCACATGAAGTCCCTTGTGAATTTTGTGGTTAAATGACCTAATAAAATCCATCCTTAGTCTAGACCAAAACCAACCACGTTAAATAAATTTGCATCATCATTCTAAGACTAGTCCATCCCCTTGAGACATAAGAGTGCTCACACAAGACAACCACCATTCCTTATTAAAGAAGAAAAGAAAAGTAGGAAGTGAAGAAGGGCCTTAGTCAGAGGGGACCTTTAGGCATGGGTAACATGTCTTTCTAGCCCCATAACCAATGCTTGTAGTCCATTTAATTAGTTCAAGGAGTGTGCTTTCAATTCCTATTATTTTTTGTTGTTTTTCTTTCTTGATTATGGGAACCACACCATAAAAAGACTTATTCAACTTCTTGTCATTGGTTGACATGAAATGGTAAGAAATCCATGAAAAAAAATGCACCCAAGTAAGTAGAAAGTCATAAAGAGTACCAAATCTCCTTAAAGTCACATCCTATTCAAACCTTTAAATACTTTCTAATTTTGAAAACTACCAAAATCATAAATTTGTTAAATTTTTATTAATAAAAAAGAGGCTACACATTTCCAGAATAAGAAAAATCATAGAGTTTGTGGATGACTGGATGTAATGGACTCATTGCTTGTTTCATGAAAAGGAAACCATGTCCTAGTTATTCAAAACAAAATTTAAAGTTAGAATCCAAACACCAACAATCAAATAACTAAGTAGCATGTGCCCACATCAATCAAACACATTATACTGAGTTGGCAATACAACATGTTATTATTAAAATGTAATAATAAAATCACATTCAAAATAAAGAAAAATATACAAGAAAATGTAAAATATTTAAAAAACATAAAACATAATAACGATGTTCTAAAACAAAAACTTTGAAAAATTAATAATGTAAAATAAAAACATGTAAGATAAAGAATGTGTAAATTAACAAGTTGTAAAAGTAACAAGGTGTAAAAAAAAAAGAGAAAAAACTGAGGAGTTACTTATATAGTTAGCATGGATGGCCATCTCCCCCACAACTAAGTTGAAAGAAGGAGATCTAAAAGATTGAGCAGGGTTGTTCATCTGGTGAGGTGTTTATTGCTTAGGCTCGTGGAAAGGTTTAACTTCTTATATGTTGACCAACTATTTCTTGTTTAGGCTTTCAAGTTTGTAGATCATCATGGCCCCAAAAGAAAAAGTTTTGAAAATTATATAAGGTCATTTCCACAATGTTTGAAACTTAGTTCATTAAGGTATGTTTGTGGGGTTCTAGTAGAGGACCTTATCTCCTAGTTGTAATTTGACTTTTCTAATTCTAAGGTCATGGCATATTTTGTTTAATGCCTTGTGCAACCTTTTAGATGATACGACCATCGATTGATTTTTTTCTAGAATGTTGAGATTCATTAATCTTTCTTTTTATTCTAGACTTAAGTCAAGGTTGAGATTGTAGGCTATTGAAAGTATATGGAGCTTCAGTTAAATAAGAAGTGTTGGTAATTTTTTATACACCAGCTCATAGGGAGAATATCCTATAGAAAGTTTCCATGTTAAATGGTAGGGCTAGACGGCATTGTTGAGTTTTGTGCTCCAATGTTTCCTATATTTGCTAATGGTTCTTGTTAGTATCTTTGTGATTTCCCTATTTTTAATCTCAACTTGACCATTGGCTTGGGGGTGGTAGAGTGTTATGAGTTTATGTTCAACCCCTAAGCATTGCATAAGATTCTTAAAAGTAGTGCTTGTAAAGTGATTTCCATTATTAGAAATTAATGCATGTGGAACACCAAACCTATTTACAACATTTTTTATACAAAACAAGCAATAGTACAGGAGTTATAGTTGGTGACAACTACTACTTTTATCCATTTCATACAATAGTCAATAATGACTATGATGTATTCCTTTTCATTTGACATGGACGTGATAGGATCCATGAAATCAATGCCCTAGATGTTGAAGGGTTCTAGTGGTTAGATCCATTGTTGAGGTCCCTTCATTTAATTAGTCATTCCACCATCTTGTTGGCAACACTCACAAGAGTGCACATAATGATAAGCATCCCTTAATATTGTTGGTCAATAATACTCTTCCATTAGGATTTTAATAGCTATGTGTCTCCTAGCATAGTGGCTCCCACAAGGACCTTTATGAGCATCTTGGAGAATGTGTAGTTGATCAACATCAAGGACACACTAATGAACTAGGAAATCAGCCCACACCTTATAGAGGTGTCCATTGATCTCCATGAAGTGTTTTACCTAATGAAGAAACTATTGTTTCTTCTAGTGGTCCAATCCTTGTGGCATTTCTTGAGTGAGAAGATAGTGATAATGCCATCATACCATTTAGGTTCAATGGGCAATTATTCAATTATAGTCCCAACAAAGAGAAGTTCATTAGAAAATAGATTAGATAGTGGACTTTTGTCCTCTTTTTTATTCCATTGCAACTAAGACAAGTGGTTAGTGATCACAATCACAGTGCCCTTTCTATCTACCATTTTGTAAGATCAAATTCCTATAAGATCACTAGCCATGGTATGACATGAGGGCTACCCATCAAATTGTTCATTAGGAAGTAGATAGCACTATGGTTCATGTGTACAAACACTTTGTATCTAAGCACATAATACCTAAACTTCTCTAAAGCAAACACCACTACCATTGATTCCTTTTCTATGGTGGTGTAGTTTAGTTGTGCAATCACAATGCTTCAGCTTATGCAGTGGATGTAATATGGACATTTCTTATCATCCAACTATGTAAGCACAACTTCCAAGATGTAATTTGATGCATTTTTCATCACATGAAATGGTTTGGATTAGTTGAGTGCTTGTAGAATTGGAGTTTCTACAAGTTTCTCCTTCAGTTGTTGAAATGCTTTTTCAAATTCATTAGTCTAAACAAATGGAGCATCTTTCTTTGTCAACTAATCCAATAGTTTTTCAATCTTAGAAAAAATATCTATGAATTAATGGTAGTAGCTAGTGTATCCAAGGAATGATCAAACATATTTAACTATTTCTGGTTAACACATAATTCCTTGGATGACCCTTATTTTCTTAAGGTCAACCTCAATTGTTGCTTATAATATTCTATGCCCCAGTACAATGCCTTTCGAGACCATCAAATGACTCTTTTGCTAATTAAGCTATAGATTTGTTTTAACACATCTTTTCGGTACTTGCTTAATGCAATCTAGGGCTTGCTCAAATATAGCTCCATACGTGGAGAAGTCATCCATGAATACTTCCAAGCATTGAAATGTAGTAGGACTAGGCATTAAAAAATGCTAAGGACTAAGTGTTGAGATGTAGTAGGGGCATTTCATAGACCAAAAGGCATCTTGCAATATTAAAAAGTTCCTTAGGGACTCGTGAATGTTTTCTTGGCTTAGTTCTTTGGCACAATTTGAATTTTGTTATAGCCACTATAACCATATAGAAAACTATAAAAGTAATGCCTAGATATTTTGTCTAACACTTAATCAATGAATGACAATGGAAAATAGTCCTTGAATATTTCCATATTTAGTAACTGAAAATCGATGTAGACTCATCACTTGCTACCTTTCTTTGGCACAATCACAAGTGGACTAACCCACTTGCTATCCGCAATGGGATACATAATCCCTACCTTGAGGAGTTGTTTTATTTTCTCCTTGATGATTTTCTTCAATTTGGGATTTAATCATCTTTGTGGCTACCTCTTTGACTTCATGATTGGATCAGTGTAGATATGATGCTAGCATATCCAAGGATCAATCCTTGTGAGTTTAGGATATAACCAAGAAAAGGCTACCAAGCATTTTTCAACCACCTTTAATAGAATTTGTTTATGTTCTAGAGCAAGATTAGCATTGATTATTACCAGCTTCCCATTTTTTAAGAATACATATTTCATGTCGGCCAGTAAAGTTTTTAATTCAAGAGACTCTTGCTTGAAATTTTAGGAATTTCCAGCTCTCCCCAATAGGTATCTTCATTTGCACTATTGAATAGTTGGTGATGAACTTGCTCCAGTCCATCCATGCTTGCAACATATGTGCATGTTAGGCTCTCAGTTAGTTCCATGAAAAGTGTGCTACTTTTAGGGTCAACATCAACCATTGGATGCCCTCTTATTTTGTGGCTATTATGTATAAATACCTTTGAGTATCTTCTTCTAGTGCACATTGCTTGCATGAAAAGATGGATGCTTGTTTCACTAACTAGAGTTTTTGCACACAATTGCACACTATATCACTATACACGATGCATGGAACTTGCTTCTTCTTGATCTTCCTGAATGTGTTTTCTTTAGATATTTTTAGGGAAAAATCTCTTATAATCATTTTTTTATCAACAGTGCTTAGCCATGCTGTTCCCATGATGATTGGAAAGTTCCCTTTGTAGTTATCTACCTTGATCACTAAGAAATCAATAGGATAAGACCACCCATAGATAATGGTCACAATGTCCTCTACTGATCCCAATGGAACTGTGATGGACTGGTCTATGAATTCTAATCTGATATTGTTTTTCTTTAGAGGATGTAGGTTCCATGAAGCATACATTTCATGAGAAATCAAGATAACATCGAAACTTGAATCATGAAGAGCTTTGCATGGTTATTCCTAGCAATCTACAAATAAATTAGAGGGATCCCAAAATTAGCTAATTTTTTGGGAAGGTTTCTGGCATAGATGCAATCAAATACAACATAAGTAAGCATAACAATATGGATCCTTGGTAGTATTTGGTTTGAAGGGGACTCAAAGGAATTTGATTTAGAGGAAGATGAATAAGAAAGATTTCCAAATGCAGGTGTATGTGAGGGCTTAGGCAAACTATTGGATTGCAAGAAAGATCTTTTCTTAGATCAAGTATCTAAACCACTCAATTGATGAACTAGTTATAGATTAATGACCTTGATGGCATTACATTGTTATAGTTGAGTTGGAAGTTTACCTTGCGTAGATGAAGCAGGTAGTAGCTGTGTTGAGGGTGGAGGAAGATGTGTAAGAATAAGAGGATAAGAATAAAAGGTGGTATCCCTCCTTGCATGTGGAGAATGAGTTCCATAAAAATGTGATCGAAAGAGTCACATGGAGACGAGGGTTGCAAAATGTAGTACCCATATGGATCATGTTGTCTATAAGGGTATTGTTGCCTTAGCTATGCGAATACCCATAATTATGGTTGCTACCACTGTTGATACTACTCATATGGCTCCACTGGAGTTTCACTTGGATAATATTGTTGTTGCTAGTGGAATTTCCTAGAATTGCCTTGAGAATAAGGCAATATTCTAGGTGTTTTCCTTTGTGCTAGTCATGGATTTAGAGTGTACACCCTAGACTCTTATAAGTGTGATACTATGTGACAACATCTCTTAGGATGTTCATAATGGCATATGTCACATGCAACATCATCATCTAAGTCAATTTCCACAACTTCCTCAATTGTAGCAATCTTGCCCTTACCTCTTTGATGGGCACATTTAGCTTCCTTGTGTCTCCTATGATCATAGTCATGACCTTGTTCTTTGAACATTTTAGCAATTTTGAGGATAGCTTGAAATCTACTATCCATGGAGTTCCATAACTAATCAACCTTGGCCAAAATTTTAGATTGAAAATTTTGAATTAGTAGGATTTTTCGATTCACGACCTCATCAAGTGTTGATTCTTCCTCACTATCACAAAATCGAACCTCCCTCTTGCAAATGGAAGGATTGTGGTTGTACTCTTTTGCACTTTCTTATTTTCTTTATTATTCTTCATCCTTCGCTACCTACTCAATCAACTTTTGGATCTAATGGGTACTTAATTTTGATAGTCACACTTGGGCATAAATTCCAAGGGTTCTCTTCATTTTTGATCGAAGCCCATCTACAATGTGGTGAAGTTGGTCTAGTTGAGAATAACGATGGCTAGGACTTTTATGTAATAAGGAATAGTATCAACCTATGGAGGCATCCAAGGGTTTGTGTGTCCCTTGTTTCCATCCTTGGATCTACCTTCTCAAGTTGGACACTTAGGAGTATGTTTAGTATTTTTCATTGAACAACTTGAGCATTGTACTCCATCATCTGATAGATTCTAGTTCTAAGGACCAATACCAATTCTATGCTTCTTTAATGAGTGTCCTTGGAAACAAGTTAAGTTTTTACCACTCATTTTCTATATTTTGCAAGGTACATGCATCTTGAAAATCTTGGAGATGGTTCTACGAATTTGAATTATATCCTCCTTTAAATTGAGGAATATTGTTTAGGTCTAGTTTTCTGATCTAACTATCCTTTATGTGCCTTGTGGGAATTCTCATTGCCTTTACAATGTTGAGCATACTTTAGTTTGCAAGCAAAGGCTCATTGAAGCCATGATTTTGGTGCCTATGATGTCCTTTGCTACTGCTTTTTTCATGGCGGTGAATCTCTCTTGACTACCCATGTCCCTCGATCTTGACTTTTCCAATGGTTCCTTCAATCATTTCAGTCCCATCAGTCACCTCCATCACAATCACACCTGCTATGGTTGCAAGTAGAGCTAGAAGAAGAAGATGATAATAATGAATATGAAGAGGAAGGAGGACTAGAACCATCATTATTCTTGATACTTCTTCTTTGGTGATTATGACCATAATCATGATCTTGTTTCTTTTCCTCATCCCTACCCTGACTTACCTCCTTATATCCTCCTTTGTCATTGGATCCATTCTTGCCAAAACTAGGATTGTGAATTGTGGATTGTAGGTTCTAGTTTTGATCTCCTTCATGAAAGTCAAAGAGAGGAATTTCATTGAATGGAAAACCCTTAGAGAAGAATTTCCACCATATTTTTGGTATAGTAGGAATGGGAAATCCTTGAACCACTTTTCATTCATAAATTCATAAGTCTGTTCTAGTTGTCGATCACTAAGATGTTGTGGCTTAATGGGATGATAATCTCTAGCATTACTATCTTATATAATGTACTTAGCATGAAGGCCTTGGAGGCCCAAACGTGCAAGAGTTTTTTGGAGCATCATAGGAATGGATCAGTCAGGCAACAACATGATGTTTCCCTCTATGTCATGCCACCATAGTTGTTCATTCTAGTGTAGGATGAAGGTGAAATTCGACACATACATATCAAGATGAGTATATACCACTTTGTATTGTTGGGGCACCTATTGATGAGCTCTATCAAACTTGGGTGGAGAATCGCTCTTGTGAGAAGAAGATATTTTATGTTAGAAAATAAAAATGCAATGTGCTTTTTAAGATTGTTGTAATTACTTTAAAGTACGATATAAATCTAGGATTTGTTCCAATGATTTTGAATAATTTTCACTAAATCTTAGATAGCATAGGTAACAACTAAATTGTCCTTGGCAATGACACCAATGATGATCGATGAGGTACCCCTATGCCGAACCATACAAATCATAAGTGTTCATACATGATCTGGTAAAACTCTGCAGACCTTAAGTTCCTAAGTACACTAGTTCTAGGAAGTGAAATCTAATTGGAACAATCATTGTCTTCTTAGTTCCACTCGTGATGTACAAGTGTATGGTTAATTGCAACTGAGGTATATGACATTTATCATTTTATATTTTATAAGTTTAATCACCTAGAATAAGAATGAAAGGTAGAGGAATTTAACATCTAATTAATCTATTACCTAGTTAGCCTAACACAAGTACCTATTCCCACTCTTTGGACAAATCTTGAACACATATAGGATTGTTGGGTTACCAAATGTTAAGCATTTCTAGGTTACCAAGTGCCACACGTATGCTCGAAGTGGTCATGCTTGTGTTCATTAACAACTAGAAATTAATTGCTTAATTAAAGTGCATTAAAGTTAAGTGCATGAATATTAAATGCATTAAAGGACACATTAATATATTATTAATGCTACAAGGATTATCAAAAGGGCTTGTCTTTATTTCCATCACATTACTATGGCTAGGTACATCAATGCTTGAATAAAGACTTGTACATGCTTAGACTCCTATTGCGGGCACTCAAGAAATATTCTAACTCTAGAATGACTAAAGTACAAGAACTTCATTACTCTATTCCAAAACTAATAATGAAAATTGTGTGGCCAAGCGCTATATTTATAGGCTGGCATATACCCAGCAATATTGGATATTTGATATCGCATATTGGGGTCCAATATCAAGTATTTGATATCAAGGCTCTGATATTGCATACCTAATATCAGAGCATATCCAAACATGATGTATCAACCACCTACTCAAAATCTTATTGTCTTTTACCAAAATTCTTTCATCTACTTCCTTGATGGATTTGATAGTATTAATGTTCTTATGTTTATTGTTTCTAATTTTTGCCAATTTATAAATAATTTTTTCTCCTTCCTTTATTTCTAGATGTATAACTATATATGTTTGGATGCACAAATTATAATACTCATTTACTTGAAAATAAAATTTGTAATTTGACATGTTTGGCATATGTGGTATTTTATATTTTTAATA
>MNCI01028378.1:155858-194717 GCA_015680685.1 Gnetum montanum | reverse complement strand
AGTCTATGGTTTCTCTTGGCTTGGAAATGTACAGTTCCCTTTTAATAAGAATTTTAATGAACCGATGACTGGGCATTTCTCAAACTAAGGAAGGACTCAAGGATTGCAAAGGGTGTGACTTCAAAGGAACTCGATGCTTTTGTGTCGGTCATTCACTTGGGTGCTTGGATTTTTTCTTCTTGAGTTTTCTTACCATTCTGATGTTACCCATTCTTCGGAAGCTGAGATAATAAAAATAAGAAGTCTTTGCATGGTGTGGTCCCCACGCATAAAAACACAAAACAAAAAAAAAACCAAAGTGAGGATTCAAAGCACACCCCTTAGACGAAATAAAATCTGGGTTGCACACACTAGGTTATGGAATCAAAGTGTTCCCTCTAACTAAGGCCCTTCTTGTTTCCCATTCTCTCCTTGTTTCGTTGGAATGGTTGTGGCTCTCTGAAGACACATCCTTGTTATCCACATGGATGGTTTAACTGAATGCATTGATGCGAAGTCACTGGAAGTGGTTGGTTTGAGCTGGAGTTGGAATGAGATTTGCCAAGTTGCATTAATCATATCACACACAAGGGGCTGTACACCACCTTGTCCTTGGGATTCCATTCCATCCTCTTCTTTCCATCCTTCTCTCCCTTGTTCACCTCATTGCTGTTTGTATCATTAGTGTATATATTTTGGTTGATGCATTGTTTTCTTTTTGGTAAATTCTTGTGGTTAAGACTTTAACTCTTGTTCCAAAGGACATTCCCAGAGCCTACGGACTCTTTGAATGTGGGATTGTCAAGGCATTAAGGGCATCAGCCTACTTTGGGGAGGACCCACTGACACTCCTATTTGGAACATTAGTTCACTTCTTTTCCTTAACATTTTGCAATTAATTATTATTTTGTTCATTACCATTTTGACATCCCTTTCACTGATGCCATAGTTGTCCCTTTTTACCTATCTTTCTTACTCCTTTTCTTTCTTCATTCTAACGCTACCAGAGGTTCACGATTAGTCATGGGGGTATAGGGCTTGATTTTTCGATTTTTCTCCTAAGCCCCCAATTTTTTCATTTTTCTTCTTAACCCCTACACCTTCGGTAGTCATCATCTACATTTTCCCAAATCCATATCAGCCATACCACAACCTAGCCAATGAACTTACACCGAAGCAAGGTATTATTTACTTAATGATTCAATTACACTTGCTAATATATGATTGTGTTGTGTGTGCAGATGGCAAACATACAACAACGGAATGGATCTGGAGCAAACACTTGGAATGGAGCAATGCTAAAGTAGCTATGCAAGGAGTAGAATGGATAATGCGCTTATGGATGGACAATGGAAGGTGAAATCTAGGCATTGGCAGTATCAAGTCTCTTCTCTCTTCTTCTCTTCTCTTCTCTCTCCTCTTTTCTCTCAGCTGCCAAATGTGCCCTGATGTCATTGTAATAAGGTGTTCACCCTTGTTGTCATGAACACCAGTCTTGTCAAGTCTTGTAATAATGAACCGTTCACATGTCATTCCATTAGTTCCATTCCCCTCAATAATCCCATACCTACCTGATATCATTGTAAGGAACTCGAGGATGAGTTTTCATTCAGTCATGGGGGTATGATGAGACGCTGATTGCACAAGCCACAATATCACGTAAGCGATATCGCGGTCCACCGCCATATCTATAAATAAGAGGCAGCACTCCCCTCATTTCACATCCTAGGCGTAAAGTAATGAAGCTCTGGCGGATTGATCACCCCAGAGATAGAATATTTTCCATGTGCCCGCTGTAGGAGTCCCCCAAGTGAATGATTCTTTATTCGAGCAGCTTTGTACCTGAATGCAATTTGTGTACGACAATAAAGATGAGCTTTGTGGATAAACCTTGCAGTGCATGGATAGGTTTAATTAATGTTATTTACTGCTTTCCTAGTAATGCGGCATGAGTACGACTTGGTTACGAGTGTTGACGAACATGTACGGCTAGCCAAGGAATCGGCTACTCATCGCGATTAGTTTCTATCACCCTTTCCTCCTAGAACGTGAGACAAGTACGACTTGATTACGAGCATCTACGGATGTGTACGGCTAGTTAAGGAATTGGCTGCTTGTCACACTTAGGTTAGCTAGGTGACTCAGTACGACCGCTTCGAGCACGTGCGTTACGTGTGGTAATCCCAGTAACGATTAGCATTTGGTAGCCACAGTTGCACAGTTCAGGGTGTGTACAACAAGTGGGAACGGATGCTGACGCTTGGACTTAGTGCTGTAGTTAGAGTTAGTTTAGTTTCTCAACCCTTCACCGTTTAGCATAGGAGATAAACCAAAAAAATCATATACCTCAGACTTGCTTAACCATACACCGTGACACATACAAGCAAGCTTGGGAAGAAAATGAGCAATTAACCCCAAGTGTTCCTTGTGGCGTTTAGGCATTTATTTTGCGGAGTTTGACCGGATCGCGCATGCTACGCTTGTTTCGTATGGTTGAGTGTAGGGGTACCTCACCACTCATCAATCCATGACAAGGTTCTCCAAATAGGAACAAATTTTCCACTCTCGTGCTAGTGATAGGGTGCATTCTGTCTATGCATTAGGGATAGGGTGCCTTCATCCAACCTATTCTCTCTCTCTCCCTCCCTCAGTGGCTATAGGTAATGTTGGTTGTCGTAGCATCTGCAATGAACTGGTGGCAAACAATGATAGTAGTCAAAAAGCAAGAAAATTTTATTTTGGTTACCTTTTTTATTCTTGAATTTAAGACACTCATTCTAGTTTAAATTCCCATTTTTTTTAATATTTTAAAAGGCCACATAGCCCTCTCTTGCTGAGACTATTCTTGGGTTTCTGTACCCATACACCCGGTGCCCTAGGCAATAGTCTCCTCAAACAAGTTTTTTCCCTAATATTGGTGCATCCAAAATTTATGCATCAACAAGGGTATGTCTAAGTGCTATATAATATTATGATGGGATGTGTGTTGGATGAACAAGAAGAGTGAGAAGAGGCATATTTGTAAGTAGCTACTGTATTACAATGCATGTTTATATTTTTCCTTCTTACATATGATAAAGAGAATCCTCTATTCTCATGGATGTAGGCACTTTGCCAAATCATATAAATATCTGTTCTATTCTACATTTATTTCTTTGTTGTTCTTTTGTTGTGTTTCTCATTTTTATTCATGGTATTGCATTCAACATTCTTCCTTCTATCTATTGTTCAATCTCAAGATTTTTCCATAAATTTCATTACATGTAATTCTTTGTGTATCTATGGATCTTAGTTGTTTATGTGGGAGATATCTCACTCAATTATGCATCACATTGAGATCAATCACATGTGTGGTTGTAAAGCCTCATTCTCTACAATATCATTAAGTGTGTGGTCTGTTGTTTGTAGGATAGTGGTATTGTTGTAATTGTAATCTTCCTTTGAATTAATTGAAGATAGCTAGTTTTCTTGTTTTCTAAGAATTTAATTATCTTTCATAAATTATAAATTTTTTGTGTTTGAAAGGTTAAAGAAAATTGGAGTGCCTACTTCACAATACCAATTCCTTTTTATTATTAAGAATGATTTCAATCAAAAAAATATGTACAAGAACTAAATGGTATCGAAATAGATTCTATGTGATTATTGGGACTAAGAAAACCAACAATTTGCTACTCAACTCTTTGAAAAATCAATGAAAGATTAAATAGCTTGATAAAATATATAACTTTAGCATATTCTTTAAACTAGGTATTAAAATATGGTGTTTATTTCCAAATGAACAACACTACATACTTATGTACAAATAGCCCTTTATCTTGGGTATGCTACATCATTGAAGCATTACCTATCTTAATAAGGATAATTATTTAAGGATAGTACTTGACATAAATAACTTAAGTATTATATTTTTCATGAGAAAGATATTTTTCTTACCAAAAACCATGCTTTGAAATTACATTTTTTGGTAATACCCATTTCTCACATCATTTAACTATGAACCCAAACTTTGAATACAATATAGGTAACCTAAAATTTTAATGAACACAAATCATAATGTAAGATCAACAATCAATGATCCATATATATTATCAAGAAGAACAAAATCAAACATCTTATTTGCATCAACATCATTAGAAGAATGTATCACAAATTTTTACTCGCTAGCTAATAAATTTGCATTATGAGAAACAAAAGGAATTTTCATATTAATAAAAGAAGCAACTATATCAAGAAGAAGATGGGAGGAATTTAGAATCCCCTATGGATGAATGATAATTATGAATAAATTAGTTTTGTTGATGAAACCCTTAAGATTTATGGAAGTTTTAATACTACATATTAAAGAAAACCCTCCAAATTAGAAGAAATATAGAATCACAATAAGAGAGAGAAAGATTAAGTAATTATTTACTTATTACACTTTTTACAAGTGCTAAACGTGGGAAGCTTATCAAAATGAAAAATTTAATAATAATAAGCAAACAATTCAAAGTATATCATATGCTTGATATTAGGTATAAAATATAAAACAACATGAAAAGAAAAAAGTTTCCAATTTTAAGGATATTTATTGAAGTGTACAACTTTATGATTACCATTTTGAAAGCTTCATGTTATGAGTTCGATTTTGATAGGTAGTGTTGAGTTATAAAGTTCTAATTGGATCATATATATTGAGGTGTACTTATATTATAATTATTTAGGGGTTCCAATGACTAATATTTTGAAAAATTAAGAAAGGAAAATTAATTTGTAGTACAAAGGATAGTTCTAGACTTAAGAACATTTATGTCACTTTCAACATCCATACTTATATTTAAAATTGCAAAAAGATTTGAAATTACGGTAAAAAGCTTACAAACAAATTCTAATGTAGGTTAAAAATATTTTGAATTTTGAAAAGAAAAACTTATAACTAATTTATCATGCAAAATACACATTCATTCTGCATACTAAATTCACCATGAGAAAGGCATGGTCATGCCTATACTTGGCTTAATTGAGTAAAGAAATACTTTGTCAAGCTAGGGTGGGTTAACATTATCGTTGACAATTATATCGGATGTGATAAATATATTTTTTTAAAATTGACATGTAAATGGTGGGAATCAAATCCACAACCTTACTGTAGAAAATCTCATTGAAATTTGCACCACCATTGAAATTTGCACCACCATTCTCTATGCAGTTAAAAGTAATCTTATCGGCCATTCTGTATGTGATGTAGCAAAAATATGAAATGTAATATCTTGGAAGGCTTGCATCAAATGGAGGATTGTAAGCATATTATTTGATTTAAAAAGGAAATATCAGAAGGAAGCTAGCTTTTCTTAAGAAATTAGAAAACAGTTGTTTCATTTTTATTCTCTAATCAAAGCTTCTTCTTTTTTTTTTGTAGGTGTGAAGTGTAAGGATCTGGACTACCTAATAAATATTGAAAGAAAATCGAAATTTAAAGGTATCTGTTTGATGAAAAATTTCAGTTAATAGGTAGGTAAAATAGGATTTGCTACTTCCTCAAGCCAGTATGATACCTTTAGAGATAGAATCTTTGTTTATGCAGCATATATTCATAGTGTCTTGTAGCACATCAACTAAACTTTTGAAGGAAGTCTTTCTTGCTGCTACACAACAGAAAGTGTGATGCTATGAGCTAAAAATTTAGCTCAAAAAATGGAACATTCAGAGAGAAATTTTCCATTATGATATGAAGTAGCTCAATAAGGGTATAAAAAATAAGGCACTTTTGCACATCTAGAATAACCCAACAAGAAAGAAACTGTTCTATTTGGATAGTATTATAGGAGACATCAATAACTTATTTACCAGGCACTATATCCTATATGCTCCAATGTCAAATAAATCAAGCAAACTTGGGCTTCAGTATTTTAGAATTGAAATAAGTAGATGAGTCTAAATTCCAGATTTTAAAAAGAATGGAGAACCTGCCATTTATGAAATCAAACAATGAAGATAAGGATTACATGTTCCTAAGATATATTGTTCTAAAACAAAGTTGAAGAAAATAGTAAATTACAACTAATAGTTTAATTTCCCTTTTCAAAATAGCACCCAAGAAACTTGGTAACTTTAATTTAGTGATAAAACTAATTTCCAATGAATCATGAAAACTTTGGTTGATAGATCGGCAAAAACTGCCACTGAATCCAGAAAATAAAGAATTTTCTTCTCATAACGAATGTCATCCACAAAGAAACCCTCTCAGAAAGTAAAGACTTTTTCCTTTCAATGGCCAATGTCATCCACAAAGGAATGCTACCTCTTAAATCTTAAGTTGAAAGGTTGTCCACGTTTAAAAGTGGCATATCTTATCATACCACACGGATGCTTTGTGAGAGATTTTCTCATTCTTCAAGTTTTACCTGGACTTTAGTTATTTATATATTCAAAAAAAATTTATTCATGTTCAGATAATACATTTGGTAATAAAAATGATATAAAGCTATAGTGAGTAATAATGAAGTTATAGAAATAAATAACAATGTTAAAATATTCATAGATAATGAAATGAATACTTCTACCAATATTTTTTCTATATTTAGATTAATAAATTATAGTTTCATTGTATTTTGAGAGATATGATTACATTAAATTTGAATTTCAATATTACTTCCTTTAAAGTCTTAACTGAGTTTAAAGGGAAATTACTTTATATTTTTAATTAATTTTTAAAGCCACGATACATGCATAAGGTTTATCTGCTATGAAATAAACCTGATTCCTAAACTCATTCAAGTACATACTTCTGCGTCTGACATTCCCAACCAATTGAAAATAACTTTGTTTCCAGTACTTTCAATCATCTTTGCACTGCCACAGCAATATTTATCAAGGGGGGCCTTGTATTTCAACGATATGGAAGCCGACCCTGTTTATTACCGGATAGCATCGTTATGGAAACCGACTTTGTTAGTGTTGCTTGTCAATGAAGGTAAGCACTGGATGACGGTGTAGGATGCTGTGCATTGCTTGTTGTTCATGGAAAAATCGCATACTGAACCTAATGCGCATGGAGAATTTTTTATACGATCGTGTGCCGCTTTATTTCATTTATACGTGAGAAATTTTAAGTTGGTAATAAATTCAAAATGTGCCGTATATATTCGAGAGGTTGGTTGTAATATACATAATCAATATCTGTCACATCGTTTAATAAATCAGTGTTCCACGCTTATTGCGACTGCGTTACTTTATTTTTATTTTTTTGGAAGACTCGAGTTGGTAGCATAACCCAGCGTTTGAATCATAGTTTTTTAATGATTAGTTGTTAGCATAACTTTTATAATAAATCTTACTTTTAATCAATAAATTTAGGTAGCTACTTTTAAATATAACTTGGTTTGACTAGCTGATTTATCATGATTCTTCATACATGCTGAACTAACTTATTTCCTGGCTATTGAAACTTTTGCAAAAATGATACATATATTTATTGATGTTTTTCCTAAAAATAAGATTTATTATAAAAGTCATGCCTACTCATCATGGCAAAATTTCTAATTCACCACTAATGGTTGAATTGGTGATTCATAGCAAAGTTAAAAAACTATGTATATCGATGTAATCTACTAAGGAAAAGAGTTTCACCACGCTCTACTACTACTCTTCTCCAAAAGAGAAGAAAGGTACTCGGGTACTCCCATGCTCAAAAGAGTAGGAATCGAACTAAGCAGGAACCAAACCACAAAGCCCCCTTGCGCTTAAAAGAGTAGGAATAGAACGGAGCAGGAATCAAACCACAAAGCTGCTTCGCTGAGAGTAGGAATCAAACCCCTAACCTTCAAAACCACAGCTAAATATAGTGACCACCTTAATTTTACTAGGCGATTGAGTTTATCACAGAAATGAACGGTTGATCACACCATGAGGGCACAGCAGCAGCAGCTTCATGTGCGTGCGCCATTCAGTGTGGTACATTCAAGCTTCAGTGATGGGTCATAGGCTTCGTCATTTAAAGACTGATTGAATTGCAGCGTGCCTATGCAACCCACCAGCAGACGAATGGACAGTGTATGAGTGAACCTTATCTTATTAACTAGCACTAGGCACGATTCTCATCTGTCCAAAAACTCAACAAGTCGAGATATCACGCGTTGCTGTGGCTCTGGTGTGCCGCCAGCGCGGCGCTGGCAGAATTCATTTACGCTTACACCGACGTACTCAACCGACGGTGGCGAGGCTGCTCATGGCTGTCATGTACGGGCTGCTCATGAGCGTCCGCCACTATTCTCTTCGGTGGCGAAATTTTCAACTGCGGCTGCGTCCAGCTCCATGAGTTCCAAGACGTCATTATGGACATCGTGCACACTGTCGGCCGGCCAAACAGACTTTCGACGAACTGTACGCTATGCTGGAGACATTGCTGAACGAGCCCCTGGCGGAGCCGCCCGAGAAGGCGGAGCAGCGTAACTATCTGGTGGCGGTGCTTCTCGCCTCCCGCAGAGCCGAGTTCGGCCTCGATGACGTGCTCGGTTTCGTCGTGACCATGTTCGGGGCGGGCACCGATACCGTCACGATATCCGTAGAGTGGATCAAGACGGAGATGATGCAGAACGTGGAATTCCTGGCTAAGTGCCACGTGAAGATGCATTGCACCGTGGGCCGTGACCGCAGAGTTGTGGAGATGGACGGTGAGCGGCTGTCGTATCTGAACGCTGTGATTAAGAAGACGTACCGGCTGCGCCCTACTTTGCTGCTGCTGATACCACACCTTGCCGTGGAGGAGGCAGAGGTGGGCGGCTATGTCGTGCCGCAGGGTAGCCGGCTGATTGTGAATATGTGGGCAATTGGCCGTGATTCGGCGAATTGGGACAGCCCCGAGACGTTCAATCTGGAGCGATTTGAGTGGTCGCTTCCTGCCGGAATGTCACCGGCGGACGTCGATGTAGACGGGCACTTCGGCATGGTCTACACGACGATTGTGCCGCTCCGAATCCAGCCCTCGCACAGCTTACCCACGCACCTAT
Source organism: Gnetum montanum (assembly GCA_015680685.1). NCBI lineage: Eukaryota > Viridiplantae > Streptophyta > Gnetopsida > Gnetales > Gnetaceae > Gnetum > Gnetum montanum. Next base: position 185,748 of record MNCI01028378.1, on the reverse strand, counting down.
ATTACGATGGTTCCTTACCCAAAACAATATAATCTAATCTAATCCACTAAAAATCCTGGAGTACTCGAACGAAACTATTTCCCCATCTACCTATATATAGATTACCCAAGGGTGTAGTGTACATTAATGCTCTTATAAAAGGGATCATATCTACTTTCCTAGAGTTGTACCATCTTTCAAGTTCTTTGTTTCCATAAAAAATATATGAAAATGAAAAGAAGAAATTTTTAATACGGTGGTTATAAAGCCTTGATACATTTACAACGTTGAAAATATTATTAATGTAATCTTTCAAAGAGATAGGGTCACTAAAAAACAATCAACAAATTACAATTATACTATTATGCCAAATACTTATTTGATTTATTCTTTTTACCCCTATTGATGCTTTGTGAATTTGTAGAGTTTGTCTTTATTTTTCATGAAAATGTAATATATGCCTAATAGATCCTATGGGTCTTAAACATAATAAAGCTTGAATTCTACTTTCAATTTCATAATTTATTTGAATATGAGTCCACAAATTAATATAATGACTTATCTCAAGTGGGAGTTGATGAGAGCTCATTCTTGCTCTAGCAATTTTGAGTAGTAGACAACAAACCTCCTCTAACAAAATGTAGATAAAAATGCCTCTTTCTCAATGTGTTCAACCAAAGTTTAGCTAAGACTTTCTCTTTTATAGTATTCCGAAAGAGCCCTTTGTTTAAGGAAGATCCTCCATTATAATATTCCATGACTAAAGCGATAATTTTCATTGATGCAACCATCTATTTTCCTATATAACATTCATTATCTCCTAAGCATAATTGACTTTCTCCTTGTAACTTAATTTCTAAGTATAAGCAATAAATTGACAAATGGCTTCAACTTAATTTAATCATGTAGATAAATTTAGAATTAAGGTCACATCATTTGCAAAGATAAATATGTTCAAAAATAATACATTCATTGACTCCAACATGATTGGAGGCATTTTGTATTCATTCCTCCAATTTATCTATAAATATGCCAAAGAGGGGAGAGGACAAAGGACAACCATGTTTAACTCCTACTAAGATATTAATAATTATTCTTTCTCTAGTAAGACTATCTTCAATAAGAATGTTAACTGTCTTGTAGATTCTTTTAGTAACAAAAATGACTTGTTATAGAATGTTAATGCTATCCAATCTCTTTCAAGGTTTATCTCAAGAAACAAAATCATATGCCTTGGAAAATCAACAAAATAGATAAAATTCTCATGGTTGGGGATTTTTTCTTTCTTCATATAATAACACCAAGTTATTAAATAGTCTATAGTAGAATGATTCTTCCTGAAACCTCCTTGTGACTAAACATAAAGATCTTACATTTTTGCCAATGAACTAATTTTATTCTCTAAAATAATTTCCAATATCTTAGTGAATACTAAATTAATTACAATCAATCAATAATTATTAATATTTATTCTATCTTATTTTTTTAAAATAAAAATTACTTGAGTAGGATACCAAGAGCAATCAAAACCATGTCAAAGCCCTTTATTAAGAAGATTACAAGTTGCTTTCCATACTAATGAGCTATGCATCAAGGAAGAAAAGAATGTGAAAATGTGTTTTAGAATAAGTTCTAAAACGTGAGGCTATTTAGAAGACATCCCAAAATACACAAAGGAAATAAGTTTATATTATTTATGAATTTAGGTAATGTATATCATAAATGCAATAATTTATAGCATAGTGATATTGTTTCACAAATTTTTTAACACATCAATATGATTTCATTTATGGTAGATACCCTGCATAAATATGGTTTTTTGCATAACCTATTTTTATGGTAGTTTTTAGCATAGCGATATGATTTCATATTTTTTGCAAACTCAAAAGCGCTTTCATTGTGTATTTTACATATTCAAATGCATTCTCATTTTCAGTATATTCAAGACATACCTCACATCAAAAAATGTGTATCTTTAGTGCATAGCTAATGGACCATCTATTTAAGAAACTCTACATATGATCCATCGACATCAACACCTTTTCCAAAAGATAATCTATGAATCCTTACAATAATGTTATCAAGGGATAACTCAAGAGCCCTAGAGTTATATTGCATAATAGTGTGAGCCTCTTAATTAAAAAGGTTATTAAAAAAAGTTTGAATAATAGAGTAAAAACATTTCTACCATTTTGCTGTTTGTCTAAAGAAAACTTAAAATCTTATTACATTAGCTTTAATCTCAATGATCATTCTTTCATGTTCATTTCTAAGGAGCTTCCTTTTATAAAATTGAATAAGAGTTTTATACTTCTTTTGTATTGAAACATCTAAATTTGAAGATAAAATGCCTTTATGAGCTATCAAACAATCGACATTAAACCAATGTTTTCTAGAAATAAGCCTTTTCTTAATTTGCACTTAAGCAGTCATAGACAAAAGAATATTAGTCAAATCTAGCTCACTATCTTTATTGACCAACATATTAGCCACTTCTGTTTGGAAATCCTAATGAAGGTCTTCTATGAGATAATGAGTACTACATTTGTTAGTGTGTATAATTAACTAAAGCAGCAATAGTAAAGTTGGAATAATGATTAGGTAATTTTAGGAGTTTTTCCCAATATTTTTTTTATTATATCTATATTATCATGAACTGACAAGAGAAGATCAATGCAAGAGTTACCTTAGTGCCCAATAAAGGTGAAATGAGATGAGGAAAAAAATTTATTGATGTCATTAAGTATTAAAAATTCTAAATAATAAGATCATTTTAAAAAATGCATACCCCTTTGATTTGTAATATGATTAGTAGATGATCTTGTGTGAACTAAAAAGAGCTCTTTGTGAACTTTAACTAAGGATTCCAAACAAGACTTTGAATTTAATTTTATTTAACACAAGCATTAAAATCCCCACAAAGAAAAACTTTACCCAGCTTAGAAAATTTTATAATATGTTGACCTAACTATTAAAAAAGATTCTCTCATAAAAAATTAGCAAATTTATAAAGATAAGAATACCTTGGAGCAAAATAACAAAAAAAGAATATAAACTATATCCAAAATGCATTTAATTTAAACTCTCAAATATTAGTTATTATTGTCAACTTTGTGCATCTTAATGAAATGATATGTGGAACTTTTAATTAAATGAGCAATACCTCCACAAGGTCTACCCTTTATATTGAAACATTTATTTCTAATAAAAATGATATGAAAGCTTGGAATCGAGATAGTTAGAGAATATTTTTCTTCCTAATTTTTAGCAAAATTAAACAAATCAAAATACCTAAAGAAATGACTAGTATCTAAACAAGCATCTTTATTAGCAAATGAACCTTAAACATAAGGAAATCACATGTAATAGAAGAAAAAAATCCCCATTTTGAGGATTTACCATCTCCTTAATGACTGCAATATATTTATAGTTAAAGTAACCAATTTTACTTTTAATAGGAGCTTATTTAACTTCCTATCATTCTTTCTATTTTTTTTTCTCTTTTCTTACATCCTATTTTTTGGTTAGATCCTTATTAATCTAAATATGTTGTCCTTTCAAGGTACTTTTATTACTCTAAATGTTATTTCTTCCATGCCAATCAACAAACTTAATAAGAATTTGTCAAGGTTTTTCCCCCTTTGGATCAAGTTTGTATGTACTAATAATTGGGATAAGAGAAATATGCATTTTTTGTAAAGAAATCTAGCATAACCTACATAAGATCCTCATCCTTTTCTTAAGAGATTCTCACAAATTAAAAACTATGAATCTTCTCATGTTTTTCTTCATCTTCATGTATTTTCTTAGCAATTGCAAAGGGAACTACTCCTAATCTTAAGTGAGTATTTATTATTTTTGATGCAAGAGAATCCAGTTTTGACTAAAGAGTGTCAATATTAGTATTAACCTAGGTTTCTTCAATATTCCAAAATGAATCTTTGACCTGTATAACTATTATATTGGTTTGTATCTTTTTACCATAACTTCAACTATGGATTCCAATTGCATAATTCTATATGCCATGAAATTTAAAGTTGTAACCACATTGTTCTATTCCTCATGCAAAACCATAAATCCTACCATTGAAACCTTGCTTTTTATTCATTCCTAAACCACTTAAAATGAAATATGTTATTTTCCACTCACCTTTAGTATACAAATGGGTCAAAAGCATCTCAAATCTTTCTAAATCAACTTAAAGAAACCTTTAATTTTAATAAAAAAATTGCAAATGATTATCACCCATGCTCTTCTATTGCTTCAAACAAATTTCCACATAAGCCAATCAAATCTACAATCTACCATGAGGATTTTGATACCAAATTAGACTCCTAGCTATGTTAATAATAAATTAATATTGCTTCTAAAGGTTTTCATCTAAAGAACTAATCAAAATAAGTAAAATAAACAAGTCAATGGAACATGTTGTGTAGGAATAGATTTTTTGGATGTGAAATATATCTTACAACATATACTCTAGAGCTTAATCATAGCACAATAATATATCACATCAACATATTTGGAATGAAACATGTTACTACAAATTTCAAGCTTCATATTCTAATTTACTAAAGTAATGTCTCACTAACTAAATATATTCATCCATCATTAGTAGACCCATTAATGTTAAAGACAGTCATATTTTCTCTTGTCATATCCTTTGTGACATTTGTAAATAATATTATTTTTCTTTTTGCTCAATTAGTTGAGATCATGGACAAATACTTTACTTTTATTCTAATATAGATGAACTCCTTAACATATTATTACGATTATTAAAATATTTGTTAGGTAATTAAGATTGAAAAGATTGATGATTATAAGTAACATATTTGGTTGAATATTATTTGAAAAAAATGCCATTTATTCCTTCCTTTTTGGTACTTTCATCCATGGGCTGCAACATATTATGGAAAGCTAGATTTATAAAATTCTAAAAAAAATACCTTTTCAATATTTAGAATAAGATATATTGAAAATTAAATTAAAGTGTAAGGTTTATATATGTGGAGGCTTTAATGCAAGGATTGGATCTAAGAAAATTTATATTCTAGGATGGGAGAATAATTAAGAATGGATAAATATACAAGATTACGGCCATTAGAATTGGATAGAAAAGAACATCAAATGTTACTAAAACAAATTATACATGAAAGTACATGTTAAAATAGGGATAAAGCCTTGGTTTTATCATTTTAAATGAGAATTCAAACATTTTTATTAATCTCAAGATTTATTTTTGAAAAAGAATAAAGATGTTCATGTATTGATTTACTACTAACCACCCCTCAAAATGTACCAAGAATTATTGATTTTCAGGTTGTTGATAAATTAATAGAATCTCTACAATATTTTATCTAGTTTTTCATTAAATAAATTCATTCTAACTATAAGCAATACTAGAAAATAAGATGTATTATAGTTACAAATACAAAATCTTTTTATTAAGAGGTATAAAGTTTGTTGAAAATAAAAAAAATTTAAAGATCAATTAGAAGACATATTGATATATGTTGCAAAAATTGTTACGAGGCAACAAAAGTTTATGGGTTAGAAGAAATGGTTTAATGAAAAATGTCTACAAGCAAGATCAGCTACAAAAAATCCCTATAATAAACAAGATTTGAATAAAAACTATATGAAATTGGTTTAAGAGAAAACAAAGAAATTTATAAAAGAGTACCAAAATAACATGATGCAAATGATAAGGTAAGATTCACAAAAATTTTAGAAATTTTTTAGAAATAATGTTTCTCCAAGTGATGATATTTCCATTGCATAGATAAAAGGATTTTACAAAACTTTTTTTTGTCACAAGAAAAATATCATAACTAGTTGTAGATTCCTAGAAATTTTACAGTTGATGTATGATGAAGTAGTAGATGGAATTAAGAAATTAATTTCTAGAAAAGGTATAAATGCAAAAGGATTTTATGATAAATTATTAAAATATTGTTAAGAGCTAGTTTGGAGAAAGACTTCGAAAATGCTTAATGAATGACTTCAAAATGGTTTGTCTAGAAAGTGGATCATTAGTTTACATTTTTTAATAAAGGAGACAAATCAAATTTAAAGAATTAGAAATTGATCATGATTAGTAACTAGCTTGTAGAATTGTAAATATAATTTTGGAAGAAAAATTATAATCTTGGATAAAAAGAAATAATTTACATGTAGTTTTGCAAGCAAGATTTTTTTTAAAAAAAGGAAGGCATTCTATATTGGATCATCTAGTTATTCTCAAATATTGCATTGAACAAGAAAAATGAAAATAAGGTAAAACATTTATTTACTTTGTGGATTTTATTAAAACATGTGACTTCTTTACAAGAGAATAGTCATGAAGTAGACTTCTCCAATTTAAAGTTGAATCTAGTTTAGTCAATGCCATTCAAAATTTATACAAAGAAATAATTATTGAATTAATGGATGAAGAAACTATATAATCTTGTTAGTTTTACAATAATATAGGAGTAAAGCAAAGTTGTCCTCTTTCACTAACATTGTTTGACATTTTTATGAATGAACTAGAACAAGTGTATTAAAGAGGTACTTATAAATCATGCCATTAAAGTAGCTTAGTTATGACTTTTAATCTTTGCATATGAAGTAGCACTAATAGAAAATTCAAAAACAAGGTTAAAAGCTATGTTTCATCAACTACAATAATTTTGTGAATGTAATAAATAAAGGTGAAGATTGATAAAACAAGAGTGCGAATTTGTGGAACTAATAAGAGAGATTATCCTTCTAACTAAGTAATAACATATTTGAGATTTTGGATACATATAGATATTTGGAAGTAGAATGATTTGAAAATTATAAGTGAAAGTATTGTATATCATAACAAGTTAAAAATTGCCAGGAGGCTTTCTATACAATGCAGTACAAATGTAGAAATAACAATATTTGGACTTAGATAACTTAAAAATATCTTTTTAAAAAAATTGTACAAACTATAATGCTTTATGGCAATATGATGTGAGGCTTAAGTCTTGGTTAGTAATCATGGAAGAAATTGAAAAACTTTAAAAATAGTTCATGTTGGATGAATTCAAGGTGGAAACTCAAGTTTCATATGCAATACTTTTATTATAATTGAATTTTTTTTGTTAAAAGATAAAGCAATATATTAATTCTCAAAATTATACTTAAGTTATAAAAATAGTAATAAGATTTCATAAGAGATTGTCTGAAAATCTTAGCAATAGGATTGGTTTCATGAAGAATGATTATGACAACAAAAATGAGGTACTATTAATATTGATGAAATACTAAATTTAGAACAATCTTTGAAACTTGTTACAATAAAGTTTTAGAGAGATGGAAAAATGAGGCATAAATACAAAAAAAAAAATTTAATTTTACTAACAAAATATTAGAGGGTAGACATGATAAGAAAAATATCAACTATAATGAGATAACACCATCTTAGAGTTGAAATTGAAAGATAGAATAATGAGTAGCATGAAGAAAAAAATATGTTGAGTGTATTTACTGCAAGTAGTAGAAGATGAGTAACACAAGTTATTAGAATGTTGCAAAAAAAAAATTATTTAGAAGAAAATGAAAAATCTATAGTCAGTATGAGTTAATCAAGCTACAAATGTTTGATCCAAGAAATTCTATAGAAAACATGTTCAAGTTATATGAATATTAGACACATCTACTATACTTAGGATTTATAAAACATTAATTTATCTAACAAATCCTTTGGTTCTATCCAACCATAACAAAATATTAATATCAATATAAGTATAAAATGGGTATTTATGTTAGCCTAGTGACAATGTTCTTGATTCAGAAGCTTTAAGTTATGAGTTCAATTCCAGTGGGTAGTATTAAGTTATAAGATAAAGTTTTACTTTTCCTATATCTCTTTAGGACTAGCTAAATATTATTAAAAAATTTCTAGTTTTTACAACGTTCTTTTAAGTATCTAAATTTATTAATGAAGCATTACTAACATGATTAATTAGAACATGCAAGTTGTGAACTACAAGTCATAGGTTTAATTCTAAGGGGTATATTGAGATACATGCCACATATGAGTATGATAAAAATATAAAATTGAAACAAAGATTAAAATTCTATTATATCTATATTGACCCAAAGGATCAAAACCTAAAACTTTGCATACTTTAATTATTAATTTTTAATGTTGTCAAATGTGTTTCAATTGATTAACTTATTGTTATTACTATTATTGTCGTTGTTAGTTTCCTACATATCTGAATGCAATCTACTTGGTAAGGTATTTTGTTAAAATTTGATATGCTTTGTTTTAGTACTATTTAAACCTAGTCATAGATATTCTGAATATTTTATGGTTAAATAATGAAATCCAATTACCCTAGGAGGTTTTTCTTTTGTTAGTTATTATGCTTTTACAAGTATGTGGATATACATATTTTATTCTTTATGCACATTTAGTTATTTATATTCAATCTTTATTATGCACATTTAGTTATGCACATTTATGCTTTATTATGCACATCTAGTCATGCATCTTTTATTTTTGTTATGCATATGTGATTATATAATACTTTATTCATGGAGCAATTTTAACTTGAGCCCTATCCAAAACATATTATTTATTACCTTTTATTAGTAAAGTAGGAATTGAAGCTCATTTTTAATTATAGTTAAATATTTCATAAATCATCTTTATTAAGGAAGTACCTTAAGATGATTTCCTACCAAAAATTTGACCTTATCAATATGCCCATGATGTTCAAAAGCATAGATTTTGACCTTTGGTTCACTAGAATCAAAGTTACAGTTTTTGAGATATGACATTTTCTAATTTGCTAAAATATTATAAAAGTTATGGAATTTGAATTAGACGACTATGATAAGTGAAGCTTAGGTGAGATTTTAGCATATGATTAGGTAGAGCACTTGATAAGAATCCTACAGGTTCAAAAGGAACTTGATTTGGAGTCTTGGTGTATGTTATGAGAGATATTAGTGAAGAGAGGAAAAAGGAGAAATGAACTCATAAAAATAAAAATGATAAAAAATGAGTTAAAAATCAAAATTTTCAATAAAAGTAAAGTCCAACATTGAATTTTAAGCATGTTCATGTGCTTTTTTCATAAATAATTTGTATATGCTTTATGTTTTAACATAAAGCATGTGTTAAAACTTTATTTTCATTACCTCTGTAATGTGTTTTTCATTCACTACCTCATTCCTCTTGTTTTCTGCCACCATTTTTTGCACAACCCTATCATAGAGGTAGTATGAATTCCAACAATGAATGTGAAGGATAGTCGGATTAAAAGGCTAGACATGAATAATATTCCTCGATTTGAAGGGGGTTATAACTTTGATCCACAGAATCATCTCCATGCTTTTCAAGATGCATGTGCCTTGTAGAACATAGAAAATGAGTGCCAAAAACTTAAGTTTTTTCCATGTACACTCATCAAAGAAGTAGAGAACTAGTATTGGTCTTTAGAGCCGAAATCTATCAAATGATGGAGTACCATGCTTGAATCGTTTAACGATAAATAGAAAACATACTCCAAAGTGTCCGACTTGAGAAGGTAAATCCAAGGATGAAAAAAGGAACACATGAACCCTTGGATGCCACCATCGACTGATACTATTCCTTAATGCACAAATGTCTTAGCCATGGTTATTCTCATCTGGATCAACTTTGTCACATTGTAGATAGGCTTCAATTAGAAATGAGGAGAATCCTTGGTGTCTATGCTTAGGAGCAACTATTAGAATCAAGTGTCCATTAGATACAAAGATTACTTGAGTAGGAAGCTACAGAGGAGGGTGAATTAAGAAAAAGAGAAAGTGTAGAAGAGTATAATCATGATCCTTCCATTTGTAAGAGGGAGGTTCAATTCTATGATAGTGAGGATGAATCTGCATCTGATGAGATGGTGCATGAGAAAACCTTGCTATTCTAAAAAAATCAATCTGAACTTACAACCAAGTTTGATTAGTTATGGGACTCCATGGATAGTAGATTTCAAATTGTCCTCAAAATTTCTAAAGAATCCAAAGGACAAGGTAGTGATCATGAGCATAGGAGGCATAAGGAAGTTGAATGTGCCTCACAAAGGTAAGGACAAGATTTTTGTGATAGAAGATGTTGTGAACAACAAATAAGATGATGATGGTAGGTGTGACATCTACCAATATGAACATCCTAAGGGATGTTGCCCCATAGTGTCACATTTACAGGAGTCTGGGTTGTATACTTTAAATCCATGACTAACACAAAGGAAAACATCCAACAGATTACCTTATCCTCAAGATAATTTTAGGCAATTCCACTAGCAACAACCATATTATCCAAGTAAAGCTCCACCGTAGCCATATGAGTAGTATCAATAGTGACAGCAACCACGATCATGGGCTTTAGAACCACCGAGGCAACAATACCCTTACTGATAGCCTAATCCTTATGGGTACTACATTCAGCAACCCCTGTCTCCACATGACTCCTTTAGTCATGTTTCTACTTTCCAATTTTACTACCATCCTTTTGATTATTATTGAACTCATTATCCACATGAAATAAGGGATACCATCTCTTACCCTTATCCTCCCCCTATCCCTACACATGTTCCTCCTCTAGTTGCACAACTACCACCTTCTCCACCTATGTGAGGTGAATTACTAGCTCAATCGCAACAATGCAATGCTATTGGGGCTATTAATCTATAATTGGTTCATCAATTAGATGGGTCAAAAACTTGTTCAAAGAAAAGACCTTTCTTTCGATTTCACAGTCCACCTAAGCCCTCAAATACACTAGCAGTTAACAACCCTATCCCTGCATCTTTCTTTGTATCAAATACATTTAAGTTTCCTTTAAATCAATATCTACCTAGGATCCATATTATCATGCTTACTCATACTATATTTGATTGGATCCATGCTGGAAACCTTCCTAGGAAACTAGTTGATTCTAGAAATCCTCTCATTTATTTGTAGATTTCTGGGAATGAATTGTGCAAGGCTCTTCTCAATTTAGGTTTTGGTGTCAATTTAATTTCTCATGAGATGTACACTACATGGAACCTAACTCCTCTCAAGAAGAGTAATATGAGATTAAAACTGGTAGACCAATCCATCACTATTCCATTGGGATTGGGGGAAGACATTGTCTATGGGTGGTCTTATCCTATTAATTTCCTAGTGATCAAGGTGGAGAACTATAAAGGGGATTTCCCAATCATCATGGGAAGGGCATGCCTTAGCACCATTGATGCAAGAATGGACATAAGAGATCTTTCCTTGAAAATATCCAAATAAAATGCATTCAGAAAGATCGAGAAGAAGAGAGCTCTATGCATCGCGTACAGTGATACAGGGTGTAATTATGTGTAGAAACTCTGGGCCATGAAACAAGCATCTTTGCATGCAAGCAGTGTGCACCAAAAGCAAAAATCCAAAGGTGTCTGTATGTAACAGTCACAAAATAGAAGGGCACCTAGTGGCTGATCATTGATTCTAAGAGTAGAACACTTTGCATGGAATCGACTAAGAGGCTGACATGCACACATGTCACAAGCATGGATGAACTAGAGCAAGTTCATCACCAAATCCTTGATGAGACAAATGATGATACTAACTAGGAAGAGTTGGATAGTCTTGAAAATTTCAAACAAGATCCCCTTGAACTAAAAACGCTATTAGCTTGAATGGAATATGTGTTTTTAAAAAATGGGAAGCTAGTCATAATCAATGAAAATCTTACTTTAGAGAAAAAAAATGCTATTAAAGGTAGTTGAAAAATGATCAATAGCTTTTGCTTGGTCATATCCTAAACTCATAAGGATTTATCCTAGGATATTCCAACATTGCATCTACATTGATCTAGCCATGAAGTCAAAAGGATAATTATAGAGGTGATTGAACCCCAGAATAAAGTATATCATCAAGAAGGAAATCAAGCAACTCCTCAAGGTGGGGTTCATTTATCCCATGGTAGATAGTGAGTGAGTTAGTCCACTCATGATTTTGCCAAAAAAGAAGGCAAGTGGTGGGTTTGTATCTATTCTTGAATACTAAATATGGAAACATTTAAGGACCATTTTCCATTGCCATTTTTTGATAAGGTGCTAGACACAATATTTGGGCATTGTTACTACAATTTTTTGGATGGTTATAGTGGCTATAACCAAATTCAAATTGCAGTAGAGGATCAAGCTAAGACAACATTCACAAGTCCCTAGGGAACTTTGCATATCGCAAGATGCCATTTGATTTATGAAATGCTTCTGATACATTCCAATGCCTCATTTTGAGCATTTTTCAATAGAAAATCAGTAGTTGTGTGGAAGTCTTCATGGATGACTTTTCCACTTATGGAGCTACATTTGAGCAAGCCTTGAACCACCTTGAGCAAGTGCTAAAATGATGTGTTGAAACCAATTTGTGGCTTAATTGGCAAAAAAGTCACCTAATGGTGTAGGAAGGCACTGTATTGGGGCATAGAACATCACAAGTAGGAATTGAGGTACACCTTGAGAAAATAAGGGTCATCCAATGAATAACCTATGAGCCAAAAATTTTCAGAGATGTTCGATCATACCTTTGACATACTAGCTACTATTGATGATTCATAGATAATTTCTCTAAGATCACAAAACCATTGGTGAAGAAAGATGCTTCTTTTGTCTAGACTACAAAATGTGAAAAAGCATTCCAATAACTAAAAGAGAAACTTGTAGAAACTCGAATCCTACAAGAATTTGACTAGTCTAGATCATTTTATATCATGAAAGATGCATCAAATTATGCCTTTTAAGTCATGCTTACATAATTAGATGACAAGAAACATTCATATTACATCCACTGCACTAGCCAAGGCATTTTTGATGCACAACTAAACTACACCACTACAGAAAAATAGTTGATAGTATTGGTGGTTGCTCTAGAGAAGTTCAAGCATTATGTGCTTGGATACAAGGTGTTTGTGCACATAGACCATAGTGCCATTTACTTATTGATAGACAAGCCAATGGTGAGCTCCCATGTCATATGGTGGCTAGTGATCTTACAGTACTAAGAATGTGATCATTGATTACTTGTCTTGATTGCTATGGAATGACAAAGAGAAAGAAAACCCACTATCTAACATGTTTCCTAATGAACTCCTCTTTTCTATAGCTATAATTGAAAAATTGCCCAATAAGCCTAAATGATATGATGACATTCTCACCTATCGTCTTACTTAATAGATTCCATAAGGGTTGGACCACCAAAAGAAATAGTTGTTACTTCACTAGGTAAAACACTTTATGGAGATCAATGAACACCTTTACAAGGTGTGCACTGATGACCTTGTTTGTTGGTGTATCCCTAATGCTGATCAACTATGCATTCTCCAATATGCTCATAAAGGTCCTTGTGGAGGACACTATGCTAGGAGATGCATGATCATTAAAATCCTGATGGTAGGTTACCATTGGCCAACAATCTTTAGGAATGCTCATCATTATCTTCACTCTTGTGAATGATGTCAATGAGATGGTGGAACGACTACTCAAATGAAGAGACCTTAATAATGGATTCAACCACTAGAATCCTTTGACATATGGGGCATTGATTTCATGGATCACATCATGCCTATGTTGAATGGAAAGACATACATCATAGTTGCTATTGACTATTGTATGAAATGGGTAGAAGTAGTAGCTTTCATTGACTATACATCTTCTATTGCTACTTGGTTTATATAACAAAATGTTGTAAATAGGTTTGGTGTGCCACATGAATTAATTTTTGATAATGGAACTCACTTTATAGGTACTACATTTTGGAAGCTCATGCAATGCTTGGGGGTTGAACATAAACTCATAACATCCTATCACCCCCAAGCCAATGGTCAAGCTAAGATTACCAATAGGGATATCACAAGGATTGTAACAAGAATTGTTAACAAATATAGGAAATACTGGAGCACAAAACTCAATGATTCCCTTTGGGCCTACTGCTCAACATGGAAATTTTTTATAGGCTATTCTTCCTCTGAGGTTATGTATAGAAAATTACCAATACTTTCTATTCAATCCAAGCTCCATACACTTTCAACAGCATGTGACCTCAACCTTGACTTGAGTCTAGCACAAAAAGAAAGACTAATGAATCCCAACTTGCTAAAAAAAATGGATTAGTGCCCCTATCATCTAACGAGTTACACAAGGCCTACAACAAAATCGTCATGATCTTAAAATTAGAAAAATAAAATTTCAATTAGGAGATAAGGTTCTTTATTGAAACCATGCATACATACCTCAATGGACTAAGTTCCCAATGTTGTGAAAAGGACCTTACATCATTTACAAAACTTTCTTTTTGGATCTACAAACTTGAGAGCCTAGAGAAGAAATAGCTAGTCAACATCTAACAAATCAAACCTTTCCATGAGTATAAGCTAGAAAATACAATAAACACCTCATTAGATGGACAACCATGCTTCATATTTTGGATCTTCTCCTTTCAACTTAGTCATGGGGGAGATGGCCATCCATACTAACCATATAAGTGACCCCTTAGTTTTTCTTCTTTTTGTTTTACACATTTTTTTGTTTTACAACTTTTTGTTTTATACATTATTTATTTTATGTCCTCTTGTTTTCATGTTATTAATCTTTTCTAATTTTTCTTTTACACCATCATTAGTACATTTGCTATTTCTTGAAAATTTCACACTTTCTTTTATATTTTCTTTTATTTTATTTTGGTTTGATTTTCTAACTTTTTGTTAATAAGTGCAAGGTACAATGGTAATGCATTGCTTGATGGTGGTATGTACTATTTTTGTTATTTGATTGTCGGTGTCTAGTTTCTGGCTTTGAATTTTGTTACTGATGATTAGGACATGGTTTCTTTTTCATGCAATACGTAGTGAGTCCACAACATCCACCCATCCACAAGCTATATGGTTTTTCTTATTTTCGAAACATGGAGTCCCTTTTCATTAAGAAAACTTTAACAAATTTGTGACTTTGGTAGTTTCTAGAATTGAAAACTATTCAAAGGCTTGAACAGGGTGTGGCTTCAAGGGGATTCAATATTCTTTGTACCTTTCTATTTTCCTAGATGCATATGTGTTTTCATGGATTTCTTATTGTTTTGTGTTGAGCAATAAAAGGAAGTTGAATAAGTCTTTGCATGGTGTGATTCTCATCAAGAAAAAAATGATGAGAATTCAAAGCACACCCCTTAGAAAAAAAATGCATACGTCTTTGCATGGTGTGGTTATCATAAAAAATGATGAGAATTCAAAGCACATCCCTTAGATAAAATAAATGCATACATCCTTGCATGCTATGGTTCATATTTCAAAAAAAAATGATAGAAATTCAAAGCACACCCATTAGACAAAATAAATGGGCTACAAGCACTGGTTATGGGACTAGTTCCCTCTAAATAAGGCCCTTCCTCACTTTCTACTTCTCTTTTCTTATCTAATAAGGAATAGTGGTTGTTCTATGGGAGCACTCTTATGTCTCAAGGGGATGGAATAGTCTTAGAATGATGATGCAAAGTCACTAAACATGGTTAGTTTTGGTTTGGACCAAGGATGGATCCTATCAAATCATTTAACCACAAAATCCACAAAGGGACTTCATGTGACTGTAATTAGGAACTTCATTTCACTCTCTCTCATCCATCTATGCTTTCCATGTCTCACCTCACTACTGGTTTCATGTTCTTGTTCAATGTCCTAGTTTTTTCTATTGAAATTCTTATTTAGTTTTTTTTTATTTGGGTTTTTGTACTTAACATTCCATAATCATTAATCACCCACAGAGTCCATGGACTCTTTGGTTTGAAGTTATGTAAGGGCATAAGGCTTGTGCCTGCTTTGGGGAGGACCCACTTGCATATCTTTTGGTTGGGTTAGTTAAGTTCTTTACCCTCAGACACTCTACAATTAAATTATTTTTGTTTACCCCATCAATGACATCCAATTGTGCACATCTTCACAACATATTTCTATGAACTTTCCTTTTTTTTGTTGTGAATTCTTACACCCTCTTCAAATATTTTCCTATGTCAAACTCTTTCGAATTCAATGGACCACTTATCTATTTTACCCTGTTTATCAACCTTCCCACTAACACTACTAAAGGAATTAATCTATCACAATCACAACCTAGTTGAGTGTAACCATCGATGAGACAAGGCATTTAATAGCTATGTGTTGCACATTGCGTACTAATCCATGATTCTATTGTGATTACAGTGGGAAGAATGAACTAGAAGTAGGGCTATCTTCACCAAGGATGATGTAGCAACACCTTATGATGAGGACTGTTCATGGTTGTTGGATCTTCTCTCTCACTCTTAAACTGCCAAGAGGTGTTGGATGTTAATGTTATCCATGGTGTTCACTTCTCTTATCATGAACAACCAATTTTGTAAAAAAAAAAGTTGTAACTTCATACACTTGAACACTTAGAGTTTGTTTATTCAATATGAGTTAGTTTGTATGTCAGTTAATAATCCCATACTTACCCAATATTTTTTAAAGAACTTATTCCTCCTCTTCACTTAAGAACGAGTTTTCATTCAGTCATGGGGGTATGATGAAGCATGTTTTCATTTGCTTTGATGTCAAGTATCCAACATTAGAGCCAAGATGTGAGGTTAGGTAGGTATATGTCAGCCTATAAATATAGTGCCTAGGCTACTAATTTGGAATTAATTTTCATATTAGTTCTTATTCATTGTAGGAAAGCTCTTGTTTATTTTCTCCAAAGTTAGAATATTTTCTAAGTACCTGTAGAAGTAGTCTAAGTGTGTATAGATCTTTGTTTGAACATTGATGTACCTAAGCACAACAATGTGATGGGAATAAAATTGAACTCTTTTGACAATCCTTGTAGTAATGAGAATAGATTAATATTTTCTTTCATGCATTTTACTTTAATGCATTTGAATTAAGTGATTACTTTCCAGTTATTAATGAACACAATCATGACCTCTTTGAGCATACATATAGTACTTGGTAACCTAGAAATGCTTAGCATTTGGTAGTCCAATAGCACTATATTTATTCAAGATGTGTCAAGGAAAGTGGGATGGGTACTTGTGTTAGGCTAGCTAGGTAGTAAATGAATTAGATTTTAAATTACTCCACTTTTCATTCTTGTTGTAGGTGATTAAACTTATAAAATATAAAATAAGAAAAATCATGTACCTCAATTACACTTAAACCATACCCTTGAGCCTCACATGTGTAGTTGGGAAGACAATGAATGTTCCCAACATCCATTTCACTTCCTAGACGAACTTATGTACTAGAGAACTATAGGTCCACATAATTTGACTAGATCATGCATAACTACCTTTGTGATTCATATGGTTGGACATAGGGGTACCCCTCCACTCATCAAAGTAATTCTCAATGCAGTAAGCTTCTAATTTCATGAGGTTCAAATGTCACAACTATCATGCTTATACAAACAATAATCCATTGGATCAAGGTAGGGGCTCTCTCATAGAAAAGAACTAATCCAAGAAGTCCCTTGATTTATCTCCAAATAGCAGGATAAAAACCATGTAGAGCTCTATTAGATTCTAGGTCTAGAGTAAATTTGATATCTCAAGACATGTACGAGGCTTGGAACCTCCCACTACTAAAGAAAAGTAACATTAGTTTAGAGCTTCTAGACTAGTCAATCATAGTTCCACTTGGATAGGTGGATGATGTGATTACCACTATTAGTGGCTGGTCCTATCCTATTGATTTTCTAGTTATTCATGTGGGGGAAAGCCAAGGAAGAATTCTCAATTATCATGGGAAACTCTTGGATTAGCACTGTGGATGCTAAGCTTGGAATTCGTGATTTATCTTTAGAAATTTCCAAGGAAGATGAAGTTAGAATCATACACAGAAGAAGGGTTCCATGTATCACATACAACAATCAAGGATGTAATTTTGTGTAAAGAATTTAGGGTATTAAACAAAAATAGACTAAGGCATGTAATCAATATGTAGAAATAAGATGTGTGCAAAATTGCCTATATGTAGTAACCACCCAATAAGAGGGCACCCAGTGGCTCATTACTAATAAAGAAACTCAATATAATAAGTACATGGAACTAGAAGAATAGATCATTACTACCTATGTTGCAAAAATAGATAAGTTGGAACAACTAAGAAAAAGACACTTTTACCCTTAGAAAAATTAGGAGGAAGAAATAGACTAGGAACACTTGGAAATCCTAGAAACAATGGAACTAGAACCATTGGAATTAAAAATCCTATTGGAAACATTAGAATATGCATTTCTAAACAACAAAAAGCTAGTAATTATCAATGTTAACTTAGACAAAGAGCAAAAGGGGAAACTACTAGAAGTGCTCAACAAATGATCTACAATGTTCGCATGGTCTTATGATGAGATCATAGGAATTGATCCATGAATTTGTCAACACCAGATCTATACTAATCCTATAGTCAAACCAAAATGGCAACCTCAACAAAGGCTTAATCGTAAACTAAAGGATGTAGTTAAGCAAGAGTTGCAAAATTTGTTAAAGGAAAAATTCATTTATCCAATTGCGGATAGTAAGTGGGTAAGTCCTTTGGTGATAGTTCCAAAGATGAGAGGCAAATGTTGCATTTTCTTTGACTTTCAGCTGTTGATTTCAGCCATATTTAAGGATCATTTTCCACTGCCATTTGTTCATCAAGTCTTGGATACAATTCTAGGACATAAATATTACAATTTTCTAAATGGGTACAATAGATACAATCAAATCTACATTGTGCTCAAAGACCAAGAGAAGACCATGTTCACCAGCCCATGGGGAACATTTACTTATAGAAAGATGGCTTTTGGTCTTTGCAATGCACTAGCAACCTTCTAAAGATTGATCTTAAGTATACTATAGAAGAAAATAGGCAATGGTATTAAAGTTGTTAGGGATGATTTCTCCACATATAGGCTAGATTTCAAACAAGCACTAGATTGGCTAGAGCAAGTACTTGAATGATGTGTTGAAACCAATTTAAAGTGCAACTGGAAAAAGAGTCATCTTAAGGTCCAGGAAGGCATAGTGTTGGGGCATAAAATATCATAGAGAGGTATAGAGGTAGATCTCAAAAAAGTGAAAGTCATCCAAAATATCACTCAATGATTATAGATAGTAAAAGATGTAAGATTCGTTTTGGGCCATATGGGATACTATAGAAGATTTATTGAAAACTTTTTGAAAATAGCCAAATCACTGGTAGAACTCAAAAATAAGGATGCATCCTTCAAGTGGACCGACTCATGTGAAAAGGTATTTGAAGCCTTAAAGTAGAAGTTAGTTGAGACACTGATCCTCCAAGCTCTAGATTGATCAAGTATTTTTCATATCATGAATGATGCTTCCAACTACACATTTGAGACAGTACTGACACAACTTGATGATCAAAAGAGACCATATTACATACATTGTGCTAGTAAGGGCATTACTAGAGCATAACTAAATTACACCATCACTGAGAAGGAGCTGGTGGTTGTGGTGTATGCACTTGAAAAAAATAGACATTATGTGCTCGATTACCAGTTATATTTCCATACCGATCATAGTGCCATTTGATTTTAAATGAATAAGTCAATGATTAGTGCTAGAGTGATAAGATGGCTTGTAATTCTCCAAAATTTTGACATAAGAATGATTGGTTAAAAGTGAACAAAAAATGTTGTAGCTAATCATGTAGCAAGATTGAAATGGGATGTAGATAACTAAATAGAACCTTTGTCGAATAAATTTTCCGATGAGAACCTATTTACTAAGATAGTAAAGGCTATAGACTCACTAAGGAAACCATGGATTGTAGAGTACCTAACTTATCTCATAACATAAATGCATCTTATTGAATGGAGTAGAAAAAAACAAGAAAAATTCCTTCATATAGCAAAATGGTACATGGAAATCAATGGCAACCTGTACAAGATTTGTGCAGATGGGATTTTTTAGATGGTGTGTACTAGATCATGATCAATAGAGAGGTTTACAAGATGCTCATGAAGGCCCATGTGGTGGCCACTATGAAAGGCATAGAATGACACTTAAACTACTGATGGTGAACTACTTTTGGCCTACACTATTTAGAGATGCCTACATGTTCATAGAATCTTGCAAATGCTACCAAAGGAATGGGGGTATTATGGCTAGATATAAAGGGTTGCAACATTAGATATAGCCATTAAAGCATTTTGATATTTGGGGAATTGATTTCATGGGATCCATTCAATTGATGTCAAACAAAAAAGCATATAGTATTGTGACTATGGATTATTACACAAAGTGGGCAGAGGTAGTAATAGTGAA
This sequence comes from Gnetum montanum, assembly GCA_015680685.1. NCBI lineage: Eukaryota > Viridiplantae > Streptophyta > Gnetopsida > Gnetales > Gnetaceae > Gnetum > Gnetum montanum. Next base: position 165,450 of record MNCI01028378.1, on the reverse strand, counting down.
GGATTGTATAGCAAAAATAGCTACGAAATTTTTTCAACAACATGTTGTGAACCAATTTGGAGTACCTAGAATGTTAATATTAGATAATGGAATCCACTTCACTAGTGCTACCTTTAATAAAATCATGTGACAAATTGGGGTTATCCATAAATTAAGCCAAATTCACTAACCATAAACTTACTAGAATACTCACTAAGACAATTAGTAGGTTTAGACATGATTGGAGTATGAAATCAAACAATGCTTGATGGGCATATAGAAAATCCTACAAGTTACCTATAGGGTATACACCATATGAGTTAGTCTATGGCAGGTTTCCAATGCTCCCATTCTAGGTAGAGCTTCATACTTTAGCTACTGCTAGTGAACTTTACCTTGATTTGAGTTTAGCCCAAAAAGACTATTTGATGAATCTAAATCTTCTAGATGAGAATTGGCTAGTAGCACTCATGGGTAGTGAATTCCATAAGCATTACTCGAAATTAAGGTATGATTTATAGATAAGGAATGTAACTATAAAACCATGTCATAAGATCCTTGATTAAAATCCCAATCATTTGCCTTAAAAGGCTAAGTTTTAGACACTTTGGAAGGGACCCTACATTGTGCATGCTACTTATCCATCTAGTGTCCTACATATTCATCATCCATATAGCCCACATAAGCTTATCCTTATCAAAATCCAACAAGTCAAACCATATTATGAGTATTCAAAGGAGTCTATCCAACCTACTCACTAGTCTTCCACTTATTCTATCTTCCTTTTCCCTAATCTTCATAATAGTTGTGGGGGTGTCCATTTAAAATTGTAGGTACCTTACTAATTTTTTAAATTTTTGTTTTACAATTATTTTAATTTTTCACATTCTTTGATATTTTATTATTCTTTTATACTTTTTCATTTCTTCAAATTTTTCATTCTTTTAATATTTTTCATTCTTTATAAATTTTCATAAATTTGTCTATATTTTCCATTTCTTTTATAATTTTTTTAAAACCCTTTCTAAACAATTTTGATTACAAATATGACACATTCAAATAAAGGCAAGATGTAGCCCAACAAACTGAATATTTCTCTATGTTATCAAGTCATAAGAGACTAATTATTTGCACAATGAGCCCACATCATGCATCCATTGATTTCATTAATAAGATGTTATTAACATGACCATAATGATATTATTTTTCATTATACAACTAAGAATAAACTTGTGATCATTATTCCTAGACCAAAAAGTGAAGAACCATGGGGAAATGAAAAGGATGTGACATCAAGGGAACTTGTGGATTATTTTTGGATTATTATTGTAAGTTCTATTGTGTTACTAAGGTTGTATTATATCCTTGAAGATCTAACAAAAAATGGGAACAAGAGTAAAATAAGTGCTACCTCAAGAAGCTTGACATAAATAAAAATGAAAAGAGCACAAAATAAATTTTTAGGAATCCCATTAGAAAGACATGTGACCCATGTCTAAAGGTAACTGGCTTTTCAGAAATTTAAAAATAAAAAAGTGCTATGAATTAAAATCCTCCCTTGGACAATATGCCAAATGAAAATACTCCTTGTAACATTAATAGTCTTATGATCATAACTCCAAGCAATGAAATGATGCGATGTCACTAGATGTGGTATGGACTTGGTTTGAATTTTGGATAGAAAGAGTAATGATTATCTTAACTATTAATAAAACACAAGAATTCATTATGCCTATATTATGACATCTTATGTCCTGAAACACCACCAATTTTGGGCTTCCACACCTCAATAAAAATTTTCCTAAGTGTCAAAACTTGGCAAAATTTTCTAAGTGTTGGTGCTATGCTCCCTAGCGTAGCATGCATCAAGGCCTATTTTGCAAAATTTTCTAAGTGTCAACAGTAGTCACATGAAAATTTTTCTAAGTGTCCTACTATGCTCTCAATTTGCCTACTACGCTCCCCAGCATAGCCAATGTAGCACACACTTCCATGGCCATTTTGTCCAAGTGCCAAGCTAGAGGTTGTTAGAATTGCTTGGGATGAATGAAAGAGTTTGGCAAAGTTTCTATCTCCTAGGATGTCATGCTTGCTATGCTCCCTAGCATATCCAGCATAGCACATATTCTAGTGAACAATTTGCCCAAGTGCTAGGCTAGAGGTTGGTATAATTATTTGGGATGAACAAAATAGTTCGGAAAATTTTCTATCTTTTGGATTGCTATGCTCTATTATGCTCACTAGCATAGCTAGCATAGCATGCTCTTCAGTGCTCAAGTTTTTCCAAGAGGCTATCAAGCTAGCTCAGCATGGAAGACATTTTAACAAATTTTCTAACTTTTGAGGCTACCTCTCCTGCTACACCTTAGAGTGTAGCCATCATACCATGAAGGAAGACTGTATATTTTGTCAAAATTTGGCTAAGTATCCCTACTACACTCTACTCTGCTCCCCAGTGTAGCCAACATAACTAGTGTTGAGGATCAAAATTGTGCAAAATTTCACTAAGTATTATGTTACGCTCTAGAGCGTGGCAAACTTGACACTAGAAAAAAGCCTCTGATAGCCTCTGAAAGCTTCTAGAACTTAGCATCAGCCTTTGTCTCAACTTTGATATTTCTCCAAAAATCAAGATTAGCAATTTGCATCTCTTTTGCATTCCCATTGGTCCCAAAAATTGTTCCTATGCTTGACCCTACTCGAAAGAGGGGAAGATGTAATCTTGGAGCATAGCCTCCAAGTTGAATTATTTTTCAGTATTTGTAGGTACATTGCAGTCATTCACACTTTGGTACATGTAGTTTGGGTAGTGTAGTCATGGTTTAGTAGTCCCTAGGGACTTGTTGTAGTTCTTTAGAGTGTAACACTTTGCTACTCTCATGGAAGTGTAGCATGTTGCCACGTGGCACCTAATCCACAATTCGCATTAACCCTCATTCCACGTGGCACCTGATCCACATTTTACACTAAACCTAGTCCTATAAATACCTTTGCATTCAACATTTTAGTTGTTGGAAAATCAAAAGAGCATTCGGCATTTTAACTTTTTGAGCATCAATGACATTATCGCACCTAAGCACCTAAGCTTTGCACCTTGGTGCCTCCAAAAACACACTTCACCATTGCATTTGTAGAACATGGCAACAACCTAGTAGGTTGAATTCCCATGGTAGCCATTAGCTCCATGTATCAGACATCCTAGAGACTATGATTTCACAGCTATGCTACCATTGTCCCTGCCTATACATTGCGTACCATTCTCACCTATTTTCCTACCATATCTATGCTTTCCCTTTTTGGGGTGGTGCATTTTTTATTCTCAAGATCTATGCCATTTTTTCAAGCATTTTTCTTTGATATTAAGCATAAATCTTACATTTTTCTACTATTTGATACATGTTTGCACATTCACATTGCTATTCTCAGGCTAGGACACCCTACTATGCTTTGGCTTAGCTAATCCTGATGTCTGCACGTAATGCAGTATAAACCCCTCTCACACATGGTTGTCTTAACACCATGTAAGTCCCTATCTAATCAACAAAACCATTTAGGGAATCTCATTTCTATTTTCCAACACAACCATTGCACAGATTCAGGGTTAGGCTATATGCTTGCCAACCTCTCAGTGTTTGACCCACCAATTTTTTCAGATGTCATAGTTTTTGGTGCTAGAAGGAGGGCCTTCCATTCCTTTTTTGTTCAAGGGTAGTCTCACATGTTTTTTGCACCTTCATTACTAGTTGCAAGTTAGTGTAGATGTAACACCCCTATGGACCTACCATGGTAGTAGTTGGATCATAGTCTAGCATAGGAGTTGTTTGTGTTTTGGTTGGTATAGATTGGTCATAGTTGTTAATTCCACTAGAACCTTATAGGATCAAAGCCCAACCATGTCCATTTTGTCAAGCTCTAAGTCCTCTGGAGAGCATAAAAACCCCTCATAGCATAACAAGTGTAACACCAAAGTTAGTTACCTTTTAACAACATTTCTAGAGTTAGTCATTTTTTGGATTTTTTGATAGTTTTCATACGTAGCCATTTTTCAACATTTTCTGCACTTAATCATTTTCTGTTCAACACTATCTTTTCCAAAGTTTTTCTACATGGTAACATGAATTCTGTGAATCCTTCAACCTCTAACTTGAGCATGGAGGTAGGTCATCCTATCCAATAGGTGGTGGACATTGAGCTCCCACTCAATCTCATATAATGATAACAGTAGTAACACAAATTGCATAATCAATTGCCTAAACACATGGCGTTGGACAACAAAAGATACAAGTTCCTTTTTGCAAAGATTCAGGTGGGTTTGTCCCTAGACCTCTAAGAAATAAATGCAAAGTGTAGCTTTGAAATCATTCACCAAAATAGGAAGGAGTTCCTTCCTTCATCTAACATGTTAATCTCACTCACTGACACCTTTAGATGGCTACTAGACCAACTCCTTAGAGTAAGTGGGCCAAAAGAGCAAGATGTGGCATCAATGTATGATGAGCCCTTGTAGGATAGACAAGAGGAGTTTGAGGCTTGTTTAGAGAGTGGTTTCCCATTCTATGCCTCTACCCAATAGACTGTCTCTAGCTTTGTCCCACACTAGTTGTAGTCATCTATCTTCTTTGAGGCAGCAAAGTCACTCTTGCTGCCCAAGTCAATGCTTGTAGTTGTTAGACACTAATTGTTACATGCATAGAGAGTAGGATCCTCTACCACTTTCCCCTTTGTCATCACCCTCCAATTTGTGTAGCCTTCCCTACTAGCGTTTGTGCTACCAACATAGCCATATGTGCACACGATGCCTTTATCTTAGCTACAAACAAGTCATGTATCCTTCACCCCAACCATATTATTAGCACCTCCAACAATAGCCCAAGCCACAACCATGTGGTGGGTTGTAGCCTTTGTTCCTATGGCACAGTAGTCACACATCCAAAAATACATGCAACAACAAATGAAACAGGCATCACATGTGGTGGCACAACCCATAGTAGGGCTATGGGATACTCAGACGACACCATAGGTAGCACAACCACTGCAACCTATTGCATCATCCCCATGTTTGGACCAAGCATTCCAACTCATTCAAACACTCACAGAGGAAGTTTGGTGACTCAAAATGACAAACTAAGAAATATTCCATGTGATGGACTTCTACTAAGATGACCCCATCAATCCTGTGGTCTTGCTGCTAACTCTACCTCTTAGCATCCAACTTTCTCAATTCATAAAATATAATGGTGAGGGGGATCCCAATGCCTAGTTCTGCAAGCATGACCCCACGTGATCATTCATGTCTTTGCCATGTCCTTGACTAGCAAGGCTCTTGATTGGTACCATACACTCCCTAGTGCTTCCATATCAAATTTGGGGGAGTTCCTCAGTGAATTTGTAACTTGCTTTAAGTATAACTTGAAGCCCAAGGCCACCCTGGACCAATTAATGAACATTAAGCAAGGGGTGCTAGAGCCAGTACAAAAATTCATACAATGTTGGAGTACTTCCCTTAATGAAATCCATGAGTTGATAGTAGAAACTCACCATCTAGGTATTTTCAAAGGTGCAATAATTGACTTTATCGAGTTAAAATTATACCATTTAGCCTTGTGCTCTTTGAGCTAAGACTTTGTTTAAAAAAAGAGAATATAGGATGCACCAAAGGCTAGTAATGACCTAGCCTATGTGTCTTATAAAAATGCATACACAAAAAAGGACAAAGAAAAGGGGAAGGCAACAACAACCATTGTAGCTATGGCCAATGAAGCCAAACCCAAGAACACTAAACCAACATACAAGGAACCTAAAGCCTGATCAAAAACAACAAACTATTTAGTTCTAGCACTACGAGAACCAACTAGCCTATGTCATTGGCAGCTATGAGGGCAAGCTGGCCCAAGGCCAAACTTTGAGTGTAAGGATCACTCAAAGTACACCCCATTTCCTATGAAGCTATCCAAGTTTTTGGATCAATTACTTGGTGTTGGGTGCATCAAACATAAGAAAATGTCTAAGGATGCATGTAAGCATCATGAATGGTACTGCGAGGCCCTTAGAAACTGCTCTGTAGCTATGTCAAATGAGCTCCCAGTCCCTAAAAACTTTAGATTGGACTGATACTACAACTATCACTAGTTGCATGGCCATGACATAGACTACTACTTGGAATTAAAAGATGACATTCAATGCATGATTGATTAAGGAAAATTTATCCTTGATGAAAGCAATCCTGTATGATTAGAAAACTAATCACTGAAAGTCTACAAGAACCCCCTCAATGCTGGTAGTGCAGGTTACATCATCAATGCTATCAGTGTTGATAATAATGCAAAACTAGCATATGAACCATTTGTGGTTTGTGTGCCCTCTGGTGACATTGGGGCCTCAACGTTGACTAGACCACAACCTTCTTTTGTTATTAAAGCACCACCTTAGGCACCCACAAAACCCTTTGTGATTAGGGTTCCATAGCATGTTGCGATGATGGCAACCTAGACATCCTTTGTCATCAGGGTGCCAAGACATGTAGACACCACACTTACCTGGGGTTCGGTGGTAAGAACTACATCACATATTGCCTACCAAAATTCATATCCCAAGAGACTTGATGAGCATCTAGCTAACAAAATGATCAAGAAACGTATGAAGTTAAGTCCTCCTAAGCACATCCCCTTGTCAACCATCCCAATAGCCTCATCATCTCAGACTGCTAACCTAAATGTAAACAACCAACAAATGAGCATTGAGGCTTAGAAGCCAGTTGCAGAAGCAAAGGTTAAATATCCTTCCTAGGAGATCCATCTCTTGGGTTGCATGGAGGAGGTAAAGGCCACCAAAATAACAGATAGTGGAAAAGATTTCTTGGATGCATTAGCACAAGTTAAATAAGCCCTCAAACAAAAGAACATAATGTTGAGCCTGTATGATCTAATAATGACCTCCTCTACTTGTTGCAAGGCATTAGTTCATATGCTGACATCTATTCTTATTAAGGAAGATATTATGGTAGATGGAAAGGCCATTCATGCTATAATGCTATCCCCCATAACCCAAGAGTCAAGCTCAAAACCCTTGATGTTTCACAATGAGGCAGTCAAGGTTGACCCTAAAAAGAGTTAGGTGAACAATGTGTCCATGTTTATAACAATTTGCGTAGGCTAGTATAACATTTGTAGGGTGTACATCAATAATGGGGTGGTAAGAAATGTCATCCCATTCCCCATCATTGACAAAATTGGCTTGGTTTATTAGATCAATTGACAATGACAACATGCTTGAAATCCTACAATGGAGCACATGTTGTAAAGGGAATAGTCAAGATAGCTTTCATGGTAGGGGAGCAATTCCCCACTACTGCTAAGTTCATTGTTGTCGAAGAAATGCCTAGATTCAACCTAATTCTAGGGAGGTCTTGGCTAGCCTAGTTATAAGCTATTTATGGTGAAAATGTAGCTCCCTCGACCATCAACAATGTTGACATAGAAAAAAGGTCGAAAGTAGAGTTCTATGAAGACACACCATCTATTCAGGTTGATAGCCAATGGTGTTTGATTGATCCACCTAAACAACTGAGTGAAACAAGCAACCTCCCTGAGGAAGCTCTCTGGGTAGAATTACCCTTTTATGTAATAGATGAAGGTCTAGGTGAATACCATCTTGTGCCTCCCAAGCCTTACACATCTCCTAACCCACATCAAGTTAGAAAACACTTACATGATGAATGCATCCCCTTAGTTTATTTGCATGTTTTACTTACCTTTTATTCTTCACTTGTAAAGTTATGGTTGCATTGTTATTTACATCTTGCATTAGTTATTTCATTTCTTTAGGTTATGTGGTTTCATTTAGCCTTTCCAGTTTTTCAAAAAAAAGAGAGGATAAATTAATATATATATGGCCCACTATGACCTAAAACTGACACCTTACTTTCCTTTATGCAATGGCCTGAAATGGCCTTAAACTAGCAAAGGCCCTTCTGCCATGACCCTAAACCAGCTGCCGACGTTTTCTGTCGCTACAGTTTTCTGGCGCTAGAAGGAGGGCCTTCAGGCTCCGATCCGGATATTTCGGGTAGCCCTGGTAGTGATCCATACCCTAAAACCATAGACGTAATACCTCTAAGGAAGTCTACGGTCCATCGTGTGGTATAGATCGGTCGCAAGGACGGTTTCTCTGAAATCCTACAGGGTAGAAAGTCTTTTTGTGCTTTTTGTTGCCAGCCATTTTCTTTTAGATCCGATTACCCGTTACTCTCGATTTCATCGATCAATGGATTCCTTTTACTCAAACACAACCGCCATGGTCACCACCGATCTGGGTGTCACACCTATCAATCCTACAGCAGCCACAGGACCAGCTCCTGGCGCAACCGGGCCTCAGGGACCATTGCGCCGTTCATTGAGGCTTCAGGGGAAAGAGCCTATCTTCATGGTTATAACCCCTGAAGAATACAATTTCATATGCGTCAAGATCCAGGCAAGGCTGGCTCTTAGCCGAGCCGAGCTGGAGGCGAAGCGAAACTTTGAGGTGCTCCACCGAGAGGGCTATGATTTTAAGCCGACAGCCTACGACATAATCCCCTTGACCGAACACCAACACGAACTTATCGCACAGTTGGTCATGGCCAGAGGCTAGACTTCACAACCTGCGGTGGAGCCCCAGCATGGGGAAGAGGCAAAGGACGAATTCGTGGCTCTGTCTGAACATTCGTTCCATACTCTGACGCCCCACACCCACATAAATCCGTCATTCCCTTTCGACGGAGAGGTAGCCTTTCTTGCCCCAGCCGTGACCACGCAGATGCAAATCCCTGTCCTTCCGCAGGAAAACACGCAGCCATCTGTGTTACAATTACAAATACCGCACCATAACGTGGGGGTGGTTCCATCACCACGGGTACTTAGTATCCCAACGATGATCCCGGCGACCACCGTGTCCCATTTCATCCCGCAGATACAACCCCATAATATATCTGTAATGCGCCCGGCCCAGGCCATGCTGCTTTCGCATCCGCAAACTCAACAGATACCCACGAACACTCAGCCATAAACATACATCCAGCAACCTACCGCAGGTCAGTGGGTCAACCCAGCGATGCAACATGCTCAGTCTGTGGTGTACGAAGTGCAGCCCCAGTTTGCACCTGCGGCGCAAGTTCCACAGGGGATCCCGCGGTATACCTATCCCTGTTTTGTGCAGCAGGCAACTGCCAACCCCTCTGCCCAAACCAATAGGTGGTGGTCTTCACAGGCCCCTCCACCTGCAGGGATCCCCGCCCAGCCAGCAGCCAGCCAGCCTCTTCCGTTGTTTCCATTTCCTGGCGCCGCCCTCCCGGTCCAACCCCCTGCGCCTGCTGCACAGGCACCTCCGTCAACAGGTCTGGACCAAGCCTTCCAGCTTATACAGACCCTCACTGAGGAGGTCCGATGCCTTAAAGCCGCTGGATCTGATACTATTCAGATCGTGGACTTCTATCAGGATGATCCGATCAATCCAGCAGTCCCCATGCTGTCGTTGCCACCAGGGATGTCCCTCCCTTATTTTACCAAGTATAATGGAAAGGGGGATCCCAACGCCCATCTAGCCACCTTCAGATCTGAATCTTTGTTGTTACAACAGT
>MNCI01028378.1:94221-151833 GCA_015680685.1 Gnetum montanum | reverse complement strand
TGTAACTTACGCTCACTACGCAGCTGCGCGTGATGAAGCGTAAACAATGCCTAGCTTTAATGATGACATACGCAATGGTATGCACCGCCGCGTAACGAGCGTAAAGACAAGTTATTCATGCGCCGTGAGAAAAAGGTGTCGAACTGTTGTGCTTCTCTGGCCTTTGACTATTTTGGAGCTTATTACACTCATTACGCTGCCATGCGTGATAGAGCATAAACTTGTTCTTGAACAAAACTGATGCGCGCTCTCGCTTGAATTGCGAATCTTTGCCTGAGGCCGACTCGTAATTTTCATGGTGTTTCAATGGCCCCTCTTTGTTGACGGTTGGAGGACCTACCCGAAAGATGTCGACAAAGAATGCGAAACACCGAATTGGCAAAAGCAAGAACAATGTTCATCCATGGCTACTTAAGTGTTGCCCTGGCGACATGGGAGAGCAAGACTGGCAGGTATGGGAGATAGAGGGATATAGCTGGAAACAGGTTCGGGGAAAATGCAAAATGAATTATGATGGCAGGGGTGTGAAATACGCAGTCAACAGGAATGATTTCAGACGAGCATGGCGCGTCAGCCTGAGGTTTCTCTGTTACCGATTATAGCAGGAATGCGTGCAAAAGGAGCGTTGCGCATCACTTTCTATGATGTCTCTGCTAGCGTGAGTGCGGCAAATGAATACTTGCGTATGTAGGGAAACCGGGTGGTGGGGATGAAGGAAACAAGAGTTAAGGGTAGGATTGTGCGAGGTATAGACGTGCAGAGCTAAGTGGTCGGGCAAACCTGAGCAGCCATTTCAACACGCTGTTGTACTTTACCGCTCAGATGGACGCACCTTTAGACGATATTCTCCAAGGCAAGTAACTTGCAATCACAAAAGAAAGCAGAGGACACCATTGCTTATGAACAAGAGGCGAGGTTCTTGAAACAAAACGCCGTTTGATGTGAGATAGAGCGAATGAGCTGTAAAGAAGGAGCCGGAGCACTCGGGCAGAGCCGCCAATCCTGACGATTGGCGCTGCATATCTTCGCCAAAATCCATCAGACATAGCGCAGCTAACTGGCCGCATGAGGAACCTGCCAGATGAATCTGCGAGGCCGGCGTCCGATAGTGATGATTGGCAGAGATTTCCGAGGCCGTTGCCAATGAGGATTTCGTCGGAGCTCCAACTGGCGAGGCTAAACTCTCAGAGGTGCCACCACTGCAGTGGGCGCAGTGACGGCATCTCCAAGGGATCAGTAAGATGCTTCTTAGCTTATCAAAGGAATCAGTAGGATGCCGGTGGGGTGGCAACACTGGGACTGTTTCAGTATCCCACCCCGTCTGCTGTGCAGCTGTACAAGAATGATCACGCTCGCTTGAACATGGTAGCGATCTGTACATCCCAGTTTTAAGTCCCGGTAGACTGCCGTTACTGGTTTTAAATCCTAGCAGACCATGGTCCCAGTTTAAAGTCCGGGCAGACCGAGAGGCGCTAGTTTTATGTCATAGCGGACGATGGTATGTCTGATTTATGGTCTCAGCAGACCGTGCTGTGGGTGTCAGTTTCGCGTCATGACCCAGGGAAAGATCTGCGCTGGTTTTACGTCTCAGCAGAAGGCTACTTACCTGTGCCAGTTTAGCATCGTGGCGGACGCATGCAAAAGATGCCAGTTTTTCGTCTTGGCAGACCTGTACAACATTGCCAGTTTTACGTCGTAGCGAACGGTTACCACCTGCCAGTTTAGCGTCATGGCGGACGCGTGCAAGGCATGCCAGTTTTACGTCGTGGCGGACGATCAGTGCCAGTTTTACGTCGTAGCGGACGTCTGGTGCCAGTTTTACGTCATAGCGGACGAGTACTACCATACCTGCTGTCGACGCCGTAGATGCTGCTAGATGAAATACCGCTTTAAGTATACATGATTTACAGGGTTTGCTAATTCGTTGCCATTGACGTCTGTCAATTTGAATGCTCCGTTGCCATATGTGTCGACCACCAAGAAAGGGCCTTCCCAGTTTGCAGAGAACTTGCCTACTGGTTCACGCACAGCCTTGAGAACAAGATCTCCTTTCTTGATCATGCGCTGTTGAAGGTTGTGGCGATGTTTCTGGCGCTGTTTGTCCTGATATTTTTCAATCGTGTCAAGAGCCTGTATCCGCTTCTCTTCTACTGAATCCAGATCTGCGATTCGAGACTCGGTGTGTTGAGCCTCATTTATAACCGCGGAGAGGACCATTCTCAGAGAAGGGATTTGCAACTCGAGAGGCAGCACTGCTTCAGACCCGTACCCCAGGCTATAGGGCGTACTACCTGTAGCTGTCCTACATGTAGTACGGTATGCCCATAGCACATAGAGGATCTATTCGTGCCACCGCCTTTTGTTGCCGTCGAGCATTTTCTTGAGCAGATTGATGACTATTTTGTTTGATGCTTCAGCTTGACCATTCGCCTGCGGGTAATAGGGAGAGGAAAAAGACTGTCTAATGCCTAGGTTGTCACAGAAGGATTTGGTATCCGCGCTACTAAACTGTGGCCCATTGTCAGTCACAATAGTCATTGGGAGACCAAATCTGGTTACTATGTTGTCCAAGATAAAATGGCAAACCTGTTGGGATGTGATTTTCCGCAGGGGGACAGCTTCTACCCACTTCGTAAAGTACTCAGTAGCGGTAATAATGAAGCTATGCCCTGCAGAAGATTTTGGCGTGATGGGTCCTATGATGTCCAGTCCCCATCGCTGAAATGGCCATGTTATCTGCGTTGTATGCAATTCTGTGGGCGACACGTGGATGAGGTTTGCATGACGCTGACACGTGTCACAAGTTTTAACCTTTGTCAGGCAGTCCCGTTCCATGCGTGGCCAGTAGTATCCTAAGCGTTGGATTTTTAGGACCATAGCCCTTGGTGCTACGTGGCCGCCACACAGTCCCTCGTGAACTTCGCCGACTATGTGTTGCGCTTGGTCTTTGTCAACGCAGGTAAGCAGCACGCCATCAAAGGAGCATCTACAGAGAGTGCTTTCTCTGATGATGACGTATTGCCTAGCCTGCTTACAGATTGCGTCTTTCTGTGCGTGCGTTAATGTAGATGGCAGCTCATCCTGTAAAAGATAAGTTTTGATATTATCGTACCATTCAGGCGTGATTTCCTCGAGAAGAGAGGAGATTTGTGCTGCTTGAATGATAGGGTCTGCGCAGTCTGTAATCAATGCAGGGTAGGTGTTAAACAGGTGTGAAGGCACGTGTAAAGCCAGGGTGGCCAGTGCGTCGGCCAGCGTGTTGTCAGTCCGTGGGACGTGTTGGGCGTTGAAGGTCATAAATCGCCTCAGAATATCTTTAGCCTGATCGCAATAAGGCTGCAGATGTATAGCCTTGCAGGCGTAGACTCTAGTGATTTGATTTATGACAAGCATCGAATCGCCCCTAACTGCCAGGTGTTGAACATCAAGTTCACCTGCAGTTAGTAATCCCCTGAGGAGCCCCTCGTACTCTGCCACATTGTTCGTACAAGGGAAGGTCAATCGATAAGCGTGTAGACGCACATCCTCAGGCGATAGCGTAAGAATAGTGGCAGCACTGCCACCTTTTGCAGTGGAAGCTCCGTCGAAATATAACGTTGCTTCGAGGCCTGTTGAGACAGGGCTTAGGCTATGTACATGTTCGTCCGGGAACTCTAGCTCTATGGTTGCGTGATTGTTAATCGGTGAAGTTATTAACTAGTCAGCTATCACTTGGCCTTTCTGGATGATTGGCCAATATAATGCAGATTGAATTCTGCCGTGATAGCCTTCCAGCGAGCTATTTTACTACTCTCGTATAAGCTATGCGTAATGGCTCTAAGGATGTTGTTTTTACAGATGACGTTAACTTGACTACGAAAAAGATAATGCCTACATTTCTTAAGCGTAAAAACTAATGCTAAGCAATTACGCTCGACGTCGTTGTATCTCGTCTCGTACGCACATAGAGCGTGGCTCAAGTAGTAGATGGGCATTTCCGACCCATCATCCCTTTTTTGACAAAGTAACGCTGCTATTACCACGTCCGAAGTAGCGAGGTAAATGAAAAAAGGCAAATCCCTTTGTGGCGGGAAAACCGTCGGCAAATGTTGCAGTTCTTGTTTTAAACTATCAAACACACGCTGGCAATCGTCGGTCCATTCGAAATTAACCCCCTTTTTCAGCAAGTGTTGCATAGGGTGTAACTTGTCGGTTAACCTCGAAATGAACCGGCGTATAAACTGTAAGCGTCCCTGCAACCCGCGTAATTGCTTGAGGTCTGTGGGAGGTGTTAACTCGACAATGGCTTTGACCTTGTCAGGGTCAACTCGTATGCTAGTTTCCGATACCACAAACCCTAGCATGCCCTCGGTTTTGACTTCGAATACGCACTTCTTTGGGTTAAGCCGGAGCTCATGTGTGGAACATCTTTTAAGGACTAACTCCAGGTCCTCTGAATGATCTTCCGACTTCAAAGACTTCATAGCTATGTCTTCTACGTAATCATTCAGCCTTCCTAGGATGTAATCACTGAAGATGTATGTCATGGCCCGTTGGTACGTTGCCCCGGCATTCTTCAGGCCAAAAGGCATCATGGTGTAGCAAAAGGTGCCCCAGGGCGTCATGAACGTCGTGGTCAGTTGATGTTCTGGGTTAATGCGAATCTGGTTATAGCCTAAAAAGCCATCCATGAAGGACAGAAGCGCATGCCCAGCTGTTGTATCCACTAGCTGGTCGATACTCGGCAACGGGAAGTTATCCTTGATTGTGGCCTTATTCAAATCTCGGAGGTCTATGCATATGCGTATACTCCCGGTCTTCTTCAGCACGACTACAATGTTAGATACCCAATCTGAGTAATCAACCGTGCGGATGAAACCAGCTTGGTACAGCTTGGTGATTTCATCACGCACCGCCAGCGCGATCTCTGGTTTGATTTTACGTGCCTTTTGCCTAACCGCTTTAATCTGTGGATCCAAGATAATGTTATGCTGGATTAACCTAGGATCTAGCCCAGGCATATCCTCATATTATGTCAGCCTCCTTTTATCGTGTTTAGCATTATCACCATTGTAATCCATCTACATCGTTTTCCCCTCATTTTACGACTCCTCGAACCAGATCGTTTTCTTTCTACGTAATTTTCATCGTTTTTACTGACCCGTAAGTCCCTGTCTGATCGACAAGACCGTTCAGGGCGCTGCGGATTTGCTTTTTCTAGCATAGCCCTTGCGCGGATCCGTGGTTAAAACTGTATACGCGGAATCTCGGTCGGTATTTCCAGCTGCCGACGTTTTCTGTCGCTACAGGAATAATAATAACATTCCAATTACATTATCAATAAAATATATAATTGAAGTTTACATTCAAAACAAGACAAAAAAATTTCCAAAAATAAAAAATTGCCCAATAGCAGGGCTACATTCTAGGCTACTTAGCTAGCAGTGTTCGGTGGGAGCTAAGGTTCTTCTTCTTTCTCTTCCTCTGCTACTCCACTAGGTCCTACGCCATTTCCTAGAACCTATGTTAAAGAAAAATAAAACAATAAATTACCATGCAACATTATGATAAATTAAATAAAAATAATCCAAACTAGACCAACTTGAGAAGGACTTGCATCCATGTCTAGGGGCATTCTATCAAGGCCCACCTCCAATCATTGGAGTATTTTCTCCTCTAATAGATGTGTCTAACCCTCCTTGCTAAGGTTAATACCTAGAAGGGTCTTCCCTTTCTTCATAGCTATCCATGAGGGTAGTCTCAACAAAAGCCTAGTAGAAGTAAACTCTCTCAAAGGTACAACAATGTGTTTCTCTAGGGTTCCACTCACCACTACATTACTGGAAAATAGTTCATAAGCCTATCTTGTGCCAATTGCATTAAGAAATATGTCTCAACAATGATGCTTCACAAACTCATCTTTGTACCTTTTAAGGTATGCCTCGTGTTTCTACTTATAGTGGTTCTTATGATTCTTTTGAGTCTGAACACATTGATACAATTTTGCAGTATAATCCTTCCAGTCTTGGTTTTTTATTACTAATAGGTCGATTTGCAACTATTGATCGATTACCTCATGGGTAGCCTCATTCTTGCCCTAAATGATTGACCAATACCTAGCATAGTTAACTTTAGCTATGCACCAGGTATGGTCTAGTTTGTCACATGCCACCAAGAAGTCATAATGGGACTATAGGTCCTCCAATTTTGCATCCTGGCTTGCCCCCTCTCTTGGAGTTAATGCACCCATTTCCATAGGTGCTCATTAATGCACCTACACTCCCACAATGCTCTCACAAATGAGAGTGTGTATTTTCTTGCCTATACATATGGTGAGGCACTTTCTCCACCTCAAAGGGAAACTCAAGCACAACATCAACTAGAGCCATCCTATTTGGATCCCATTGATGCTAGGAGCCTATTATCACATAATAAGCAAAGAAAAATTAGTCGTGAACCATGTAGTAAATTGGCATAGAAAAATAGATAAATATAGAGATACTAATCTCAAGATACATTTGTTGTATATGGTCCATCATGTCATCCATCAAGCCTTGCATAAAGGAAAAATTATCAGGAGCCTTCATCCATGGTCGCATGCGAAAGGTAGATGTGGACATTGGGTGCTCAATGGAAACACTAGCTGATGTAACAAAACACAATTAGTAACTATCAAACAACAAAAAGCCAAGGGGGTAAGGGCTCAAAAAAGGATGGCAGTGCAAAGCCCCTACCCAACAAGCCCTCAGATGTGAGAATAGGAGGATCACCCATCTGCATTCCATCAAAGAAATTTTCAAACTTACCCCCATCAAACTATAGTAACCCTTCTTTCTCAAGTTGCTATAGCACCTCTACAACTTCTCATTCCTATTCATCTAGTACTTGTCCCTCAGTTTGAGGTGGCACATCATCCTCTATGGGCTCTGCTACTACCGTAGGGGCCCTTTTGCCTACATCACAAATGTTAGGATTAGAATGAGCATACTATATCATGACATATGATAGCAGCATCCAATAATTCATACTCATTTGCAATTCTTGAGCACACATCATAAAGCTTAAACCCTACCATTCTACCACTTTCCTCTACTTCACTCATGGGCTTCTTCATGGGATGTGGTTTCTTAATATTTGTTCTAGATGATCCCACTACCTTAGCAATGAGTTGTGTTCCTATCACTACATTTATAGTGTTGGCTAGTGGGGCCTCTCTTACACTATCACATGTGTTGTGAGATTGTCATAGGTTGCCTCTAGCCATTATGGAAATGACTCATTGATTTCCTTGGAGGATCCTATGCTTGAGTAGTGTTGAACAGGTGATAAATCCATGACTTGGAAATTTTCCTGTAGTCTTGCACCACCCACCATTCATCCTCATACACCATTAAAAACTCCATGAATCTTTGTAGGCATGCAGCGAAGAATGCAAAGTGCATATGCAACCTCGCTTGGAGGTTGTGGCATAATCTCATAATTTTGGCACACAAGCTACTGACGAGGTAAGAGGCCTAGTTGTACCTTGTGCCCTCCTCTCTCACGTCTCTCATTATCCAAGCTTGTTCCACCATGAGAATATTCCCTTGGAAGAGTAGCTTTGGGAATGCACATGCATGAAAGACTAGATAGAGGTGATCAACCACAAGGAGCCTTACTTCTTTGACTTGAATTCCTTTGCAAGAATTAGACGTGCCTAGATAGTTCTCAATGTCCCCTCTATGGTCTAAGTCTTTGTTAGTCTTTTCTATAACTGGTGGATCCTCAGAGGGGATGTTGAAGAGGTCTGCAAAGAATTCATTTGTGATGTCAAAGGTCACCTGCACACCACAGGCCTACGTCATGAAGTGATCAGTGTTCTCACTAAAGGAGTCAATGATGGCAATCATCTCGGCCACTAGGATACTTGGGATAATGGCCAAGAAAATGTCCATTAGCCTAGCATGTTGAAGCTTCTTGGTTATCTCCACTAGTGCATCATAGCACAACCAACATTATGAACTTTCAACTTCACCATATTTCATAATGAGAGTAACCTTAGTATAGCTTGTTGCGACCACCGTGACTTCTCTTGACTTAATCGTAGCTACAATAGTCAAAAGTAGAGTTAGCAACATGAGAAAAGTAAAGCAGATAGCACATAAAAAATGAATGATACACCACTCACGTGGCAAAAATGGTGTGCGAGATGGAGGTGATGGCATTAAAACCTTTTCCATGATCAGTATGTTGGTCACCCACTTAGCATCTAACTAGCCAAGGGCTTGACACCTCTCATAAGCCTTAGATTATCAATGGGGGAGTTTTGCTAAGTCTACCCCAATCTACCCAATCACCACTACGTGAACATTCTCAAAAGATAAGAATTTTTATAGGATAGTGAGAGTCAAGTTTAAGGTCCCCTCCTCATCGTGTTGGCCATGTGTGTCAATGGTAAAACTAGTAATGGAAATGAGTGGTTAGCATGTTAATATGAGTCATAATCAAATGGATAGTGTAAGAAATCATAAAAGGACTCAACATGTAGCACAATACACTATACCAAGTGGGTTCTAGAAAAGGGTATGTGTGCATTAGGCAATGAATAGTATGTTGGTCTTATTGTAGCATTGGAATTTTGGCATTTCCTAGATCGTGGAAAAATGCTTAAGGCCCCTATGGCCTTGGCCTAAACTCCCTACTCCTTCATCACTAGCAGGCTCATTAGATATAAACCTTAGGATACCTCGGTTTACACCAGGAAACAACATTTTCATTATGACACTAGCTACTTCCACTACTAAGTGTAACCATATCATCATACTAAAGTGGTAGAGCAAAAGTTCCAGGAATTCTTGTTCTCTTGACTAGAACCATACCACCTGGTAACAAACATGTGTGTTTGGTGTTGGTATGTTTGACATAGGTTCACTCATGCAACACAAGATACCCACCAATTCAACCATGATGAGGATGGATCTCAATAGTACCCTATGGACACAATTGCAGCAAGAGGGGAATGTTAGCTTTGGATACAAAAAATTAAAAGAATTCATAAAAAATAGACTTAACATATTAGTAAAAATTTTAATTTCCCCAACAAGCCCCATGGGAAAGGAACATCAGCATACCCATTTGATGTGCTTATTTCCCAATGGGGCATAACACTAACATCTACATTTTACATTTACAAATTTTATAAATTTGAAAATATCAAAAAATTTTCTAATTGTTGGTTTCACTCCCCATAGAGTGTAACCCTCAAAAAATTTTAAAATTTTTTCTAATTGTTGGCTATGCTCCCTATAGAGCTTAACAATGGTAAACATTTTTCAAGTGTTGGTTACACTACCCATAGAGCATAACAATTGCAAAACTTTTCTCCCCACAGAGCATAACACTTGAAAACATTGAAAAATTTTGAACTATTGATTACGCTGCCTATAGGTCATAACACTCAAAAATCAAAATTTTTCTAACATTTTTTGTCATGCTCTCAGAAATGTACCTAGGCATGATAGCTATGACCCTTGTAGTTGTCCTACCTAGACCATTATGCTCTGTATTTGTCTTCAAGCTACATCAATTGCAGCTAAAAATAAGCAAAAAGAAAAAAAAATGTGTGTGTGCACAAACCATTTCGACCCTATCCCGTGTCATGCGTGGGATGCTAAAAATCCCTATTCCGTGTCACATGTGGCATGTAGAAAACCATTGTACCACATCATGCATGGTACACAAACCCTCGCATCCAAACCTAGAAACCCACAAAAATCCACTACGTGCAGTCCCTCTCTTAGCCATGGCTCATGCTAGCTACAATAGCAGTGGTGGTGGTGGTCCCTACCCAGGGTAGGTTGTCCTAAAAATCCTAAAATCCCAAGGTGAATAAATAAAAGAAATAAATCACAAGGGTAGAGCATAGTGCCTTACCTTACTAATGACATCTCCCTTCAATCCTTTATGCATGCCCTAGGAAGGTGCCTCAATGTGCATTCTCCTTCATACATGTTGGTGAGGCTAGGGTGTTGTTATTTACTACAGTGCATCATGGTTGAAGGGTTATGCTTTTGCTTTCCTATTTCTCTTTGCTATGCTTTGGCCTCCTCTTTTCTATCACTACACTCTCACTCCCTTCACTTTAGCCATGCTATGCTTGGTAATTATTTGTTTCAACTTTTGAAAATGATAGGTTGACTATGATAGAACTCTTATTTATACTCTTTTGAAGTGAAGGACATGTCATCCTCCTAGGTACTGTCCCATGTCCTATGTGTAGAAGGGACTATCCCATGTCCTATGCGTAATGTGGGATGAGCATAGCACCTAGAGTTTTAAAATTTTTCTAATTTTTCCATCGTCTCCATACTTAGAAAATTTTCTGCATTTTTTCTAACTACCTAATAAAAACCTATCCTAGTCTAACATTCAACACCTTCTAAGCCTTACCAAAATTGAATGCATCCTGTGCAAACCATGGTTCACTACAACCTTAAACTAGCAACCTAAGGGCCAATCAAGGCCCCAAAATTAATTTACATACCTACTTTATCTGATCCCACAATTGCACAGTTAGGAAAAGTTTCATAACATTATCCTCCTTATTTTATGCATTATATATATTAAGACAAGTGTCACTTGACATTTTTCTAGTTATTTTGTAAGATTCTAGGTAGGATTGCAGCATGAATGCATACAAGCATCTTCATTCACCCTTGGTCTTAAATAGACCTTATGCCAATTCCATGAGATGCATAAACACTGAACTCCTAGATTTTAAGCTTGTGACTAATGACACAAATGTAGCATCCCTAGAGACATCTCTAGATTGGCCAAACCATCTAGTTAGAGCTCTAGATCTAGAAGCAGGTGACATAATTAAGGATCCTCTCATAGAAGTCCCTGTAGCAACATGTAAAGGAAAGGTGAAGACACTGAAACTTAGTTCCATGTTAGAGCCTCAAATCAAACAAAGCATCTTAAAATTCCTCAATGATAACATCAAGGTGTTCGCATGGTTCTATAAGGACATGTTGGGGCTGGACCCTTGCATAATACAACATAACATTATTCTTGATCCTTGCATAAAAATAGTGAAACAGAAATCTTGCAAGGTTAGACTTGAGGTGGCATTGGCAGTTCATGATGAAATCACTAAGCTTTACAAATCTAGTTTCATTTTGGTAGTCAACTACGTAGAGTGGGTTTCAAACATCGTAGTTGTCCCTAAGAAAAATGGAAGTATACACATTTGCATAGACTTTCAATACCTGAAAAGGGTGACCATCAAAGATGACTTCCCATTGCCTACTATTGACCAACTCATCAATACTATGGTTGGTCATTCCTTGTTGCCATTCATGGATGGGTTCTTACGATACAACCAAATTTGGATCAACCCAAAGCACCAGCTCAACACCACCTTCATGACCCCTTGGGGTATGTTTTGATATACAATGATGCCCTTCAAACTAAGAACGTAGGAGCAACCTACCAATGTGCAATGGCATATATCTTTAATGATTATCTACTTAGCACCAACTTAGCACCACTAGAAAACATTAAGAAGCTACATGGGTTACAAGGTAGATTACAATTCATACATAGGTTTATTGTAAGATTGACTAATAAGTTGTATTTTATCCAACATTTTCTCAAAAGGAGATGCACTTTGAGTGGATAACATGATGTCAAGGGGCATTTGACAACCTCAAGAAAGAGCTGGCTCAACTTCCAACAGTCTACCCTCCACAAGGAGATAAGGCATTCTACATTTATCTTGCAATCTCAAACATGTCCATTTCTTCTCTGCTTTTCCAAAAGCAAGATGATGGCTCGAAGGTCCTTGTTTACTACTTAAGCCATGCATTAGTGGTCCACAAGGTGAAATACAATGATGTATAGAAGAATTTTTTCACCTTAGTCTTTGCACTCAAAAAATGGAGACATTATCTCTTCTGCAGTTAGGTTAACATTATCTACAAAAGCAACATACTCTAGGTGATTACTACAAACATATACAAAAGTATTTAAATTGCATGGTGGAAGGTAATAACTATGGATTTTGATCTACCATACATAACACAAGCATCAATAAAGGGTCAAGCAATAGCTACACAACTCATGGCCTCACCCATAGATGATCAACCAACAATAGATTTGAAATTTTTGGATGAGTATGTCGATAGCATAAGCCAAGTGCCTATAGACTTTGAGGTAGTTTTACACTTTAATGGTGCTTCAACCTCACAAGGGGCTAGTGCCACTACCATCATGAAGTTTCCCTCTGGGGAGATCTAATCCTTCATATATCACTTTACATTTCCTTGCACAAACAATGTAGCTAAGTATGAAGGTCTCCTTAGAGGTGTCTTAGCAGCCCATGATTTAGGAATCCAAAACATTGCAATCTGAGATGATTTGCAACTTATTGTCAACCAAATTACAGAGGTTTATGCTTGCAAAGCATAACATTTACAACCTTACTATGATTTGACAAAACACTAGCTCAAGAAATTTGCAACTTTAGATGTCCAACATATTCCCCATAATGAAAATGCCATTGCTGATGCATTAGCCACTTTAGCCTTAAGCATAGCATCCAACATGTTTTCTACATTACCTACTAAGATAATGAATTGTACCAAACCTATCACTCAAACAACAAGTATTTCATCCATAGCCATGACAAGCATAGATCATGCCTAGGACTGGTACAATGATATTAAGATGTACCTCTAATAGGGTAAGCCTCCAAAAAATCTAATGTCTACCCAAAAAGATGCAGTGTGAAAATGATCATAGCAACATGTCCCTATAGGTGATATCACCTTGTGTCACAGATCCTATGATGAAATATTGTTAACCTACGTTAGCGGTAGTGAAGTGCAAATAATCATTGATCAAGTCCATGAGAGAATATGCGGAGGCCACATAGCACCTAGGGAAATGACATCAAAAATCAGATGCTTAGGTTACTATTGGCCTTACATGAAGCATGATTGTATTTCCAATGTTAGAACATGTGATGTGTGTTAGCAACATGACAACTTAATGCATGTGCTACCCACTAAGCTACATACTATGCAAATCACATGGCCTTTCCAACATTAGGGGCTGGATATCACAAGACCTATAATGTTTAAGTCTTCTATAGGACATAGCTTCATCATAACCACAATCGAATACTTTACCAAGTGGGTAGAAGCCATTCCCCTTAGGAAGACAACATCACAATAGGTTTGCAAATTTATTCTAGACAACATAGTGACCCAATTTGGTCTACCCATGACTATAGTCACAAACAACAGGCCATAATTTAGCAATGCAAAAACTAAAGAATTTTGTGAACATGATGAAATTAAACATTTCTTTTCGTCACCATACTACCCACAAGCAAATTGCCAAGTGGAGGTTATAAACAAAGTCATTTGCAACCATCTGAAAAGAATGCTTAGAAATAATAAACAATGTTGGCATGAATAGCTAGTCTACATGCTATGGGCCTACTACACACCATGTAGAACAATAATAGGTAAGACATCATATAGTCTTGTGTATGGATCTGAAGCAATGTTGCCTTTTGAATTACAGGTCCCATCGCTTCGTATGATCCTCTCAAGCTTTATTAATAAGGTTTAGAATAATGAGTTGAGAACCATTAACCTTGACTCTATAGAGGAGGAGCACATGCAAACACTTGATTACATTGAGTGGTATCAAGAAAAATAATGGCAAAAGAACCATTACAATTAGTGTCAATGCCCAATCAAGAAGGGGGACTTGATCCTCAAGATTGTTCACGAACCCACAAACAAATTCTTAGTTAACTAGGAAGGGCCTTTCTTGGTCATAAGGACCTATGACAATGGAGCATTCAAGCTTGCTGATCTAGATGGTAATGAGTTTGCCAGTCCAATCAACCACTCATACCTACATTTTTACAACGCCTAGTATACAATTCTACACCAATGATAAAGCAAGGTAAGAAAATGTCCTCTATGATGTTAAACTAGCACAGAATGTTCGCTATGACAATAAACTAGCATAGAACATCCACTATGATGTTAAACTAGCACAAAATGTCCTTGGACTATGACATTAAACTAGCACCCACAACATGGGCCACTATGACCTTAAACCGGTAATCCACCATCTGCTACAATGTTAAACTAGCATAGTGGTTTGGTAGGACCTTAAACTAGCACATTATGGTCTACCAAGATCTTAAACTAGATCCACAGTCTATTAGGACCTTAAAATAGCATAACATGTGGTCTACCAAGACCTAAAATTGGGTTTGAAGTTCAACAAACATAGTTCTGTGGACAAGCGAGCACAAATACTTCCAACCATCCATCACTTGCTCACACCTCTCAGGCATGGTGGGGTGGGGCATTGCAGTTCTAGAATGAATTTCATGTCATCAAGGAAAAACCTTCTGGAACATTTGTAGCATCACTGTTGTTGGCATCTTTCTGATCTTTTGGAGATGCCTTTGGATATCTTGCTAACCTTTTGGAGCTACCGCTAGCATTGCCAATCATCTTGGTTAGAGCTTTCAGCATCAGCATCACTTGCTAGAGGACTAGCGATACTATGGGCTAGCCATAATACTACCATCCTCTAGCTCTCACCATTAACTAGGCTTAGAAGAGCATCCAACAATATGACTCTTTACCATGTTGTTTGGTTTCCTAACCCATAGCCTTGGTGAGGACTCTTCAGCACTAGCATTGCCAAAACATCAAGTCACTTGGGTGCTCACTTCTCATGTGGCTGCTAGAGCTTTTGCAGCTTGCTACCACCAGTGCCCACACTAGGCTTTCTTCTTTGGACATAGCATGCACCTACAATTGACATAGCACTCATACTCCTTGTAGTGCCCTTACAAATAGGAGTTCATCTTCATCCCACATGGTGTGGTTGTTTTTCTTATTTTCTCTATGCTGCATTTGTAGGATGAAGCCTCAATGACATTGTTCAAGGATGTGTTTTACCATAGTGGCAAGTCATCGCATTACTTTGATGTGTTCACTTTGACTCACCAAGCTACTTAAGAGTGCACATACATATTATCCCATTATAGCCTATTCGTATTTATCCCTTTGCCTTACACTTCCCTGCATTTCTCACATGCTTCCTTGATACACATGGCACCCTTCTTTCAGTCAACTATAGAACCCATGATAGACGTAATGCAACACGTCCCATGAGGAGCCTTTGTGGGTTGGTCAAAGTCCTAAGTGGATGTAACCCAACTCATCCTAGGAAGGAAACACCTACCCTATAGATGTGATGTGGTTGCCTCTAAACAAATCTTGTTGAGCAACATGTAGTTTTCCTAGCAATAAAACATCTTGAAAAAAAAGAGGAAAGGAGTAAAAAAAAAACAAAAAGAAAAGAGAGAGACAAAATAAAAACAAAATAAAAAAAAACAAATGGAATAAAACAAGTGTCCAAGTAAAAATAGCAAAGTTGCTATTTTGTAGCTAGTCTAATACTAGATTGACCATCTCACAGACACTCCAACAAGAGGTCAAAATCCTAAGGATAGATCACCATAGCATGCTAACTCCCTTACAAGCACTCCAATGAGGGATCATGATTTGGCAACAAGACATCATGTTGTTGTATCCCAAAACCGCATATACAATGAGCATCTTTTCCACTTGTTATCCCCTAACCTACTCCCTACCATACTTTATTCCCCTAGCACTCCTAAGCATGGTGAAGCATTGTCTAATTGGGCACTAACAAGTGGTGTTAGTGTCATGCTCACCATGGTGTTTCATATTCTTTGTTGATGTCTCTTGGGCCATTCCTCCAGATGCTAAGAAAGAGGATCCAATGAAACACCACCAATCTTGGAAAATTTTTCTAAGTGTTGGTGCTATGCTCCCCAACAGTAGTTGCATGAAAATGTTTCTAAGTGTCTTGATACATTTTCAATCTTCCTGCTATGCTCCCTAGCATAGCCAATGTAACACATACTTCCATGGCCAGTTTTCCCAAGTGCTAAGCTAGAGTTTGTCAAAATTGCTTGGGATGAACAAGACAGTTTAACAAATTTTCTATCTCTTGTGTTGTCACACTTGCTATGCTTTGTAGCATATCTAGTGTAGCACATGTTTCAGTGAAAAATTTTCTAAGTGCCAAGCTAGAGGTTGTTAGAATTTTTTGCAATGAACAAAATAGTTCATCAAATTTTTTATCTTTTAGGTTTCTATGCTCTATTATGCTCACCAGTGTAGCCAACATAGCACTCTCTTTAGTGCTCAAGTTTTGCCCAAAGGCTATCAAGCTAGGTCAACATGGAAGACACTTTGACATATTTTCTAACTCCTAAGGCTGCCTCTCCTGCTATGCCTTAGAGCATAGCTAGCATATGATGAAGGAAGAATGTAGATTTTGTCAAAATTTGGCTAAGTATCCCTACTATGCTCCCCAGCATAGCCAACATAACCAGTGTTGAGGATCAAAATTATGGAAAATTTCACTAAGTGTTCTGTTACACTCTAGAGCGTAGCTAGCTTGACACTAGAAAAAGCCTTCAAAAACCTCCAAAAGCCTCTAGAACTTGGCATCGACCTTCATCTCAACTCCAACATTTCTCTAGGAATCAAGTTCAACAATTTTCATCTCTTTTGCACCTCCATTGGTCCCCAAAATTGTTCCTACGCTTGACCCTACTTGAAAGAGGGGAAGACATAGTCTCGAAGTGTAGCCTCCAAGTTGCACTATTTTGCCTTATTTGTAGGTACATTGTGGTAATTTACACTCTACCACATGCAATCTAGGTAGTGTAGTTATGGTTCAATAGTCCCCAAGGACTTGTTGTAGTTATTTAGAGCGTAACACTTTGCTACTCTCATGGGAGCATAGCACATTCAACATAATCCTATTTGACCTTCATTGCCACGTGGTACTTGATTCACATTTCATGCTAATCCTCATTCCACATGGCACCTAATCTGTATTTCATGCTAAACCTAGCCTTATAAATACCCTTGCATTCAACATTTTGGTTGCTAACAAATCAAAGGAGCATTGGACATTTTAACTTTCTAAGCATCCCTAGCATTCTTGCACCTAAGCACTTGAGCCTTGCACCTTATTACCTTCCAAAACACAGTCCACCATTGCACCTGCAGGACACAACAATAGCCAACCTAGTAGGTTCAGTCCCCATGGTAGCCATTACCTCCATGTCTCAAGCATCCCAAAGATTGTGACTGCATTGCTACACTTCCACTATGCTTACTTGTACACTACATACCATTCTCACCTCTTTTCCTATAATAGCTATGCTTCCCCTTTTTGGGGTAGTGCATTTTTTGTTTTAAACCTCTATCCCATTTTTTCAAATATTTTTCTTTGATATTAAGCATAAATCTTGCATGTTTCTACTATTTGATACATATTTTCATGTTCACATCACTATTCTTAGGTTGGGACACCCCACTACACTCTAGCTTAGCCAATCCCAGTGTCTGCATGTAATGCAGTATAAACCCCTATCGCACATGGTCATATTAACACCATGTAAGTCCCTATCTAATCGACAAGACCATTCAAGGCACTTCATTTCTATTTCCTAGCACAACCCTCACATAGATTCGGGGTTAGGCTGTACACCTACCAATGTCTTAGTGTTCCAGCAACCAACGTTTTTGGATGTCACATGTCTTAATTTCTACAATCCCTTCTAAGCACATTTCATCTCATTGTTTGAATATTAATAACTTATGATTTTGTATAACATAGTGTTATTTTATCAAATTTGGTGGTACTAACATGTGTGTTTTGCTAAATAGGTATACATTACATTCAACTCCTTAAGTGCCTAAGAACATTTTTCAGCATGGTTATACAAGGGCATTAAGGGCTGGAGCCTGCTTTAGGGAGGACTCACTTGTATAATTATTATATATTATACTTGCCAAGAAATAACACATCATATTGAACCTTCTAGACATCAACAAAAACTTTCCATTTCATTTTAAAATATCTATTCTACAAATATGAATTCACTACCCTTCTCACCCAATTTATGAACTTTTGTTGCTTGAAATTCCTTCTTTATGAACTTCAAATGACATATTTTTGACAAAATTATGCATATTTTCATTGTCCAAGCCCTTTGAGCCACCTTAAAACCTTCCAAAAATTCAAAAGAATTAATTTTTCCAATTAGACCCTTCTAAAAGATGAATTTTCTAGGGATTTGATATTGGGTCATCGATATTAAATCCACCCTGATATCAAATCCTTGATGTCACGTCCCCAATATTCAGTCCCTCAAAATCTATATATATTGATGGGACATAGAAAATTTTTCATTATTTCTCATTTGATTTTTAATTTTCTTTTGTGGAAAAGAGCTATGCCCTCCTAGCCTTCCCAAGCCATAACTTGATCACTATTGCTTCGATTTTCATGGTTTTTGAACCCATTTGATCACGAAGTGCTCAAATTAGTTATGGGAGTGGGGGATACTAGTGAGGAAAATTTGAGCCAATTTTTTCAAAAATCCTAATGCCTAAAAGGTATTTATAAAGCAAGGCATGAATAGAAAGTTGAAATTTTTAAGAATAAACCAATCCTACTAATGCCAAAATACTTACATCATGTTCCTAAGGAACCATAATCATCAATATAAGCAAGCCATACATAAAGATAAAATGAATAATTATGAGGAATTATAAGAATCCTAACACCTAAGGGATAACTTTTTAAAAATTCTTCTATCTTTGTAATTGAAACACCTTAAAAAATGTGAGGCCATTTTAGCTTCACCAGGCCTTGCAATCTACACAAGCACTATGGTAGTTCATCAGGAGGAGAACGCTCTAAGTCCAGGCTGACCAGTTCAGAAATTTTTTTACTTTAGGTGTAAGTAGGCTCTACGGCTCATCCTACCTGTCCACCTAAGTAGCCTGTCTGGTGGACAGCCTGCTTAGAAGCGACGTGCGGAGTTGGCAATAGGATTCTGGATGTACAAAAAATAGTTCGGTAGGTTTTCTAAGTCACGAAGTCTGCTGTGCTATGCTACACCTCGCTATGTAGCGCAGCAAGCTTTGAGGTACAATGGGAGAGCGATGTGCTACGCTACGCTACACCATGTAGCGTAGCATGGCAACAACATCATTTCCACTCCCCTCACCCAATTTCAAGTTTTACAATGATGTCCCTTCCCATCAGGAAGTGGCGAACAATTTCTACTACTACGCTACGTTGAGCTACATGGTGTAGCGAGGCGTAGCAATCTTGCAAAAGAGATAAAAGGTAGCTCGAAGGACAGAATCAGTGAAGTATGCAAGACTTGCATCACAGGAGATAAAGTTTGCAAATCGGCAAGACTTTCATGACTAAGGCCAGTTTCTATGCTATGCTACGCTACATAGTGTAGCATAGTGTAGCAAGCATGCAACATAGATGTAGCAGAATGCACGACAAGGTGCCACGCTATGCCAAGCATGCTACGCTACAAAGCACAACAAGGCATGTGGGTGGTTGTGCAACATTAATGCACTTCATCTAATTGGACCATTAGCACACATCTCCAGATGCTGATGACACAATTATGGCATGGCAGGCTCGCAGTTATTTCATGACAAGTTTGCATCACAATGGCCTTGTAGGTCCAATGGTCATACATGGCATGAGTGATACCAGCAAATCAACGAAGGCCTGAGGCATGTAGCATCCAAACCACCCCTTTTGCATACCCACGGTCCTATAAATACCCTGAGAAACAACATTCAAAGGATTTGGAATTTTCTGGAAAACAATATACAAAAGAGGTTCAATCTCCGATTCGGTTGGCACTCTTTCGCTAAGTCTCCTACTCTTTTCTCTAGCACTCAAGCTCTCTCCCCTACACATTGTGACAATATTATGATATTTTGTTCTATACCCTTTCTACCACCTTGGTAGAATCCCTATATTATGAGTGCCCAAGGCCACCCCCAAGCGCACAACCTATTCTATTCTCTATACGCCCTGGTTACTCTCAGGATCTCTGCACTTCATCATGCTGTGCAACCGATTGTATCCATCCTAACAGAGCAAACTTGTAGCTTTGGAGTGGTGCATGTTTCTAACTACATTTTACTTTATTTCTTGCTTATTGTCTCATTCTTCACTATTCTTTCTGTTTTATTTATCTTTAAGCATTACTTCACATTTCGTTTCCGTTTCAAAATATATATGTTGCAAAAGGCTATATAGAAGCTGATGTAAGTCCCTATCTAATCAACAGGATTGTTCAGGGTGCCCCATATCTGCACACACCCAGCACAGCCCTCTTGCAGGTATGGGATCGAAGTTGTCGCACCCGCCGACCCCCCAATGTTTTCTAGCCGTCGACGTTTTCAGTCGCTACAATTTTTTGGCTCTAGAAGGAGGGCCTTTTGGTGCCTTTCTACGTGTCACAATAGTTCTGTGAGCCTTCTACACCTTGATACGCATAAGCGTAAACGTGACATCCTCTTGTGGTTGTTTGCACTTTGTGCGATGCAGATCGATCACTTTGATGGTTCCTTGGGAGCCCCACAGAATACAAGGCCTCTGATTGCCAGCTAACTAGCTCACCTCATGGTAGTCTTGCATGTGTTCGGTACCCCATCTCGCATGGTACAAAACGGTCGCCTTGATGGTCCCTTAGGGATCCTGTGAGACGCAAAGCCTTCTTGACTGCTAGTTACCCTGCCTTCTGTTTACGGTAGTCTTGCATGCGTTTGGTACCCCATCTAGCATGGTACAGAGTGGTCACCTCGATGGTCCCTCGGGGATCTTGCAAGATGCAAAGCCTTCCTGACTATTGGTTATCCTGCCTTCTATTTATGGCAGTCTCACATGCGTTCTGTTTATGGTAGTCTTGCACATAAATAGGGGACTAGAGAGTAACAATATTGTGGCTAGGCCACAATACTGCTGGCACTTCAGTAATCATGATAAACTAAGAATTTAATGAAACTAAGGGTATGAATAAGGTATAATTCTATTAAGAACATCTGGAAATAATGATTGTAGAAGGTCCCAAAAAGAGAAGTGCAAAGAGGATCCTCACAAGAAGCAAGTGAATGACTAAGAGGCCAAGGAAGAGGTTGAAATGAAGGATAAGACCTAGGACATGAGGAGTAGGAAGCCCAATCATTTAGCATTCATTAACAAACTTCTGCTATGGGACAATTTGTCCAAGGAGAGACAATAGTACCACAAGAGTAAGGACAACACCTCATGTTGTCACAAGACTACCTCCAAGCCATCCAAGATAGATCCATTTTGATCATGGTCATCATGGAAATGAACTTTGATTCATTCATGGCATTTATTCCTGAAGTAGTTAGGATGCAATTCCATGTGTCACCTCTATGGTCAATTTTATTGAAAAGTGGTGAATGGTATCTTGGGAAAGTATACTAAGTTTGGCACAACATGGAAGATGGTACTACAGTCAATATTAAAGGAATTTTAATTTTATTCTCAATTAAGGTAATTACAGAAGCTCTAAATATACTAAATGAAGGGGCAAGGTTAGCATATTTGTCCATCTAATCTATTCCTAAAATGAGAAAGTTATGGCTGAAAGGGGCTTATAGCAAAGAAGAAAAAGGCTACAATGAACTAAATATGAAGCAGAAGATATACTTTAAAATTAGCACCTATCATCTATTTCCAAAAAAAGGACTCAATCAATTATCAACTTATGTAGGTATAGTAAGTGCAACTTTGATGGGCAAGTATAAGGCCAACCTTGGAAAACTCTATTTCATGGAGATTTAGTAGTATTTGAAGAAAGGAAGGCAGGGAAGCCAATACTAACATTTTTTTTCCTTATCAAGAAACTATGCAAGTAAGAAAAAATTCCTAGGAAACACCAATAACATTCTAGGAGAGCCCATAATGCTTCATACGCTGAGTTACTTAGACTAGCACCACCTAGAAAAGATCAAAGTGATGAACAAGGACTAGAAAAAGAATAGAATCAAGAGTAAGAGCAATGAAAAGATCAAAAAGCAAGGCCCATTAGCCAACAACAAGGGTAGCAACAACAATAGGTTCCACTCCACTGCCATCACAAGGTTATCGACTATTGATGAGCCATTTGTAGCAAATTGTAGAAACAATTAGTTGAAGAACTAGAGAAGATGTCAATCTATACAAAGTCATTGACAATGTCATATGATCCATAGTTTTAGTTGATCTCAAAAGTGCATAGATTTCATTGTAGTCAGGAGGAGAGGTATGGTTACAACAAATTTCTAGGAATGCTACATTATTCCAAGTAGTACTAGAGATAGGAGAGGGAGCCATAGTATTGGTAATGCAACATCAAGATGTAGCTAGAGTAGTAGAGGCAATCACCAATCACATCAAAGAGTCATTCAATGTACTTGTTTTACCACTGATAGATCTTACTAGAACCAAAGATGAGTAGATGCTAGCGAAAACCTCAATGAATCCTATAGATCATGAGGATGCACTTGATAGACTATTATAGACAAGAAAAGTAATGACAACACTATTTGACATTCTCAATAATGCCATTGCAGCATAGTTAGAATTGATCACCACTAAAGGGAAATTGGTCATGGTAGAAACAAGGGTAGAGCATGAAAAAATAATGATTCTAAAACTACAAGAAGAGCTCACAACCCTAAGAGCTAAAAGAAAATATCCCACTGAATTTATTGTACTTGATCATATTGAGCAATTCATAAAAAAGTAGATCAATATATTGATTAAGTATAATAAATAATTGGTAGATGAGATGGAGAAAGTAGTATGAAATGCCTTTGTAACTAAAGCGTAGATGTATGCACATGTGAAGGCACTTACCATTGTAAAGGAAGAAAACAAACAACTTGCTATTGAAAACATGAATTTAACCACAATAGAAAAGAACAAAGACATTCCAGAAGAAAGTATCCATTACTTGAAAGAAAAATTGACAAGGATCAACCAAAATATGAGCCACCTTGTGAGAGAAAACAAAACACTCTCTATGGAGGAGGTACATGCTATTAGATAGAAATCACCATATGAAATCAATGCATGGCATAATGAAGAAAAGAGGCATGAGAAGCTTAAAGAACACTTTTGAGACCAAGTGGGCATGTATAAGTAGATAAATGAGAAAGAAATCCAGATGGCAAAGGCCAAAATTAGTTCTATTGTAACATAAAATCTTGATTGGTAACCAATCTTGGACAACATGGCCCAGACCTATCAAGTGAAAGTAAAAAATAAAGACTCTTAGATAGAGAACTTGAAAGAATATATGGCATTAGCAAACCTCTATTATGCTAATTTGGTCATGTTAATAGTAGGTAGGCCCAGAAATGAGCTAGAATAGTAAGTAGTAGCCACCTATGGCTTATATAAGAAAGAGTTTGTGGACCAAAAAGATGCTTTACAAAAACTCCAAGTAACAAACTGAAAAATAGAAGTAGTAAAGGTTGGCTATCATGGGTAAAAGGATGTAGTAGTAGACTTGGCCAAAATACTATTAAACTATCATGAATTAAGAGAAAATGCTAGAGCATTTGAGGAAGAAATAAGGTAATTCACAACCTGGAATGTCAAAGTAAACCAAATGTTTCCCTATTTTCCATGCACATGGGACATGCCAACTCCATCGAAAATTGGTTCATTAGCATGGATAGTGCATGATTATAGAATAGAAGAAGAACATCTTTAGGTGTTTCTAAACTGGTATCAATTTGCAGAAACCTGATGATAAGGGAAAGCAACTAATGGAAGAGCCACCACCACCTGGAACAACTTAAGACTGCATTAAGCTTTGCCAAATTTTGTTCTTTATTTTTTAAATATGTCATATCATGAAATGTGTCATTTTTGTAAGTTCCACTATGACATTTATGAGTCATGTATATAGCAGTTAATGTCATGTCAATCTACCTTCCAATTTTGTAAGGATTTCTATCCTAATTTTGTTTTAACTTGAGGATGAATTTTTAGTCAGTCATGAGGGTATGATTAATCATGGTTTGTAGGCTATGATATCAAGCATATGATATTGAAGCTATGATATTGGATCCCCATTATCAAATCCCAAGATACAATGTCAAATATCAAATATCACTGATGTGTGCAAGGCCTATAAATACAACACTTAGGCACACTATCTAAAGAAAGTATTCATCCCATAGTAGCTAAACTCTATTAGTTCATTTAATTGATTTTAGTACTTAGCACTTAGCAATGTATGCCTGTAGTGTGATGTCTTGTAATTTAATGGAGTCTTTATTTGACTGTAATGTACTTGGACACATTGCATGCCTAAACATAAAGATCAAGATTACTCTACATCATTATATCATCACTTAGTCTTTATTGTTTTGACTTAGCTTAATGTTTACTATTTTCATTAGTTAATGATTTAATTTCAATGCATTTTATAATTATTGTTGTTAAGTAGAATGGATATGACTGATCTTGAGCACTTAAGTGTAGCTACTTGGTTACCTAGTAGTACTATCACTTGGTAGGCCCAGTAGTGTGGCACTTGGTAATCCCAGTAGTAGTTACATGAATTCTAAGGTGTGAATGGAAGGTTAGGACTAGATTCTCATTGCATAGGCTAGATTAGATTTTTTTACTAGTAGTTAGATTTAGAATCTACTACATTTACTTTCATGTTAGCTAGGAGTCCAATGATCAATATAGCATCATCTATCATATATTTTATTGTGATTTAAACCATATACATCGTCTTTACTAGCTCATGTGTGAAGACAATGATCATAAACTCTAACCAATTAGTTACATAATCACATTGCCTTGTGTATGTAATTCAACTAGGATCATGCATGAACACTTGTATCCTGTATGGTTTGTGTTGGATGCTCCACCACTCATCACTACAACTACAAAGTAATAATTATTTTCAAATTTTTGTTTTAAGTTTCTTCTAGCATATTAAGGGGAAATGATCCAAAAATTATAAATTTCAAATGGTTAAAACAAAGATTATAGTATGAACTGCAATTGCAAAGGTAGAGCAGGTGGTTGTGACAAGGGTATGCATTACACTAGGAAAAATGAACTTGTGTGCTTTAAAGTGTAAGGAATGGGAGCAGCATTGCATGCTATGACTAAAAGAATTTAAAATCAAAATAGTAACCAAAATAGATTGCATGCCACATTCTGGATTTTGGTTAAGCCCAAAAAAAAAACATAAAAATTATTGCAAATAAAATAGGTTATAGGCCACATACTGAGTTTTTGGGAAATCCAAAAAAAATTTTAAAGTTGCTACAAATTATATTAATTGTAGGCCACATGTTGGGTTTTGGGAATATCCAAAACAAAATTTCATTACATAAGAAAAGCTCATAGGCTAAGGCCAACATTAATGAAAAAATTTAGTAGTAGGCTTTAGCGAAGAAGTTAGGTAAAGGCCCTTCTTCTAGTGTTAGAAATTATAGAAATCAAAAAAGTCTATTTTGGAGGGCCAAAAATTTCCATGAAAGATAGTTTAGCTCATAGATCCATTGGCCTTAGAAAGGACCTATGAGCATCTCAAATGATCTTGCTAATCGATTGAGAACTCAGGAGTCTATTACTAGATTGAAAATAGTAAAAATGGATGATAAAATGCATAACAATCAAAGCCAACATTAAAATAAATTTGCAAAAAAATAAGCAAGAATGTATGCCAAACATTGCAAAATTTGTATTACTTCATGAAAAAGTGTAGGTTTAGAGAGTATAATATATCAAACTGGAAATTTTTTTGTTGTTTCTTGCAAAATATCAATGAAATTTTGGCATATGGATAGGTAGTGTGTGCCTTGAAATCCTCCTAAATGTGTATGGTTTGCTTGTTTTACTTGAAACTAATTCTTGTTTTCTCTGGTGATATGCTCTTCTAGACTCTTAGATTTCTTTGCTCTTGAAATTTTTAATTTCGGTGAATTGCAAAATGATCCAAAAGTCCTTATAATGAACTAAATTTTTATTTAAATAAGTTATAGACGTCCTAATTTTTTTCTAGTTAATTCTTCCATGATTATTATTAGTAGATTTCTAAAAAATTATACAACTATTCTAGATACTTTCTTGTAGTGTGCAAGTAGTTTTAACTAGTTTTTACATTCACATGCTACTTCCACATGCTGCCCAACATATGAGACTAGGGTGTCTAGCATGTAGAATCAAAGCCCAAATCCCACATGCTATGTAGCATGTGGACCTGAAATGCATAGTGTGTGAGGTGAAAATATCAAATTTTATAGCCTATGAAATATTTGTAACCCCCACAAGCCTGGATATATGGAATTGGTAGCTTATGAAGTATTTTTTGCTTCCACAAGCTAGGATACAAGTCATTTATAGCTTGTGGAGCATTTTTAACCCCCACAAGCTATAGTACATGGTATTTGTAGCATGTGTACTGCACATCTTAATTTTTAGATTAAAAACTACCTTAAATTCCATTAGTACAAGACCTTAATGTAGTATTTTTTGGGAAAATAAGACACTTAGTTCTACCTTTATATTTTCACCAAATTACAACCAAAATTTTGGCTATGAGCTTTCACTTTATAACATGAATTTTCCTTGAGATGTTTCATTGTTGATATTTTAATCATACCATGAGACAAAATTTAACATGATATTAATGCTTAAAGTGATAGAGATGTACTAGGGAGTGTATGACATAAACTAAGATGTCTATCCAAAAAATTGGCTAATCTCAAAATAAAATTTTGTATGTGTGTGTGTGTATCTTGAGAATAAAAGCAAGAGGTATATATACTTGTGAAGGAACCATCATATTGGTTAGTAAAATGAATACAATGAATAGTTAACAATTCAATAATGAATATTTTTGAATAAATAAATTATTTATTAATCATAGTATAGCAAACATGACTATGATAGTGTAAATTCAAAGTTTAGGATGTAATTAATATAGACCTTATTTTGAATGTTAAGCTTGATAGAATACACTAAATTCTTACCATTTTAAATGTTATAATATTTTTAACTATTTAATTAAAACATTTTCTTGACACATATCTTTAAAAATTTTAGCTTAAAACCTTATATGCTCCATAGGTGGAGAAATAAAATAACCTTTCTTACTAAAGGGGGTTTGACTTCTTCTACATTTTAATGTAGAGAACCTAAAGTAGAAAAAGAAAAGCTAAAAGAGGAAAATAGGATGCATGAACCCTTGAGACTTTGATAATAATTTTTGTATACTTTGTAAAATATAAAACATATACAAATTTTGGATATTTGAGCTATGTATCTATTTTTGTAAATATATAATGGGTTATTACAATCACAAAAATTTCATCTTTGTCATATTATTCAAAACATTATTAGCATTATTTTCCATTTTAACATTTGCTATATGTTTAAGGAAAATTAATATTATTTTGTTATATATTCTTATTTTAACATCAATTATAATATTTTTTAATAAATTTCAAGTGTTAAATAAGTTTATTTCAACAAGATTATTTAAAGTGAAATTAGTCTTATTGTGATCATATTCTCATGTACTTTCTATTTATATGCTTTATTTCATTGTTTAGTGTCTAATTTTGATTAGTTACATTAGTTTCTAATTTTTATATTTATATTTATTTGATTGTAAATATACATTATAATGGATTTTTTTCTACCATGTCATCCTATTTTTCTATGTTCCTAAATAACTATTTTTATAATTTAGTTAGATTAAAGTGAAATTGTGTTCACTACTTGAAATAATAGTAAGGTGTTTGTTTTTCAAGTTGTAAGGCCTAGGTTCAACCCTTGGTGTAGCCACTCAAAAGAGGTTAAGCTTTCATTCATCTAACAACCCTTCTAGGACCTTGCCTTGACAAGATGAGCATTAAGCCTCTAGATAATGATCCTTAGATCATAGTTAAATCTAGACTTTTGGAATTCATAGCAATTCTATTAGTAGGAATGTTGCATAACTTTAATTCTATGAAATTGTTTCAAACATGATTGCATTATGGAAAATAGTAACTATTATTCTAATTAGCATAATGATTTGTGAAAGGTAACTTTCTAACCAAAATATTATTAAAGATGTCAAGAGATCAAAATTACATGTGGATAAATTAGATGTTTTAATGAGAGTGTCATTGATTGGGATTTTTTCTTTTAGGATAAATTGGATATGTATATATTTAGTTTATAAAAAAACACAAACATGAAGAATAATGAACCTCTAGATCACACACACACACAAAATTTATCTTATTGAATTAACATTTCATCTATGGTATCGTTTATGAAGATAAGTGTCACTCATGGATAGGGGAGGTTTTTCAACATATAGGTAAATATTAAAGTTTTGTTAATCATTTTTACAACTTTTTTATTTCATATTTTTTAACCAATTATTTGTATCAATTATTATTTGTGCAATGATAGATCAAAGAATATTACTAAGATAACTTTTAATAGTTCTTTCATGGAATAAATGGACAAAGATAGATTAACTATTTTTGAAATTATTATTTAATGTTTGATGAAATTCAAGATAAACTACATCATTACATGGATAATAAAAATAATAAAAGTGAAACATTTCTTATTAAGTCATGAAACATTTAGAATGTATTAGATAGACAAAATGTCCAATGTGTAGTAAACACTTCACCAATAAAGTTACAAAGTTTCCTTGACATTATTTCAAAAAGATCAACTAAACTATTAGTTGTAATTGACTATTTATGACAACTTTACTATAGACTAGGAAATTCTATGAATATGTGATGTTCATTATTAATTTCTCTTTAATTACATAAATAAGAGGTTCTATCTTCTCTTAGAAGCTTGATCCATATACCTATTACAATTCTAAAATAATGAGAGGCTAATCTTGCTTGACCAATTTGATATTGTAGGTGATGGAATATAAGAATAGATATTACTTTCTTGTTGATGCCTTTTCTAATGTCACTCAAATAGAATTATGTTTCTCGTATTAAGTTACCCCATATGTACAAACGTATAATGTTTCCAATACTCTTATGAAGCTACTTTATATCACAATGGAGAATTTCCACCATAATGTTTCATTTTTTAAGCCAAATCATTCTATAGTGAAACCACATATTTTCTTATGCAAAAACTAAGATTCCTTTAAAAATTTAGTTGTTGTGCTACAATATAAACTATAGATATATTCTACAAATTGACAAAGGGCTTCTATCTCTTAGGGCATCATATCTACTTTAAGAAGTAGCATATCATATTATACCTTCCTTTTAACCTAAAAGTTTTCCACTAAGAAATGCTTCTAAACTTCTATATTCCTCCAATATTTACTACCAAGACTAAGACCCCACATTGCACAACTGATGAGCATCAAAGTGCCGTATCGATGGGGTCCTATTTAGATGGTGTTGCCCCATTGATGGGGCTATGTTGATGTAGCATTTGCTATGTATACAAGGCCCCATCGATGTAATACTATAGCAAAAACTATAAATACAAGCTCCTAGCTATGTTTATGAGCATTAGTAGTCATAGTAGTAGCCAAACTCTTACAGTTTTTACATTTAAAAGTTAGAATATTTCTCCTGAGTGCCTGTATCAAGAGTCATTGAGTGTACAAATCTTTATTCAAGAACTATTATACTTGAGCATGATAGTGTGTATAGTAATAAAGAAAAGCTTCTTGATAATCCTTGCAACATTCTGAATAGTCTAGATATTTTATTCATGCATTTAATGCTTTCAGTTATTTATTCACCATTTCTAGTAATTAAGTGAGATAAGCTACATAGATTAAATACATAAGTATGATCACTTAAAGTGTAAACATGTATTCGCTTGGTAATCCTAAAAGCATTATTGTTTGGTGCACCCAGTAGTGTAGTGCTTAGTAACCTAATAGTAGATACATGGGTTTAGGATGTGTACAGAAAGTGGGACTAGATGCTTATGTTAGAACTAGTTAGAAATTATTTAGTTAGTTAAATTAAATTAGTTATTAAATTACTTCATCTCTCTCTTTAAGCACCAGAAAACATAAAACACAAAACAATAAAAATCATATGCCTTGATTACACTTAACCATACCATGTGCATGAAAAGTGTAATTGGGAAGACAATGAATGACCTTTAGGACAAGGTTCACTTCCTAGAAGAATAGTGTATCAAAAACTATAGAGTCCATGAAATTTGACCTGATCACACATGAACACTTTGTGATTCATTTAGTTGCGCATAGGGGCATCTTGACTGCTCATCATTGGTGCTATTGCTAGGATCTTTTTTCATTTAAATGTGCGCTATCTAGGTTTAGTGGATATCATTAATATCATTAGACAAACCCCAAGGTCATATGATTCCAAAATAATATAACTATAAAAACACATTGATACTTTATTTGTTTAAAAATGTCTTCTTCTCATAGGTGAAATGATATGAAACCATCGATCCGACATGCACTTGATTTCACCTTCATCCTACATTAGGATGAGCAACTGCGATGGTATGATATGGAAGCAAACATTGTATTGTCCCCCAATCAAGCTATGCCTGGGATGCTATTTCAAACTCTAAATAAGATAGGCATCTTGGATCTTCAAGAAGAATATGTTGTAAATGGTTATGACACTCAAGACTACTATCCCACTAAAACATGACACAGGTGAGATCAACATCAAGAGAGACATCATGATGATGTAAAGGGAAAATGGTTCAGAAATCCCTTGTTCCTACTGAACTAGGATAGCAACAAGGACCTTACCTTTGAGAGCTCTCAACATGAAGATTCTCTACCCTTTTTTACTAGTGATGAGGATGTGACCTTGAATCTATAGTCTCAAATCCATAATTCAGGTTTAGGGAGAGTTGGCAGTCAAGGCAAGGGAT
Source organism: Gnetum montanum (assembly GCA_015680685.1). Taxonomy (NCBI): domain Eukaryota; kingdom Viridiplantae; phylum Streptophyta; class Gnetopsida; order Gnetales; family Gnetaceae; genus Gnetum; species Gnetum montanum. The sequence continues at coordinate 120,990 of MNCI01028378.1, read as the reverse complement.
TAAAAAAGCATCAAAATGATAAGAAAATTGATGAACATGGTCATGATAACCAAGGGGAAATTAGTAGATATCCTGGTGGAGGAAATCCTCCTCCCTATTTGCCCTATTTATCTACATTTGCTTCTTCTTCTTCTTCTAATTCTAAAAGATAATGTAGAAGAAACAATTGTGATGGAGGTGAGTAGAGGGGTAATACTACTAATCACCATGTCCACAATAATCAAAGGAGTAACAAAGGACATGATTGACAACAATGAAATAATGATGATGATGAGACTTTGTTAGCAACTCGAAGCATGCTTAACATTGCTCAGGTAGTCAAAATTCCAACTAGACATGTGAAAGATAGTCAGATCAAGTGCTTAGATATGAAAAATATCCTAAGATTTGAGGGGGGATATAGCTCTAATCCGTAAACACATCTACAATCTTTCCACAATGCTTGTGCCTTGTAGAAAATTAAAAATTATTGGCAAAAACTCAAGCTCTTACCCAGGACACTCATCAAAAAGCTAAGAGTTAGTACCATTCATTGGAACTGAAATCCATTTGTAGATAGAGTACCATGCTGGAACTATTTAATGACAAATACAAATGTAGTCTAAAGTGTCTAATATGAGAAGGAAAATCCAAGGTTAGATATAAGGAACACATGAACTGTTAGATGCTACCATGGAAAAATATTATTCTCTCATACATCGATGCCCTAGCCATTGTTATTCTTAGAGGAAATAACTATGCCACATCACAGATGGGCTTAGAGGAAAAACCCGAAAACCTCTTGGGGTATATGACCAAGGGAGATTATCTAAACTAAGAGCTCATCAAATCCAAAGGTTGATACAGTAGGTAGCAAAAGAAGAAGGTGAGTTGTGAAAAAGGGAATGTGTAGAAGAGTATAATAGGAATCCTTTCATAAGGAAAAGGGAGGTATGATTCTATGATGAGGAGGAGTCACTACTTGATGAAGTGGTGAACTTGAAAACCTTTTCCATATACAAATTTCTTTATAATATCTAGGCAAAGATTGATAAATTATGAGACTTCTTAGATAAAAAGTTTCAAACTACTATGAAGATTGTTAAAGCATCAAAAGAATAGAATAGTGATCGTGATGGTAGGAGGCAGAAAGAAGCCGAACATGCCTACCAGAGAGGTAAGGGCAGAGCTACTACAATAGAAGAAGTTATGAAGATAGACTCTAATAATGATGTTGGTTGTGAAATTTGTTAATATGAACATCTAAAGATATTTTTCCTTGTGGTATTACACTTACAAGAGTCTGGGATGTACACATTGAGTCCTCAACTAGCATGTAGGCAAGCACCTAGATAGTTGCCTTATCCTCAAGGTAATCTAAGGTAGTTTCACCAGTAGTAATAGGCCTACTATCCAAGTGGAGCTCTACCACAACCATATGAGCAATACCAATAGTGGCATCAACCACAACCATGGGAAATGCCACTGCCAAGATAGTAGTACCCTTATAGGCAATCAGATCCATATGGGTACTATGTTCAACGACCCATTTGTCCATGAAGATTTGTAAGCCACACCTCATTCCAGCATCATTATTACCCTCTACAGTACCAAAAAACTCATTCACCATCTACTTGAGGGAAGCACCCATATCCATACCACCTTTTGCATTTTTCTACACACATCCCTTTACCCTCTACCTAGTTACCTCCTACTCCATTTATGTAAGGTGAAATTTTCCCATAGCCATAGCAAAAAAATGCTACAAGGGCTATAAATTTATAATCAGGCTTCTAGCCAAGTGGTTTAGATAATCAATCTAAGAAATGATCATTTATTTGACCTAATAGTCCTTCCAAACCATCACAACCTAATGTGGCTAGTCACCTTGCATCTCCAACACCCTCATCCTCTACATCAAACACATTCGAGTATCCTTAAAACCAAAAGTTATGTTAGATCTACATTGTGATGTTAATTCATACTATTTCTAATTGGATTAAGGTTTTTAACCTTCCCACAAAAAGATCTAACCAAGGAAATCCTCTTATTTATTTGTAGATCACTAGACATGAGCCATGCAAAGCTCTTCTTAACTTTGATTTCAATGTTAATTTCATCTCCCATGACATGTATAAAGCCTAGAACCTAATACCTCTTGAGAAGGGAAACATCTATTTGGAATTGGTAGACCAGTCATTAGCTATTCCTTTAAGGTTAGTTAAGGACATTTTGACCAAACTTTGTGGGTGGTTGTATCTTGCTGATTTTCTGGTGATCAAGGTTAAGAACTACAAAGGTGACTTTTCCCATCATTATGGAAAGGGAATGGTTAAGCACAATTGATGCATGAATGGGTATAAGGAACCTCTACTTGAAAATCTCTATGAAAAATGAATTTGGATTATTAGAGAAGAAGCAAGTTCCATGCATTGCATATAGTGATAATGGGTGCAATTTTGTGTAGAAAATATGGTTTATTAAAAGTACATTCATCGAAGCATGAAATCAATGTGAACAAGAGAAAAATATCCAAAGGTGCCTATACACATCAACCACAAAACAAGAGGGCACCTAGTGTTTGATATCTAACTCTGATAGTAGCACATTATGCATGGAACCAACTAAGAGCCTAACATGTGCTTATGTTTAGGACATGAATAAACTTGAGCAAGCTCATCACCAACTCTCTAATAAGGAAAATGATGATACCTATTGGGGAGAGTTGGAAATCCTAGATAATTTAAAGTAGAAGCCCCTAAAGTTAAAAACTCTACCAGCTGGCATGAAGTATGCATTTTTAAACAATTGCAAGCTAATCATCATCAATGCCAAACTTGCTCCTAAACAAAAAGAAAAGCTATTAAAGGTGGTTAACAAATGGACAATAGCTTTTGCTTGGTCATATCCTAAGTTGACTAGAATTGATCCAAGGATATGCTAGCATTAAATTTACACCAACTGAGCCATGAAGCCAAGAAGGCAACAATAGTAGCAATTGAACCCCAAACTGAAGTAGATTGTCAACGATGAAATAGAACAACTCCTCAAGGTAGGGTTCATCTATCCCATTGTGGATAGTGAGTGGTAAGCCCACTTGTAATTGTACCAAAGAAAGGTGGTTAGTGGTGGGTTTGCATTGATTTTAGGTTGTTGAATATGGAAACATTTAAAAATCATTTTTCATTATCATTTGTGAACCAAGTGTTGGACACTATCTTTGAGCATTGCTATTATAACCAAATCCAAATTATGTTATAAGATCATGCCAAGAAAACATTCACGAGTCCCTAGGAAACTTTTGCATATTGTAAGATGCCATTTGGTCTATGCAATGCCCATACAACATTTCAACACTTAGTTCTTAGTATTTTCTAACAGTAGATTGGTAGTGGGATAGAAGTCTTTATGGATGAGTTCTCTACCTATGGGGCTACATTTGAGTAAGCCCTAGACCACCTTGAATAGGTTCTAAAAAGATGTGTCAAAAAAAATCTTAGGCTTAATTGGTAGAAAAGCCATCTAATGGTCCAGGAGGGCATAGTGCTAGGGCATCAAATTTTACAAGAAGGGATTAAGGTAGACCTTAAAAAGATAAGGGTCATCCAAGGAATCACATGCCAACCAGAGATAATTAAAGACATCTAATCATTACTTGGACATACTAGCTACTACTAATGATTCATAGAGAATTTCTCTAAGATTACAAATCCATTGGTTGAGTTTACAAAGAATGATGCACCATTTGTATAGACTAAGGAGTGCAAACATGCATTCCAACTACCAAATGAGAAACTCATAGAAACTCCAATTCTACAAGCACTAGACTGGTCTAGGCCATTTCATATATTGATAGATGCATCGAATTATGCCTTGGAAGCCATGCTTACATAGTAGGATGACAAGAAACATCCATATTACATTCACTGCACAATTCGAAGCATTGTGGATGCACAATTGAATTGCATCACAATTGAGAAAGAACTTATGGCAATGGTGTATGCTCTTCAAAAGTTTAGGCACTATGCAATTGGCTATAAGGTGTTTGTGCACACAATTCATAGTGTTTTCTACTTCCTAATGAAAAAGCTAATGATGAGCCCTCATACTCTATGGTGGCTCGTGATCTTATAGGAATTCAATCTCACAATGGTAGATCGAAAAGGAACTAAGAATGTGATCACTGAACACATCTCTTGGTTAATATGGGATAACAAAGAGGAGGAGAGTCCACTCTTTGATCAATTTTTAGATGAACTCTTCTTCATAGGATCAATAAATAATCAAGTGCCCACTGAACCTAAATGGTACAATGACATCCTCACTTACCTTCTCACTCAGGAGATGCCATAAGATTTGGACTTTAGGAAGAAACAACAATTTCCTCATCAGGAAAAGTATTTCATGGAAATTAATAGATACCTTTATAAGGTGTGCATTGATGGCCTAGATCATTGGTGTGTCCCTAATGCATATCAACTACACATTCTCCAAGCTACTCATGAATGTCCTTGTGGAGGTCATTATGCAAAGAGATGCATGACCATAAAAATCCTAATAGTAGATTACTATTGGCTACAATCTTTAGGGATGTCCATCAATTTGTCCAATCTTGTAAACACTATCAAAGAGATGGTGGGATGACTGCATGAATGGAGGATCCTCAATAGTGGATTCAACCACTACAACCATTTGACATATAGGGCATTGACTTTATGGGTTTCATCACACCCATGTCCAATGGAAAGGCATATATCATCATAGTAGTTGGCTATTACACCAAATGGGTAGAAGCAGCAACCATCACCAATCCACAATACATCATCTACTGCCACTAGATTTGTACAAAAGCATGTTGTAAATAGGTTTGGGATGCCACATGCACTAATTTCTAACAATGGAACTCATTTTACAGGTACAACTTTTCAAAAACTAATGCAATGCGAGGGGTTAAATATAAATTAATAACACCCTATCATCCCCAAGCCAATGGTCAAGCAAAGATAACTAATAGGAAGATTACAAAGATCCTATCAAGAACCATAAGAAAATATAGGAGAGACTGGAGCACAAAACTCAATGATACCCTTTGGGCCTACTGCTCAACATGGAAACTCCCTATAGGCTACTCTCCCTATGAGTTAGTGTATGGAAAACTTCCAATGCTCCTAATTCAATCTAACCTTCGTACACTCTCAACAACCTATGAACTAAACCTTGACCTAAGCCTAGCACAGAAAGAAATATTGATCAACCTCAATGTATTGGATAAAAATAGATTGGTGACCTATCTTTGAATGAATTGCACAAGGCATTCAATAGGTAATGCCATGACCTAAGAATACAGAAAGTAAAATTTCAACTGGGAGATAAGGTTCTCTACTAGAACCCCACACATGTACCCTAGAAGACAAAGTTCTAAATGTTGTGGAAGGGACCTTATATAATTGATGATACCTTTTCCTCTAGATCCATGACCATAGACAAACTAGAAAGCCCAAATCAAAACTAGTTGGTCAACATCCAACAAGTGAAACCTTTCCATGAGCCCAACCAAGCTAGTGTAATGAATACTTCAATGGATGGACAACCATGCTCAATTTTTTAGATCTCTTCCTTTCAATTTAGTCATGCGGGAGATGGCCATCCATGCTAATCATCCATATGGCTCTTTATTTTTCCTATTTTTTATTTTCCACCTTTTTGATTTACATCATCATTAGTATGTTTAAATCCTTCTTCAATATTTTACACTTTCTGATATATATTTTACCTTGTTTGGTTTGAGTGTGATTTTCAAATTTTTGCTAATAAATGTGCTTTTTGCCAATAGGAAACAATGGTGCTATAGCTATTACTAATGGTGGTTTGTGATTTATGTTTTGTTTGCTAATCTTTGGTTTCAATTTTTGAATTTTTGTGTCGATGGCTCAATCATGGTTTCTTTTTCATGGAATAGGCAACAAGTCCACATCATCCACCCATTCATAAACTCTATGGTTTTCCTTGTTTTGGGAATTTGAGTTTTCTTTTCTTAAATAAAATTTTAATAAATTGATGACCTTTGTAGTTTTCAAAATTGGGAAGGATTCAAAGGTTTGCATAGGGTGTGACTTCAAGGGTACTTAATACTCTTTGTACTCTTCTACTTCATTGCTTGAGCATTTTTCATCGACTTCTTACTGTTCTATGTCAATGACTATAGGAAGTCAAATAATGTATTTCCATGGTGTGGTTTCCATATAAAAAAACATAATGGCAATTCAAAGCACATTCCTTAGAAAAATAAATAGGCTACAAGCACTGGTTATGAGACTAGAAAGACATGTTACACCTACCTAAAGGTCCCCTTTAACTAAGACCCTCTTTCACTTCCTACTTCTCTCCTTTCTTCTATTTATGGAATGGTGGTTGTTCTATGTGTGAACTCTTGTGTCTTGAGTGGATGGATTAGTCTTGGAGTGATGATGTGAAGTTACTGAAAGAGGTTATTTTTGGTCTAGACTAAGGATGGATCTTCTTAGGTCATTTCAAGCACATAATCCACAAGGAACCTCTTATGATCTTAGTTTGGAATTTCATTTTGCCTTCTCTCTCATCCATCTATGTTGATCATAATTCACCTCATTACCGATTGCCATGGTCTCAATTCCATGTCTTGGTCTGATGTACTTGAATTCTTAGGTGGAATCTTTCAAGTTTTGATCCTTAACTTCCATTGACCATTAATCACTTATGGAGCTCATGGACTCCTTAAGTTGAGGCTATGTAAGGGCAAACAAGGCATGTGCCTACTATGGGAAGGATCCACTTGCATATCTCTTGGTTGGGTTCATTAAGTACCTTATCCTTAGACATTCTTGCAAAAAGAATATTTTGTACACCCATCTTCTACATCAAATCATGTGCTTCTTTAACTATTTTGTTTAATAAATATGTTCTCCATCAAAATTTTCAATTTTTAAGCTTTCAAAGAGCCTCTTTAGTGATTTTATGATATTCTTGGCTTTTCTAGGATTCCATAGACTATTTCATTGAAATATTCCTCATATTTTTGAGATATTCAAATTTGAAATTTTTGGTTACAAGCCCCATATATGGGGCCCCATCAACAGAGTAGACCCTTATACGTGGCCTCGTATATGGGGCCCCATTGATGTAAGTGAAACATAGTGTATATATATGTATGTATGTATGTATGTATGTATGTATGTGACCCCACTTTGAAATTTTTACATTTTCTCACAAAAATCAAAGGATTTTTTCAATTTTTCAAAGCCTAGAACATTTCAAAGCCCATAACTTACAAACCATTTATCCAAATCACTCTTTCTCATGACCTTGCAACTACTAGTGATAAGCTCTTGGTTGTGGAGGCCACAAATATGCCATTTTTCACAAAAAAAATTTCAAAAGTTTTTCTAACTCCCACAAATGTTTAACTAAGAAATCAACCATTAAACACTAAATTAAAAAAGTTGAACCTTTCCAACAAGCTCCGATGACAACTATAATAAATAATAATAAAATAATCAATCTACCATGGTCCAACTTTAGCCAAAGTATAGATAACTAACAAGAGAAGGTATTCAAAACCTTAGAGTTACACATTATATCTACTAATCCATGGATGTGTTGTGACCACAAATGGCACCAAAAGGAAAGCACACGTAAGAAGCAAGATTATCCCAACTAACGGATAAATGGACTAGAATGGAAAGAGGCCAAGAATAGTCCCAAGAAGAACCACTCACAACCCATGCCATAGGTCTTCTTAGGAAAGAGGTAGAAGTGGAATCTATCAAACAAATTCAAGAACCACCAATATCAATAGAACAATCCCATCAAGATGATGCACTAGCACAACCAACGAATCCTTCGGTGAAATTAATAGAGGCTTGGCTAAATCAGATCAAATGAAGGAAGGTCCAAAAATCAATGCTCTAGAAGTTAAATTTTGGCCCTTTTTTGGAGCATGCAACAAGAGAATTGTAGGACTAGGTAAATTTCTCTCTCATGTGGCCAATCATCACTTCCATTGAGGAGTGGTACATGGGAGAGACATTCCTACTCTAGAGTAACATGAAGCCCAGATCAATGGTGAAAATTAAGGACATCATAGTGTCCTACATGGTGTAGGTCATTGCTGCAATGCTTGGGTTGCTTGAAATAGGGATGAACCTTACTAAGATCCCAATGCAAATGTATCCTAGTATCAAGAAAGAATGGGTGCAATGGTACTATGGTGTTGACAACAAGGAGTTTAACATGCTTACACCAACAAAGAGGATCCATTACAAGATTGCAACCTTCCATTTCAATCCCAAAGTGAGGCCAAGCAAAATCACTACCTTCTCTAACCAAGCATGCACTACTCTGAGTGGGAGATTTCCAATCAACCTTCCATAGCTAATCTATCCAGAGATGGAGAAGAAATTTAAAGATAATGAACATGGAAGGAAGGCACTCCCCTTTCCATGCCTCATCAAGAAACTCTGTCAAAGGGGATGGATAGTACGTTATACTAGTGATACTATCAGAACTATTCTAATTACTAACTAAGCATAAATGATGAAGGATAAGATGCCTACAACCACTATCTAATAAAAGGAGAATTGACCACCATCTCCACCCATCACTCAGAAAACTATGCCAAAGATTACTACAACCATCCAACAGTTGTGAGAATACAGAGAATGGATATTGCATTAAAATGAGCAACAAGCAAGCATGAATGGTGGGTATCCATACATCTATAAACCTACAATGAGTCACCTCAACAAGGTGGCCTAAACAATCAATTTGATGGGTAAAGGTGGATCCATTTTCTTGGCCCAAAGAACACAACTACTTAGGAGGTCAAATCTGAGCACTAGAGAGGTTATAGTATCTCTCACAAAACAACAATCACTCCCAAGAATCTCTAGAAATGCTACAACCTTCTCGATGCACTTGAAGGAGGGTGAGGAAGCAACAATTTTCGTGAAGTAGCACCAAGGACAAGAGAATGTAGTAGAAGTGGTCTCTAGTCATATTTCCAAAATACTCAACACACCTATGGAATTTTTGCTAGACATCAGTACACTTAAAGATGTATAAACATCTATAGAAACCACTAGTGGTAAAATAAATGTAGTGTAGAATGAAGAACTATTGGTTGTATAGGTGGAAATTGGGTAACCACTTCTGGATGTCTTTGATCTTCTGTACAACATTACTATAACCTAGTTAGAGCTACTTGAGGAGAGGTGCAAGAATATCATATTGGAAGGGCAAGTTGAAATAGCCAAGGAGTGCAATGAATTCTTGGTTGCAAAAGTAGCCAAATTAAAAGCCTAGATTGCTGACCCTCCATCTCTCAACTTGGCACTGACAAGAGATGAAGCTATAGAATAACTTGAAACTAAATTGAAAGGAGTTAAGGGTGTAATGGAGATGGTAGTGTTCTACATATTCTTGATAGAGGCCACACAAAACAAGATTCAAATAGTTAATAGATTTCATCCATCAAAAATAGGAGCAACTAGCTAGAGCAAACAAAAAATTAAGGAGACTAGTAGTAGAAAATAAGAATCTCTCCATGGAGGAGGTTCATGCCCTTCACTGGAAAATTGTGATTGAAGTAGTTGCCTAGAAATCGAAGGCTCTCAATTTTGACAGAGCCAATGACCATTACAAAGAATAGGTAAATATACAAAAGGAAGTAAATGAAAAACACATCCAGTTGACAAAGGTGAAAGTGAATGAGATCCTCCAATAGCTCTAGTAGGAAAAAGAAGTGTGGAAATCCATCGTTGATGCGATAGACGCCTACAACAAAGTAGAAATTGAAACACCATAAAATTTCAGGACTCTCATGCTTCAGTAGAGTCTCAGAATTTAGGCAAGGATTTCCACAAGTGCAGCATCATGATGAGCCGATAGAATGATAGGTACCAAGGATTAGAGTGTACAATTTGGCAATTTTTCTATCTCCAAGGTTGATGGGCTCGTTGGACTCTCCAGCCTTCTCAACTAGACAATTGACCCGACTAACAATCTACTCAGAGACTACACTAGGAGTTGTCAAAAGTGTTTAGGATGAGCAAAATAGTTTAGGAAATTTTCTAGTAAAGAAGTCTACTACGCTACGCTACGCTATGGAACATAGCAAGCATTGAAAGATAACAGCTCAAGTGTCCACCTACAAATTGACAAAACAATTGCAAGACAAGTTAGAATTTAGCCAACAATTACAAGACAAGTCAAAATTCAGCCAACACAATTACAACACATAGCGTAGCAACGATGCAGAAAAAGAAAAAGTATTTCAAGCATGAGTTCAGTGAGTTCAAAAGCTCTTCAGCATGAAGGAAAAAAGTTGCAATTGTTAGCATGACTAAGCCTCAGACAAATGCTATTCAATTCCCATACAAATTTCTATCAAGCCTAGTGGCTACACTATGCTACGTTACGTAGCATATCCTAGTGTAGCAAGCAGCTACCTATGCTACACTAATATATTCAATAGCATGAGTAGTGCAAAACTAGCATAGAAGCATCAAGACATCTTCAGGTAGCTCTAAAACTTGTTGGCAACAATTTTTCTCACTTTGGCATCTCCTTGGGAAAATCAGCAATTCCACTCCATTTTTCATTCCCCTAGTTAACTCTCAAAAAATTGTTCCTACGCTTGACCTCGCTCGTAAGAGCAGGGAAGATGTAGTCCTGGAGCATAGGCTCCATTTTTCTTGCATTGATGGTACACTGGGTTTTGGCACATGTGATTTCAGCATCATGGTCACAGCATAACAAAGTTCACATCTAGCATCACATGCNGTTGGTTAGCCGGGGGGGGGGGGGGGGGGGGGGGGGGGGGGGGCTAGGACATGTGGCATCCAAACCACATTTCTCTCCTACCCTTGGCCCTATAAACACCTTGGCAAACAATGCTTGGGAGGTTGGCAAAGAAAATTGGGTTGTTAGGAAAAAAAATTGGTTGGCTTGTTGGCAAAAAAGATTGGCTTTTTGGCGTAGTTGGCTTTTAAGTTGTCTTTTAGAGAGCATAGTTGGCATTTTAAGCATTCTGTTTACCTTTAAGTTCTTTGGTTGGCTTCAAACATCCCTTTGTGAGTTAGCACCAGAGGCATCAACCCAACCTAAGCCCAACTTCAAGCATAAAGATCAGTCCAAGTATACCCCATTACCCATCAAGCCTTCAAAACTTCTAAAGAAATTGTTGGGGGCTAGGTACATCTAACATAAGCATATGTCCAAGGAGGCAACCAAACGGCATCAATGATACTAAGAGCTCCTTAGGAACCCCTCCTTGGCTATGTCCAATGAGTCGTTAGTTCCCAAGAACTTAAGGCTAGAGCAATTATGTGACTACCATCAACTTTGTGGTCATGACACAAATTACTGTTTGACATGAAAAGATGACATCCAATGGATGATTGATCAGGGTGAGTTGGTTCTAGACGAAAGCATCCCCGTTTGCCCTAAAAATCAATCCATGCACATTTACAAGGAGCCCCTCAACGCTAATGAAGCAGGGTACATTATCAACACAATTGGCGTAGATAGTAACTTGGAACCTCCATAGAAAATGTTTGTGATTTGTGCATCTCGACGTGGTGTAGCAACACCAACAATGGCAAAGAAGACACCGCAACAACCATTTGTTCACAAGGTTCCTCCTCAAACATTTTCCCCTTCACCCTTCATATTCAAAATTGCATCACCACCTGCACTAACACCACAAACACCATTCGTCATTAAGGGGTCAAAACACTCAACTACCCCCATCACACAGAGCCAACATAAGATGGCATCATAGCCTTCCCATTCAAAGAAACGAGAAGAGCGTTTGACAAACAAAATGACCAAGGATCGTACCACCCCAGGTCCCTCCAAGCCTACGCCCTCATCCTCCACATCTATGCCCCCCTCATCATCAACAATTGGTTCTGCTACAACCACACAATCATTGCGGTCCCATCCAAAAAGGTCTAGTCCTAAACCTAAAACTGTTGCTCCTTGAGAAATTTGTCTTCTAGGAAGAATGGAGAAGGAAAATAGTAATAAGAAACCAAAAAGGGGACAAGACCTTTTAAATGCTCTTACTTAGGTCAAACAGGCTTTGAAAAAGAATACAACTTTGAGCCTATACAACCTGACAATGACCTCCATTGTACACCATGAACCCTTGGTTCACATGTTAATGTCCATACAGGTTGATGAAAATGTGCCCGTAGAGGAGAAAATGATCCATGTGGTCATGATTTCTTCTACACCCAAAGAACTATGGCCAGCTTAGTTGACATTTCATGACGAGTCCATCAAGGATGACCTTGAGAAGGGCCAGGCCACAACAACACCCCTTGTTCATCATGATTTGGGTCATTCAACACAAGATCGAAAGAGTACACATCGATGAAAGGGTGGCTACAAATGTCATCCTATTTCCCATAGTGGAAAAACTGGGTCTAGTGGATCAAATCAAACCCACAAAAACTTCGTGTTTGAATTCATTCAATGGAGCATGGGTGGTGGTAAAAGGGATTGTTCACATTAACTTTGTGGTAGGGGACCAGTTCCCCACGAGTGCAACATTTAGCATGGTATAAGAGATGCCTAGGTTTAACCTGATCTTGGGGAGGTCGTGGTTAGCCCAACTCAGGGCCATCTCTTTACCCATACATCAAGAAATCCACCTACCTTATGTGGGTAGGGAATTGGTAATCCATTGTGATGAAGTGGCAACCTAGGTGATAAACAATGTTGACTTGGAGTAAGGTTCTAAAGTAGTAACCTCTAAGAATGAAACACCTATCCCCACCGAGGTTACTTGTTTTGAAAATGAGCTAACCAAAATTCTAGCTCAAGAAACAAAACTACATGGGCCAAATTACCTTTTCAAGTAGTAGAAAATGACATAGAAGAATACTGCAACAAAGCCCCTTGGCCTTACGTCTCACTAAGCCCATGATGGGTTAGAAAGCAACTGTGAAAATGACCATTACCTGTGTAGCATAACTACTCCACTTCTTTTGACATGATTAATGCTCATTATATGTTTATTTTTTGTTTGCATCATATTCATTTGTTTATGCTAAGGGTCTGACTCATTTTTCATTCTTTAAACCAATCACATCATGTCCACTATTCGCATCACATGACTACCTACTAAGGCCTAAAACTGGAAAATTGTTTTCCCTATTAACATCCGACGGCTCGAAATGGCCTAAAACTACCAACGGCCCGAAATGGTCTAAAACTACCAGCGGCTTGAAATGGCCTAAAACTACTAGTGGTCCAAAATGGCCTAAAACTACTAATGGCCTGAAATGGCCTCAAACTAGTGATGGCTCAGAATGGCCTTAAACTATTATTACGACCTGAAATGGCCTAAAACTAAAACGAGATTCTCCCAAGGAGTTTAATTGATAAAAAAGAAAAGATAAAGAATAACATAAAAATAAATACAACACATAAGTCAAAATGAAATAAATCTCATCATATTTCATCTTTTTTTTTCTTTCATTCAAAAAATTAATTAATAATGTTTGCAACATTCTTTGTGAGAAACCAAATAAAATTCTTAGCTGCTACACTATGACCCTTCACCAGCCCCATTGTCCCTTGCTACATTAGGTCCTATGTTTTCATCTGAATTCTATACCACAAAAAAATGAAATAGTTAGCTAAAGTCACAATAAAGGCTCAAATAAAATAAATGATCACAACACCAAGAAATGACTGACCTGAGACTGCCCCACATCTATTTCAAGGGGTATCTGATCTATGCCTTTCACAAGGCATTGCAAGATCTCTTCTTTCATAATATCAGCACAATTCCTATCTCCCAGGTCAACGCTTGTTGCAACCTTCTCCTTTTCTATGGATATCCATCTTGGTGGTCTTGGAGAAAAGGTGGTAGTGGTGGTTTCACCCATGGGAAAGGTCATTTTCCTTTTGGATGATTCAGTCACTATCACCTATTGCATGAACTTGTCGTAAGCCCTAGAAACACCAATAATGTCTAGGAATACCTTGTAGGTATCTAACTTGATAGAGGCATCTTGGTATTATTTATGATAGGCGGAACATTCTAGCTTATACATATGTTTGTGATTTTTCTATGCCTGCCCCCACTCGTAAACCTTTGTACTATAGTCCTTCCAGTCTTGGTTCTTTTGGACTAATAGGTCCATCTACATGCACTGGTCTATTATTTCATGAGTGGCCTCATTGTTGCATTGCATGACCATCCAATACCTTGCATAGTCGATGATGGCTATGCACCCAACTACCATTGTTGGTGTCTTAGGCCAACAGGAATTCCTTCCTGGAACAAAGATCTCCTACTTCAGTGGTCAGGTTGGCCTTCTCATTCTCAAGCCTCTGTACCCATTTTCAGAGGTCTTCATTCACATGCCTACATTCCCACAGGGAGCGTGCCAAGTACATCGCACATTGGCTTGCTTCGTCGTATATGCGATGGGGTACTTCAGTCACCTTCAATCGGAATTCAGGCATGGCGTCGACCTCAATTGCTCACTTAGGATCCCACTTGAGATGAGAGGCTACCAACCATACATAGAACGGTACTAGTCATAATGGCATAGCGAGGAAACACCAATTTAAATATTTTAGAGTAGAAATTTCAACTTACCCACTTCCTGGTCGATCTACTTTAGACAGTCGATTATGTCATCGACCACCCCCTCCATGAAAGTAAATTTGTCAGGAGTTTTGGCCCATGGTCGTAGGAGGATCAACGATGGGTCAGAGGTATCAACAGTGGTGTTAGTTGCACGGTAAAACATGTTAGCCATATTGGAGAGGAACCATAATAGAGCTGATGAACAATGTAAATGATAGTGTAAAGATCCTACCTAGCAAACCCTCAGGGGTGATAGAAGGGGGGTCGGCATTGGCACACTATCAAATATGCGGTTAAACTCACTAGCATCAAAGTGGAGCCCCTCTCCTTCCAGCTGACCCAATAACATAGCAGCATCATCAATGCTCATGTGTCCCTCCGGTACCGAATTGCTCTCTACAAAAGGGTCATCAGTAGGGGCCTTTTCCTAATCGCCAAGAGCCTCTTCCTCAATGGCTTGGCCCCTTTTCTCTTCATTGGCAGGGGCCTCCTCTTAATTAGTAGGGACCTCCTTTGTACTAGCTGAGGACCTTTCTTCTGTAGTAGGGGCCCCTTCTTCATTGGCCAGGGCCCTTTCCTTTGTGGTTGAAGCCCCTTCATTTTCACTCATCGCTCCTATTGTAGGGGCCACCACCTCTTCTTCCCCTTATTCCTCTTCTTCCTCTACCAATAAAGCATAGTCATAGTTAGCAAATAATACCAACTTGAAGCAGATTCTATGTTGTGCAATGCTACCTAGCGTAGCACATCGTAGTGAACGTTAACCACCAAAAAAAAATAAAAACACTTACCAATCGAAGGCTGCTCTCTATCCTCATTCGTACGAGGGAGCTGCTTAGCTGGAAGAGACCTCTTGCATTACAGCTTAGTTGTCACCATCTCTGCAATGAGGCGTTCCCCCCTTGTCACACTACCGATGGTAGTGGGGGTGCCTCTCCCAAGCTGTCTTGGGCATGAAACTTGCATGCCACCCGATCCCTGGTTGTCATGGAAAATGACTCCCCAATAGCTTTTGGGGGTTCTTGAGATTGGGTGGTATGGAAGACATGGTAGATCCATGGTTTGGAAATCTAGTTACGATCTTGTAGTACCTAGACCCCATTCTCATGGACTACCAAGAATTCTGCAAAATGCCATGGGCAAGCTATAAAGAAGTTACGGTGCATGTTAAAATGGGACTCAAGCTTCCCACGAAGCTTCCCAATTGTAATGGGTACCCTCTTCCATGACATCCTTTATTATCCAAGCTTGCTCAATTCCAATGATTTTTCCTTAGGAGAGCAGCTTGAAGAAGGCATAGGCATGGAAGATAGGGTAAACTATTTTGGCGACCCATAGCTTGACCTTCTCAATGTAGATTCCCTTTTAGTCCTTTGCCACCCCTAGCCACTCCTCGATGTCCCCTAATGGCTTGCAAATTTCTTATATTTTTCTCCCATGGGGAGATCATCAGAAGGGACACCAAAAATATCTACGAACAATTGGCCATTGATGTCAAACACCACTCACACACCATGAACATGTGTGCAGAAGTGGTACGCTTTCTCGAGGAAGGAGTTAGCTAAGAAAAGCATTTTGGTGAGTAGGACATTCGGGTTAATGGCCAAAAATAAATCCATGAGCTTGACCTCCTGAATGTTGTGGACAAGCATGGCTAGATCCCCATTGCAAAAACAACACTGGGTCTCCTCCACCTCCTCGTACTTAAAGATGTTGGTTTCATTACGCTCGGAGGCAATCATGGTTACCTCTTAGGATTTCTTTGCCATTGAAATGGTTTGCAAAACAAAAAAAATAAAAGAAAAAAGTTAGCAAAAAATGAACATCACTTGAACATGTAACAGTGAATTCACGGTTTAGCGTACCAGGTTTAAATGGACTCGGAAAGGATGGGAGATCCACCAACACTTCTTCAACGGTGAGAGGCCTGAGGGATGCCCATTCCCTATCCAACTAACCAGCCTCTTTACACTTCTCATAAAAATGGAAATATCGGGTTGGATAGGTTCTAAACTCACCCCCAAATTGGCCTATTACCCTGGTGTGCACATTTCCAGTAGAGGAAAACTCCTGCAGGGACATCTGTGCTAACGCCAAGGAATCTGTGTCACTGTGCAAACCACTCTTGTCAATAAAAAACCTGGAAACACACAAAAAATATGTATGTTTACATTGTTAATACCTATGTATAGCATAGCATGGATTACACAATGCAACAAAATACCTTCGTAGAACTCACCTGCTAGCATAATAAACAATTCCAGGTGGGTTCTGAAAGTAAGTGCCCATATGACAGGCAACAAATAGCGTGTTGTATAAGTGATAACACTTATACTCAGGCATCTCCCAGATCCAACTTAAGTGTCTCAAGATTTTTGGGCATTGGTTAGAACCTTCTACCTATTTTCCCCTGATTGACCCATCAATTAAAAATTTTAGAATTCCCCAGTTTGCCCCAAGTAACAGGGTTTCTGTGATTATGGCTACGGTCTTTGCTGATAAGTGTGACCAAACAATCACACTGAAAGGATAGAGTAGGAACTATAGGAAGTCTTGTGTGCCCTCACAAAACTAGACCACCTATCACTCCACACATGCATGGGGAGGAGGGACATTGGCCATCGGTTCACTAAGGCAGCACAGGACTCCCACAATCTCTAGGACAATTAAGATGGGCTTCAACATGACCCTGCATAATGAAGCATCAGATGTTAGCACATCGTATGAGTGAAGTTTACACATATCATAACATAACCATCTCATTGCATATAGCGTAGCATGAAATTTTCATTTCATGTAGAGTAGGATGAAATTTTCATTGCATGTAGCATAGCATGACATTTTCAATGCATATAGCGTAGCATGATCTCGTAGTCGCAAAATTCTCTAAAAAAAACACACAAACAAACAACAAAAAAGAATCCTTGCAACATAGCATAGTCATCAAACCTCACACAATGCAACATCACTTAGATGACACGTAACGCAGGAATAGACAAACGTGTAACAATACAACAATGTAATCAAGACATTACTATGACAAGCATGGCAAACTTAACAAAAGAAAACCTAGCAATGTAGCGATGTCAAAAATTCAATAGTGTAGCAATGTTGCCAACCAAAAGACCTTATGACATACCAACAAAGCTTAATAAAAACATTACAAACTTTAGAAAGGAAAGAATTCACTATGCTACAACCATCTTGACCATACTTTTGTACTACAAAATAACTTATGCTACACTACATTAAAAATGTGTCACGCTATCAAATCTCGCAAATGGAAAAACCCCCTAAGGGTAGTACGCTACGCTAACCTTGTGCTAAGCTCTCTCGAATCACCCAAACCCCCATGACAAGGTAGTTGCAACAATGGCAGTTGAGGTGATATTGCATGCAACTATAGCATAACGTCCATACAGCCATTGTAGCCAACTAGAAATAGCGGTGGCATAGAAGCCAAAACAACAACAAAAGAAATGGCAAAAGACATGGATTTCATTGCAATAATGATTACTGTAGCCTAAAAAAATAAGGGTGGCGTAGCAACTTACCGAGCAGACAGAGTCTCCTCGCACACTTCAATGCACTTCTGGGACAAATGTGCTAGAGTATCCTTCACCTCGTCTACCTTAGCGAGTCCTCGGTGTTTGCATTCGTCTTTGGGTGCCATTGTCTTACTTGCAAATTTTGTCAATTACTACGCTACACTGCTTTGCTCTCTCTTGGCATGACAACGCTATGCTTTGGATGTGGGATCTGCACTCTAACAATGAAAACAACAAGTTTACTAGGGGTAAACCCCTATTTATAGCCAATGCGGTGAAAAGAACTTGTTATTTTTGCATCTCGAGTAATGTGGGATGCCCCGTATAGCGTAACACTTTTGTGTCATGATCCCCCTATAGCGTAGAATCATTATGTGTAGCATAACAGGTGGGGCCCAACCGAAAATTTTGTCCCACCTTGAATTAGCAACCTACCTTTACGAAGCCTACGTAGCACGGTCCACGAAGACCTTAAACTAGTAAAATTTTACAAAACCTGCCCGTTAGCCATCCGCAAAGAGTTCAAACTAGTAACCTCTAAAAACCCCACCTATTAATGGTCCGCAAAGACCTTAAACTAATGACCTTGGCTCTCGAGCTCCACCTGTTAATAGTTTGCTAAGACCTTAAAATAGCAACCTTGATTTAAGTTTTGATGTACACTGTAGCATGAATATAGTCCACCATGACCTTAAACTGGAAGCTTTAATACCTATTTTGCATTTCAAAATAGATCTCACAATGTTCCAGTCTACCATGACCTTAGACTAGCTATATTAATGTCCCTCGCATGTTCAAACTCATTCACGGTCCACCAAGACCTTAAACTGAAAACTTGCAAACTTGGCTAAATAGTTCACAATTATTTCATGTTCCATTATTGCTTTGCAAATATTTACTAGTATGCATCATAGCTACAAAAAGGTGTTACTTGACTTGGCTTTCTCTTATTGTGGTAGGTGGAACAAAATGGCCATGCAACGTGATCTACATTCGCTTCTAATCCTGATAGGTTCTCATGGAAAGCTTGCAAGAAATTTAAACCTAGAGACAATAGATTGGAAATCATCCACTGATAACACTATAGCATCCCTAGAAACATCCCTATATTGGTCTAAACATCTGATCCAAGCCTTAGACTTAAAGGCTGGGAATGTGACTAAGGACCCTCTCATTGAAGTACTAGTAAAGACATCCATGGGGAAGTAAAGAAACTAAAACTTAGCTCCCTCCTCGATCAACAAATGCAAGAGGATGTATCTAAAGTTCTCCAAGACAATGTTAAAGTATTCATGTGGTCCTATAATGACATGTCGGGCTTAGACCCACGGTTAATACAACATAACATTATCTTGGACCCATGTATCAAACCAATTAAATAAAAGGCTTGAAAAATTAAATTAGAAATTGCACTAGCCGTACATGACGAAACTAAGCTATACCAAGCAGGTTTCATTCACACAGTTGACTACTCAGAATGGGTATCAAACATCGTTGTAGTCTCTAAGAAAATGGGAGGTATATGAATCTATATAGTCTTCTGAGATCTAAACAAAGAAATGATTAAATATGACTTCCCATTCTTGAGTATTGACCAACTTATTGACACTACGTCTGGTCATGCTTTATTATCCTTTATGGATGGGTTCTCGGGTTACAATCAAATTCACATCAATCCAAAGTATCAGCTGACAACTACGTTCATGACCCCTTGGGGAACGTTTTGTTACACTATGATGCCCTTTGGTCTAAAGAATGCCAAAGCAACCTATCAATGAGCCATAACCTACATATTCAGTGACTACATCCTAGAGAGACTAAATGATTACGTGGATGAGATAGTGGTCAAGACTAAGACAACTACTAATCATCCCACTAATCTAGATGTACTCCTCAAGCATTGTTAGAGGCATGAATTGCGTCTTAACCTAAAGAAATGTGTGTTTGGATTTAAAATCAGGTGCATGTTAGGGTTTGTAGTATCGGAGGCTAGAATACGAGTGGAACTTGACAAAGTTAAGGCCATCGTTAACCTAACACCTCCTACCAACCTTAAAGAATTACGCAAGTTGCACCATAGAATACATTTCATCAGAAGGTTTATAGCAAAGTTGACCAACAAGTTACACCTCATGCAATACTTACTAAAGAAGAGGGTTAACTTCGAGTGGACAACACAGTGTCAACAAGCCTTTGATGACTTGAAGAAAGAGCTTTTACGCCTCCCAACTATTTACCCACCACAGAGGGATAAGCCTTTCTATGTCTACCTTGCCACTTCAGACACATCTATCGTAGCACTGTTATGCCAAAAAAGAGAGAATGACTTTGAAATCCCAGTCTATTACTTGAGCCATGGATTAATAGCATACAAAGCGAAATACAATGAAGTGGAAAGGAATTTTCTCGCTCTAGTATTTGANCGAAATACAATGAAGTGGAAAGGAATTTTCTCGCTCTAGTATTTGACCTAAAAAAGTGGAGACACTACCTATTCCATAGCCAGGTGAACATTATATGCAAAAGAAATGTACTTCGGGCTATCACGAAAAAATTATATGAAAGTAGCAGGATAGCCTGATGGAAAGTTATAATGGCATAATTCAATTTACACTATGTAACCCAATCATCGACAAAAGGACAAGCCATAGCTACGTAGCTTACCACCTCACCCATTAATGATTGGGCAACCATAGAACCCAAATTTCCTAATGAACATGTTAGCAGTATCACCCTATGCCATTGTGCTTCGAGGCCACTTTACATTTTGATGGTGACTCAACCATGTGAGGTAGTAGTGCTGCTACCATCATTATGTTCCCCTCAGGGGACATTTAACCTTTTTCTTACCGTTTCACATTCCTTTATATGAACAATGTAGCTGAGTACGAAGGACTTCTTAGGGGTCTCCAAGCAGCCCAACAAGAAAAAATTCAACATTTGGTAGTTTAAGGTGATTCTCAACTTGTTATCAAACAAATCACTAAAGTATATGCCTATAAGGCTTCACACTTATAGCCTTATTGTGATTTGGCCAAAGACTTGTTGAAACAATTCACAATGATAGATATCCAGCATGTGCCATGCAACGAAAACACTGTAGTCGATGCCTTGGCCATGCTAGGGTTAAATGTGCCATCACACTTGTTTGCAACTTTACCTGCTTAGATAATAGAATGCATAGACCCTATCACCCAAGCAGTACACGTTGCCTTTGTAAGTGCTACCAAAGCCCAAGAATGGTACACTAATGTTAATGCTTACCTGCAACATGGTAAACCCCCGCACGACTTGACATCCACCCAAAAAGATGCAATCTGGAAGCCAGCACAGTAGTATGTCCTCGTAGGAGATAATACCTTATATAAACACTCCTTTGATGGGATATTGTTAACTTGTGTTGGTGGGGAAGAGTAACAAAAAATAATTAACGAGGTCCATGAAGGACTATGTGGAGGACACATAGCTCCCACGACCATGGTAGCTAAAATCAGATGCCTAGGGTACTACTAGCCTTGCGTGGAACGGGATTGCTTTGCTAAAGTCAGGACATGTGATACATGCCAATGTCATGCCAACCTTATACATGTTTCACCTATTGAGTTGCACCCTACGTAGATCATGTGGTCATTCCAATGATGGGGACTAGATATCATAGGATCCATAATGCCTAAGTCCTCCACAGGACATACCTTCATCATCACTGCCACCGAGTACTTTACAAAGTGGGCAGAGGCTATTCCCCTTAGGAAAACTATATCCCAATAGATTTTCCACTTCATCTTAGACAACATAGTAACAAGGTTTGGTCTTCCCATGACTATTGTGACAAAAAATGGGCAACAATTTAGTAGTGTGGAAACCAAAACATTTTGTAGCAACCTTAGCATTAAGCAATTCTTCTCATTGCCATACTACCCGCAAGCAAACAATCAGGTAGAGGTAACAAACAAGGCCATCATCAACTTGCTTAAAAAAATGCTTAGCAATAGCAAGAGGAGGGCATGAGCAAATCCTCTACGTGTTGTGGGCCTACCAAACAATGTGTAGAATGGCTACAGGTAAGACTCCCTATAGCCTAGTTTACATATATGAAGCAATGTTACCTCTTGAATTGCAGGTACCATCACTACAGATGATCCTTTCAAGCATTGTGAATGAAGCCCATAACAACGAGTCAAGGATCATTAACCTTGACTCCTTAGAGGAAGAGCATGCATAGACACTGGCTCGTATTGAATGGTATTAGGATAAGTAGCAGTAAAAGCATCAGTTCAACCCAAATCAACGACCAATCAAAAAGAGGGACCTAGACCTCAAAGTTGTCTGTGAGCATTCGAACAAGTTTTTAGCAAATTGGGAAGGTCCATTAATAGCCATAAAAGCCTATGAGAATGGAGCCTTCAAACTAGCAGACATGGATGGTAGGGAGTTTGCAAATCCAGTGAATCATTTGTACCTTATGCCATACTACGTCTGATGCAAAAGCAAGGTAAGCATCCATAGTCTGCTATTAACTATAAATTGGCACAGATAGTCCACTATGACTATAAACTGGCATAGATAGTTTTCTATGATTATAAACTGGCATAGATAGTTCACTGTTACTATAAACTGGCACATACCATCTGCTGTGATGTAAAACTAGCACAGATGGTCTTCCATGACCTTAAACTGGCCCATCTACAATCCACTACGATGATAAACTAGAACATTGGTCCGTTAGGACCTTAAAGTAGCATAACATTCTACTAGGACCTTAAACTAGCACATTGTAGTTTGTTAGGACCTTAAACTAGTACAATGGTCTGCTAGGACCTTAAACTAGCACAACGATCTACTAGGACATTAAACCAGTACATCTGATGGTCTACCAGGACCTTAAACTGGGTTCGTAGCACAACACTCTTAGTTTGCATCCACAATCCCATATACAAACAAGTGTACACAATGCCAACAAGAGGTGGGACATTGCAATTTCGGAATGTAGTTCATGATGATAAGAGAACACCCTCTGGAACATATGCAACAACACTACTCCTGATATCTTGCTGATCCTCCAGAGATGTCATCTAACATCCTGCTGACCTTCCGGAGCTACCGCTACCACAACCCATCACCCTAGTAGTAGCTTCCAGTGTCAGCACCTACTACTAGAGTCCCAGCACTATTGCGGCCCAGCCACAAAGCTGCTACCCTCCAACCCCCACCATCATTTGAGCCCAAAAGATGTTCAACTGTTATACTTCTCACCTTATAGTTGAACTGCATGATGTTTTCCTTAGGTGGGGACTCCTGAGCACTTGCATTGCCATGAATCCTAACCCCATTGGGGTTGCCCCCTTCAGTCTACCACTGCCAAAATGGTTGTTGGCCTTATTGCTTTAAACGTCACATGCCTTAGCAACAATGCCTACCACTTTAGTAGTGTCTAAACCAAGTAAGAGCTTTTCCTAATTGTATTTCATGGTTACATTTCTTTGGTATGCCTTTTTTTGTGCTTGTAGGATACGGGCCAACATGGCATCGGTCAGCGATGCATTTCGCCAGGAGGACAGGACACTAGATCATTCCGAGGTGACCATTCTAACTAGCTTGGCTACTTGGGAGTGCACATCCTACCCTTCCTCTTAACCTTCATCACCTTGTTTCATACACCCGCAGTTTCCCTTTTTACACCTCTTTTACAAGCTTTCTCAATGCATGAAAAGCCCTCCCATATGCCCAACCGTAAAGTCCATGATGCATGTAATGTAGCTCACTGCATGGGAAGCATTTGTAGGTAGGTCAAAGCCCCACATGGATGTAACACAACTCATCTTGGGGAGGAAACACTTTTCCTACAACAACAAGGTTGTTTGCAAATGAAGATGGCTAAATAGTAAAATAAAAACAAAAAAGCATAATAAAAAAAAAAGAAATTCAAAAAAAAATAAAGAAAGAAAGCGAGCATGTGTCCAAAACAAATAGCACACCAACTATTTCACAATGACCCTCTCCAAGCATTCCAACGAGAGGTTAGAAGCCAGTAAAAGAAAGATGTTCACACGTGCTGATTCCCTTACAAGCACTCTGATGAGGGACCATGCTACATTTCATCTTTTCCTTTTCTTGAACCTATCCCCTTAAATCCACCCTTTTTCTCCTTTTCCCTACACAACTATCCTAATGCTCCCAAGCACATCCAAGCAACATCTGAGAAACCACCAGAGAGCAATGTTGGCGTCTTCGCCCTTTGTCATGTTTCATATTCTTTG
This sequence comes from Gnetum montanum, assembly GCA_015680685.1. Classification (NCBI taxonomy): domain Eukaryota; kingdom Viridiplantae; phylum Streptophyta; class Gnetopsida; order Gnetales; family Gnetaceae; genus Gnetum; species Gnetum montanum. Next base: position 96,559 of record MNCI01028378.1, on the reverse strand, counting down.
TTGACATCTCTTGGGTAGATCCTCCATATGTCAATAAAGAGGGGCCAATGAAACACCATAAAATTTTAGGAATCTCATGCTTTAGCAGAGTCTCAGAATTTAGGCAAGGATTTCCACAAGTGCAGTGTCATGATGAGCTGACAGAATGGTGGGCACCAAGGATAGACTATATAGTTCGCCAAGTTTTCTATCTCTAAGGCTAAAGGGCTCGTTAGACTCTCTAGCCTGCTCAACTAGACAATTGGCCCAACTAATAGTCTACCCAGAGACAATGCTAGGAGTTGTTGAAAGTGTTCAATATGAGGAAAATAGTTCGGTAAGTATTCTAGTAGAGAACTCTGCTATGCTATGCAGTGTAGCAAGCATTGAAAGATAACCACTCAAGCATCTAAGTGCAAATTGACAAAATGATTGCAAGAAAAGTCAGAATTCAACCAACACAAAGTGCTACGCTATGCTACACTATGTAGCACAGCATAGCATAGCAAAGGAAAAGCAAAAAGGCCCATCTTGCGAAGTGATTCCAACAAGAAAATTGCACTTGATAATGCTTCGGCCTCCAAAACCGGTCACCCCACTTAGCCCTCAAGCCTCAAGAAAATGTTATTGCTAGAAAAATGGTGGATTGAATAAAGAAGTAAGGTATGCTGGCTACTATGTTGTGCTACACTACATAGCGTAGAAATGATGCAAAAACAACAACAGTGTTTCAAGCATGAGTTCAGTGAGTTCAAAAGCTATCCAGCATGAAGGAAAAAAGTTGTAGTTATTACCATGACTAAGCCTCAGAAAAATGCTATTCAGTTCCTACACAAATTTCTATCAAGCCCAGTGGCTATGCTATGCTATGCTACATAGCGTAGCATAGTGTAGCAAGTAGCTACCTATGCTACACTAATGTATTCAACAACATGAGTAGCGCAACACTGGCACAGAAGAATCAAGACATCTTCAGGTAGCTCTAGAACTTGTTGGCAACAATTTTTTTCACTCTGGCATCTCTTTGGCGAATTTAGCAATTCCACTCCATTTTGCATCCCCGTGGTCAACTCCCAGAAAATTGTTCCATTTTACATAGGCTCCAGTTTGCTTACATTGATGGCACACTAGATTTTGGCACATGCAATTTCAGTAGAATGGTCACAGTGTAACAAAGTTTGCATCCAGCATCGCACGCCTACATGGTACAATCACATTTACTCCTTGTGGAGTGCCCAAGACATGTGGCATCCAAACCACATTTCTCTCCTACCCCTAGCCCTATAAATACCCCAGCAAACAACACTCGGGAGGTTGGCAAAAAATTGGGTTATTAGCAAAAAAAATTGGTTGGCTTGTTGGTAGAAAAGATTGGCTTTTGGTGCAGTTGACTTTCAAAGAGCATAGTTGGAATTTTAAGCATTATTTTTACCTTTGAGTTCTCTAGTTGGCTCCAAACATCCCTTTGTGAGTCAAACATTTTGACATCCCAACAAATAGAATAGCAAGTAGAAGTCTTGTGACCATACTGTTTGGTGTAAGTAGTGTCTCTCCAGTCTTGCACAACCTATTGTACACTTTTCAAACAAGGAAAAGGATCAAATCCATGACCTTTGGGGTGCTGCATTCTCTCATCCAAATCTATTTTTCTATTTGTTTACTATCATCATTATTTTGCATTAATTTTACCACTTTACATTTGTTGATTGTTGATTTACTTTGCGTGTCTCGCATCCAAAAAAAATGTTCACAAAAGGTTAAGATACACTGCTTAAGTCCTTGACTAATCGAATAGACGGTTTAGGGCACCCCACTTCCATTTTTCTCCAGCATAGCCCTCGCATAGATCCAGAGTTAAATTGTTCGCCCGACAACCTCTCGGTGTTCCAACCACCGACGTTTTTTATCGCTATAGAAATCTGCATAAAGGAACTACAGATTAAAGAGATGATGGAGTATATAAAGCTTGCAAATATTTGTTATGAAAATCTAGCCATGTTGACTACTGGATGGCAATGTTCTAAACTTGAGAAGTAGGTGGCCAAATCATACCTATTGTACGAGGCTAAGTTCAAGCATCACAAGGACATCAAGCAAAAGCTTGCAGTGGTAAATGTTAAACTCGAAGTTCTCAAGGCATAATTTACAATCAATGATCAACTATCGAGAACTTGTCTAAGAGGATGAATGACTACTAGGAGTTACAGGATGCAATTAGGGTGTTCGATATAGAACACAAATAGTTCACTGGCTAGTTTATCAACATGAAAGAGATGTTCCTGATAATGCCCTGTCCATGAGATATCCCCATTCTAGCCCACATTGGTGATGTTGTGTGGACTATGAATGATCTCTAAAG
>MNCI01028378.1:5684-94008 GCA_015680685.1 Gnetum montanum | reverse complement strand
CCCCATTTACATGATGTTGCCCTATTGATGGGGTCACATCGACATAGTGTTTGCTACATCTACAGGGCCCCATCAATGCAATATTGTAGCAAAAACTATAAATATGATCTCCCAACCATGTTTCGGGCATTAGAAGTCATAGTAGTATCCAAACTCTTGCAATTTTTACATTTGAAAGTTAGAATATTTCTCCTAATTGCTCATAGTAGGATTCATTGAGTGTATGGATCTTTATTTGAGAACTATTATACCTGAGCACGATTGTGTGTACAGCAATCAAGATGAGCTTCTTGATAAACCTTGTAACATTATGGATAGTTTAGATATTTTATTCATGCATTCAATGATTTTATTTATTTATTCACCATTTCTAGTAATTAAGCTAATTAAGTAATTAAGTGGGATAGGCTAGATAGATTAAATACATAAGTATGACTACTTTGAGCGTAAACACATATTCACTTGGTAATGCTAGCAATGTTATTGTTTGGTACACCTATTAGCATAGCACTTGGCAACCCAACAATGGATACGTTGGTTTAGGATATGTATGGAAAGTGGGACTAGATGCTTATGTTAGGACTAGTTAGAGATTAGTTATTTAGTTATATTAAAATAGTTATTAAATTACTTCATCTCTCTCTTTAAGCACCAAAGAACATAAAACATAAGACAATAAAAATCATATGCCTTGATTACACTCAACCATACCATGTGCATCACAAGTATAATTGGGAAGACAATGAATGACCTTTAGGGAAAGGTTCACTTCCTAGAAGACTAGAGTACTAGAAACTATAGACTCCATGAAATTTGATCAAATCACACATGAAAGCTTTGTGACTCATATGGTTGGGTGTAGGGGTACCTCGATCACTCATCAACAACCATACAAAAACATTAGTTGCATAATAGAGTAAAAAAAAATATTTTCTAATTTTTGACTCTAAGATAACTTTCTTTTAAGATTTTCTTTTCAAATCAAATAAGTCTTTTAGTATATCTACAATCCTTCATTTCATGAACATCTCTTACCTGTAATTATGATAAATATTGAAACCAACATATTTATACATTGGTATCATATTTACTTGGTCCTTTTTAATAGTAAAAGAGTCATCATTATTCCGAGTGTCATATGCCATAATTTTGGCTTTTTGGACATTAACTTTCATTCTTGAATATTGGAAAAAATCATTCAAAAAAATAAGCATTTATTGCAAACCTTCCTAAGAATTGAAGATAAGAGCTACTTCATCAACATACAACAAAAAGGTTAACAAAGTGATCATTAATTTTAATAATTTACTTACTTGGAATTTTATGCATCTTCTCCTAAGTTCGTTATTAATAAAAATTCCAAAAAATGTAGGTAAAATAGGGCAAACTTATTTCATTCCAATATCACTATGTAGCAAAAGAATTTAATGGGATTTTTTATCTATGATTTGTATAGATAGCTCTTAGTAAAGACTAGGAATAAATAATATTAAATTTGAAGAAGTGCATATGTCTTATAATCACTTCTAAAACATTCTTTGAATAACTAAATCATATGCTTTAGAGAAATACATGAAGCAAAACAATTTCCTTTTGTTTTATGCTTTTTAAAGTTAATAAGATATTTTAATGTGATGAGGTGATCAATAGTAGAATATTAATGTCTAAACATAGATTGTAAAACTACTGGCAAATTATGTTCTTCTATATATTTACCAACCTTCATTTCAAGAATATTTTCAAAAATCATGACAAAAAATTACTAATTTTAATCAATTTTTAGTTATTTAAATCAAATTCATCTCCTTTTCTAAAGGGTAAAATAGCTTTGTTAATGTACCATTCTTTATCTAAACTAGTCTAGAAAGCATGGTTCAAATTTTTTCATATTGTCTTCTATACTAAAGGTCCTCCCCAAGTAAGCATTTCTCCATATACTCTCGTTATATCAAGTGCTTTACTTGAGGATAGTCTTTTAATACTTTGTATAGTATCTTCAAAGGAGATAAAAATATTTTCATTCTTTTTTCGATATCCTCCAAGCTCTTCCTTACTTTGAAATAACTTCTGATAAAATTGTTGAATATTAGAAAAGAAAAAATTTGATTTGCCTCCCCTTTTACAAAGTAATTTCTAGAAATTTATTAGTTCTTTCTTGATCATGTGTAGAAAAATAGTTTGTCTTTCTTTAATTAACTACATTTTTTGTCATGAATCAAATTCTTATAAATTCTTGTAGTTATTGGATACTCTTGCATTTTTAATTTTAGTATAGTTACTACAACTTTAGAATCAAATCAAGGCTAGGACTAGGCTGATGCTTTTCTAAAGACTTGTTATATTATTACCACTAAAATTTTTGCAAATTTTACATCAAAATTCAAATATTTTTAGACTTCCTCTTAAAAATATAACTTGACTTTGTCCATCCATTGTGCAATAATAAACTAGCTTTCTATATTGTCTAACATGTTGTAAATTTATCAAAACACTAAAATAAATTGGTTGATGGTCATATTTAATTACCTCATCACATAGCTTGAAGTGTTTAATACATATCAAACTCTCTATATCGGTAATCAAAATATCTATACATGAGCAAATTTTTGGTCCTAGGAATGTGTAGCAATGATAATTTAAAAAATTGTTTAACATATCAAGAATTACCAAACTTAATCATTGATCCCAATATGTTTTCATGTATGAGTGACCTATGTGTCTTGAGAAAACCTTTTCACTTTGCATTATTCTCATAGTCTAAATAGCCTTGCTAATTTCAAAATATTATTGGAATTTATTTAAGCCTAATTTTAGCATTAAAATTCACTTAAATACAAATTTTTTCATTTGAGTAAAAGTGGCAATATCCATTATAAGAAATTGAAAAGGAAAGTCCCTTAACTAGTTTTCTTTATCCTAAATTATCACTTCTCAAGAAGCAAAATAACAAAAGCCTAAGAAAAAATTAATCTTCTCATAAGAAACTTGAATCCAAACACAATTCCTGTAATTTATGTTTTCAACTATTATATACTATTCTATGGTATTGTGAATCAACACAACTAGGCCACTTGAAGGTGTTCACATTCATGTTTTCTTCTATAAGGAAAGGAAAAAGTTTGAAAACATAGATATAAAAGATCATTGGAGTTTCCCTCTTCCACATTCTAATAATCCCAAAAATATGTTTTTTATGGTAAGGTGAAAATTAAGAATATATTTAGAACAACACCCCAAAGCCAGTGTATTGTCTTTTCAATGCTAATCATGGGTTTTAAACCCATAACCTTTTGATGCAAAATAACTAAATGTATACATCAAATTTTTATTAAAAATATATAAATATTTAATCATTATGTTTCATTGATAGCCTTTACAGGTAATGGTGGTATGTTTATATTGTGTGATGCATAGTTGATTTATAAATCATAGACTAACACATGTTGTAAAGTCAAACGAGCAAAGTTGCAAGGATGTGAAAATGCATATGCCACATTTTGTATTTTCTACTCAATAGATGGCATACCATAACATCAAAAAGCTTAATAATGTGCTTAATCAATGGGTTGTTTCCCTTGCTATTTATATATTTATGTTTATGGAAACTTTCAATTTCCGATAGAAAGTATAACTTTCTTTAAAAAAGAGTCAAGTAAAAATTAGTAAAAGGAAGTCAATAAAATGAGGTTAAATCTCATCTAATTTTTTAGTTTGATTAATTTTTCCTAATTCCACCTAATATAGTGATGCGATTGTTACAAATGTTTAAATTTTCATTGGATAAATTATTTACATTAGTTGGTAAATAGGTTTAGTCGTAAAATCATGCATATATAAAATGCAAATAACTGGTGTTATTAGTGCATATCTTAAAATCATTTTTTCAAAAATTCATAGCTCATTCTTTTGAAAATTTGTATAGCACCAAAGTTTTATTAAATTATACATAAACCAAGGCATATGTACTTTGTTTAAGTCACTAAAATTGAAGCTTTAGTACATTCAAAGACTTATAAGATATATTGGATAAATATTGCATTTCCATGAAAAATAAAGGTAGACTCAACCAATTAATCAAGTATCAAAAGGGGTAATAAAAGAAAATCATATAATTTTTTTGATGTAATACCATAACACCTTCTTTAATCGGAAATCACAACATAGAAAAGAAATACATGCAACTCATCTTCAAGTGTTTTTGACTTGCATAACTAATAGGTGTGCTTTCTAGTAGGAGTTGAATCCATCTTCCACTTTCAGTTCTAAGATGATGTGAACTTAAGCAAACCTTACTGATGACACTTCCATACTTGATTGGTTTTCATGACTAATTCATGATTATGCTTAAGATTTTCCTATACTTCCTCCTAAGAAATATTTTATTATCTTAACCATTACATTTCCTAAAAATACCACTTGCGATTTTCTAGATTCTCAAGGGCTACTTTAGAGAATTTGTCTTGCATTGAGATTTGAAAGACATTAGTGTATGAAATGAATTGATACAAGGCTTTTACTTTTAAAGTTAATAAATCAAATTTATATAAAAACATTGAGTAAGGCTTTGCATCTTCACCTTTAATTCATCTAGAAATTTTTTTTTTTTAACTCTCTTTCAATATCTTTTCAAAGTTTAGCACTAAGTTTGAGTCCTTAAACAATAAATCCATACAATACACTAGGATAGATGATTTTCTAAAGAATTTATTTTCTAACCTTCTTTGAAAGCATGCAAATTCTAGTCCTAAATCTTTACCCTTGCTTTTGAAAGCATGCAGATTCCTAAAACCCCTTGTTATGCTTTTCTTGATACACTTCCCATACTTGTAATTGTTTATATAAATCAAATCCAAATATTTAAAAATATACTATTTACACATTGGTATCATCAAAATATAAGTTATAATAGGTATTTCTTGTACCCAAGATTACCAATTTAGTTTTATTTACATGCACTTGAAGACTAAATGAACGACAAGAATTTTTTAAATTTTGTAACATATTTTATATACCTTTTTCAGTAGTGGAAATTAATGCAAAATCATCTACATACAAAAGAATATTCACTATTTGGGATGTAATTTTGATAGCATGACTCTCTTGCTCATTCCATAGCTACTCTTGAATTTTACCAATAAGGATACTAAAGAGAGTTTAAAAAGTAGACAACATTGCTTTACTCTAATTTTGTTTTGGAATTTATATTTTTTCTTTAAATTACTATATGTAATTTCAGTAATACCTTTATTATACAATTGTTAAGTTGCTGCAACCAATTCTAAAGGGAGGAAAATGTTATGCAAGCATAATTATAGATGTGTGTGAAGCACTTATTCATAAGTTTGTGTAAAATTAACCAAACAAATAAATAATTTTTTTATAAATCTTTTCTTGTAAACTCCACATATGTCTTAGAGTAACTAGGTAACCAATAGTTGAGTGATTTTGTCTAAACTCTACTTGAAACATTGCCATAACTTGGTTAACTTCATCTTAAGACTAATTCTCTTTTTTAGTAGACTACCTAAAAAATTAGGAAAAATATTTCTCAAAATAATCAATCAATGATTTTTCCAATTATTTTTATCCCTCTTTTTATATAATAAGATAGCCTTACTAGTTTTCCAATATTGATCTAATCCTTGATCTAGAACTAAATCATAGAAAAGGTCTTTCCTACTTCAATAATTCTACATATAAACCATCAAAATTGACTTTGTCAAATGCTAGATTTTTAATACCTTATGTGACTTCATCAATACTAAATTGAAGATGTTCTTAGTGTAAAATAGTAGTAGAGTCATCATCTTCTCTTGTACATAATTTATTGTAAAATAAGCATATATCTTGAAAAGTAAAATTAAATGATGAAGAGGTTGTATACCAAAAACATTGCAAAAATTGTTTACGGTTATTTTTAATGGTATAAGAAAAATATTCCTATGACTTGATGGTATTTTATCCTCTTAGTTTTAATTAAACATTTATACATCTTAACTAAACTTTGTCTATGTTTCTTCTTGGCATTCTTAATATTCTATGTAGGTTGCATGCAATCCTCATCAAACTTAGACTTCTTTGATAAGAATTAACATGGAACAAAATAATAGGTGCAAGAATAGAGCAAATATGAGGAGAAACAAAAATATTTTTATTTCAATGTGGTACATCAAAGCTACTATCAAATGCCTTATTTATAATAGGCTAAGTCAACCAAACTCCCATTGTTTTTCTAACTAAACTTGGAGGTTAGAATTACATCATGACAACCCATTAAACTTAAATTGATTCTTGTAATAGAAATAGGATTAACTTCCATTCTTTTCTGATAGAACTTGGAGGTTAGAATTACTAACAAACTTGACCATAACATAAATTGATTCTTGTAACAGAAGTAGGATTAATAACTAACATCCCCCTTAATCTTAATTTGGAAAAACCATCATTCCAAGTATACAGTTTAATTTGGCAAAGGTATCATACCCCAACAGTTTAGTGAGAATGTCTACCATGTGGTCTTCAGACTTGCAATACACCAACTCAATTGCTTTCTTTCCAACTTGATCTCTTTAAAAATGATAGTGTATGTCAATGTGTTTACTTCTTCCATGTGTGACAAGATTCTTTGCCAAGTTAATTGTAGAAATATTATCAACAAAGATCTTCATTGGCCTCTTTACTAGAGCATGGATTTGGCTCATCACATTGCCTAGCCATATTTCTTTACATGCACTTGAAGCTACAACAACATATTCTTCCTTCCAAGTTGAAAGTGCAACTATGAGTTTCTTTTGTGATGACCATGAACAAGGTATAGCACCAATATTAAAACAATAACCAGAAGTGCTTTTTCAATCATCTAAATCTCCACCCCAATCATTGTTGGAATATGCTATAAGAGCACAATTATTAAATGAGGAATAGAATAAACCATGATCAAAGGTGCCCTTTAGTTTTAGCAGGATTCTTTTGGTCACCTAGATATGAGGTTGATGAGGAGATTCCAAAAATCTACTAATCAAACCAACACCATAAGAGATGTCCAGCCTTATGCATGTGAGGTATCTCAAACTCCCAACAATTTTCTTGAAATAATTTCAATTAATAAGTGCCCTTCTCCATTCTTTGATAATTTTATGCGAACCTCCATAGGAATTCTCATAGGATTATAATCTTGCATACAAAACTTCTTTGAGAGTTTACTAGCATACCTATTTTGACAAATAAAAATCTCATCTTCTCTCTAAACTAATTTAATGCCAAGGAAGTATGACATGAGGCCAAGATCTATCATTTTGAACTCATGCATCATGGACTTCTTGAAATATTCAATCATTCTAAGATATAGATCACCAAAATCATTAGTCTTCACATATAAAGCATGTTCAGATACACACTTATGGAAACTAGCCCTATGGAAGAAAGAGTCAATGTGCCTATTTCATCCTCATGGTGCTTGTTTGAGACCATACAATGTTTTCTTCAATTTGTACATCTTATCTTCACTTTCTTGCTTCATGAATTCAGGGGGTTGCTTGACAAAAGCCTCCTCTTCAATTGGGCCATTTAGAAAGGCTAACTTCACATCCATTTGATGGATTTTCCACTTCTTTTGGTTAGCTAATGCAATAAGAAGTCTAATTATTTCAATTCAAGTAATACAAGAAAAAAAATTGGTAGCCATAGCCAGGCCTTTGCTCAAATCACTTTTCCACTATTCTTACTTTGTGTCTCTCCAGCTCACCATTTAACTTCACCTTTGTCTTGAAAAACTACTTTACATCAATTGCTTTGTGACCATGTGGGATTTCAGTGATTTCCCATTTATTGTTTCTTTCAATTAACTTGATCTCCTTATTCATGGCATTCACCCATTTAGGATCTTGAATTTCCTCATGGAATGTCACAGGTTCACTATCTGCAAAGAAGGTAAAGTGTACCAATTCTCCATCATCATCAACTTCATCATTAAGGGTTACCTCATAGTCTTGCAGGCATACTAATTTCTAGTGCTAGTGCCTTGGCCTTCCAGATTCTACTAAGGCTTGTGAGGTGGAACTTTCTTGAGTAGAGCTTGATGTAGCTTCATTTGTGGTAGGAACTGTAGCTTCCTCTTCAAGGATATAGATTTGTTACTTTTGGGAGTCTTTGTGCGAATCAACATCCCATTTCCAAGCCTCTTTTTCAACAAAGGTCACATCTTGGATGATAATCAACTTCTTTGTAGCCATTAAGATAGTCTTCCTTGCTTAATTGTCTAGCTTTGCTTTTGTCTCTACTAGAGCATGAGCATAAGCTATAGCACCAAACACTCTAAGATTTTTCACACTTGGCTTGTAACCACTCCATGCTTCTACAAGGGTGATATTTTGTACACTCCTTTTTGAAGACTTATTTAACAAGTAAATAGAACATGAGACAACTTCACCCCAAAATGAATTAGGCATTCCTTTCACCTTTAGCATGCTCCTCACCATGTTCATTATAGTTTTTTTCTTTCTTTCAACTACTCCGTTGTGTTGTGGGGTGTAGGGAAAAATGACTTATGCTTTATTCCCTATTCTTCACAATATTCATTAAATTCATTGGAAGTATATTCACCTCCATCATCAATTCATATAAATTTAACAAGATAACCACTCTAACTTTCAACATGCACCTTAAACTTCTTAAAGCAATCAAAAACTTCAAAATTCCATTGCAAAAGATAGACTCAAATTTTTTGAGTAAAATCATTGAAAAAAGTTAGGAAATACCTATTATTTCCATTTGACAAAGGTGTTCATTGGACCACATACATCAGAATGAATGAGCTCTAGTGGTTGTGTTGCATGTCATTTTTCTGCTACAAATGGCATTCTGTGATGCTTTCCAAGAATACAAGCTTCACACAATTGTTCTAGATCGTGAATACTGGGCAAACCTTTTACCATATTTTCTTTAGTAAGCAATTTTAAACTTCGAATGTTTAAATGTCGAAAGCAAAGGTACCATAGCCAAGGTTCATCATTTAGAATGACATTAAGACAATTATAAACACCACTTGAAATATCAACTTGAAACATATGATTCTTCATCAAAGGGGCCTTGAGAATGAGTGTACCTTTATTGTCAAAAATGGAGAGTTCATTGCCATGAAGGTCCATGACATACCCTTTTTCTGCTAGCTAACCCACACTAAGTAAATTACTCTTCATACCTGGCACATAGAAGACATTAGAAATATATTTATGATCTCCATTCTTCAAGTTGATAAGAATTTGTCTTTTTCCCATCAGTGGTATAGTGCTATCATTAGAAAATTTAACTTTGGTGTGAAAGGATTCATCAAGAACAACAATTAACTCCTTTTTTCTACACATATGATTGGTACACCCAGTGTCAAGAAACCATGTATGGTAGTTTGGTGCTTCACTAGTTGCAATGGCCATCAAGAAAGCGTGGTTGCCATCATCATCTTCTTCTTGTGCACAGTGAGTCCTTTGAGCATTATCCTTATATCTACACTCATTTGAAGAATGGCCATGCCTATGACAAGAGTAATAGAGAACATTAGATTTTTCATACCTTCCTCTACCACATCCATAGCCATGACCTCTTGAATTTTGCTGATGACTAGAATCTGATTTTTCTTGGTCATTGCATCCAACTCCATGATTGTTGTTATGACCACCATGACTCCTAGTGTAGTAGCCTCAACATCCTCATCCTCTACCACGAGAACCACCATGCCTTTGGCTTTTTTCACCACCTTGATTACCTTTGATGGAGACTTGGCCTTGAACGGCTTGCTCAATTGAATTCTAAACTTTCTTCTCATTCATTCATTGCTCATGTGCTTACAGGATGTGAGATAATTCCTTGACACTCATTAAATAGAGATCATGTGCTTCTTCTTATCTTTCTTCTTGTTCTCACAATGAGAATTCTTCTATGCATTGGTTGCATTTGCTGCAAGATTAGCAACACTATTTTCCACAACATCTAGTAGCTCGTGGAAATTGAAAAGCACCTTCATTTTGACACTCCACCAATTGTAATTTTGCCCATCCAAGATAGGAACTCAAATTTGAGTTGAGCTATTCATTGGAACTTTTAGCTCTATTACTACTGATAAGAATTAACATGGAACAAAATAACAAGTGGAGGAATAGAGCATATATGAGGAAAAATAGAAATATTTTTATTTCAATCTGGTACATCAAAGCTTCTATGAAATGGCCTATTTATAATAGGCTAAGTCTACCAAACTTCCATTCTTTTTCTAATTGAACCTAGAGGTTAGAAATGCATCATGATCACCCATTAAACTTAAACTAATTCTTATAATAGAAATAGGATTAACTCCCATTCTTTTCTAAGTGAACCTGGAGGTTAGAATTACTAACAGACTCGACCATAACTTAAACTGATTCTTGTAATAGAAGTAGGATTAATAACTAACCTTCTTAACACCCTCCTGCTGTAAATACATGACTTGCTTTATTGTACCCAAAATTTGTGAAAACTCCTTAAGTTTTCTTTCTAAAGTACATTTGTTAGGTTTTGTATTCATATATTTTTCCTTAAATTTTGAGTTGTTTAGTGAAAGGAAACCTAAATGAGGATGGGAACAAGTCGTCTCTACAAAATCCTCAATCATGATGCATAAACTTTGCACAAATAACTGTAAACAAGTGACTGGCCACACCGGCAATTGTAACGCGCACGGTAAATAAGGTGCACGGGCAGTTGATGTTCGCAAGTACCCGTTCAGCGAAGATCCAGCCCAAATGAACAGCTTCGTTGTGAACAGGTAATTATAAATCCAAATTCAAGTCTGGTGGAGGATCGTAATGGGAGAAACCGAGGGGGCTAAATGATCGCAGTTACGTATTACATAAAAGGCAAGGCTTTATTCCTTCCGATCCAAATCCACCATCGTGACTACATATCGAAAAGGCCGTATAATAGACAGCAAGTTCACAGCGGTAACTATTAATCTACGATAACGAAATCCTGTCGTGAACATTTACTTAAATGTACTGCTAGTAGTGAGGATGTCACTTAATTTTTTTCGTCATTATCTGTGTTTAAATAGTTGGGAATGTAGGGGGGTGTTGGAACCCCTAGTTGGTGAATAATGGCGTCGTCAGCATGTAGCATGTTTTTAAGATTTACGATATATTAGTAAATTAGAACGAGTCATATTTAAAAGTTGAAAAAACCTTACATGATATTTTTCTAAAAATAAATTTTATTGTAAAAGTCGTGCTGCAAAAATTCTAATCCGGCTACTTACGGTTCAACCCTTAATTTATCGCTGAATTTGAAAAACTTTGATCATTACGAACCCGGTTAGAATATTGACCAAGGCTAAAACGCATTAAGAAATGAGAGTGTGGACTCTGGTGCGGAAGACCAATACTTCGCAAATTGCGCGTAGAATTTTACGTTTCAGGGTAAGAATATTTTCTATTTCATTGATTAATCGACGTCCTCTCTGAAGCCACTCCACCTAACTTAGCTAAAGTCTCTTTGTCCGAGAACAAAGCTACCGAAACGTCTTGGCTGGTAAAAGGATTCTAAAATTGTCTTTGGGTAGGCTGACTGGAAAATGCAAACATCGGCTGTCCAAAGAAAATGATGGCTTGCCGAGGTGGAGTTCTGGAACAAATATGCTCCTGGTAGGATGAGATACGTATGAATACAGAACTCTTCAAACTCTTTGACAATAAAGAACTGCATATAGAAACTTCTAAGCTTTGCTTGATGGACGGGGGAACGCAACTATATGTTCAACCTCCAAAGTCATCCTCGTGCACGAACCAACTTCGCCGTATGCTTCCCTTAACATGTACGACAAGCTTTTGCGGAATCCAGACATTGACCTGCTACTGTTTTTATATTTGAGGATTTGGAAACTGTAACGCGCCAGTAATGCCATTACCCACCAAGGTGCCATTTCAAATTTTCAATGAGGGTTTCAATATAAAATACAAAGTGGATTATCCAGAGCAGGGACTTGTACAGGTGAAAGTTCTAAGTATATGATGCTTGGTTTGAAAGCTTCGTAACGAAGGATAGTTTCTTTGCAACATAAAAAAAATCTGCATGCGTGAGAATCGTAGGGATAACATTCTTTAATTCTTGACGATTTCTATTCAAATTCAAATTCGACGGACGTTGTCTAAAAGTTCTGCTAAAATGATTTAACTTTATTCGGATTCAGCAGATGTGAATCAGTAAATATCACAAAAATGTATGTTTTTATATATTATAAATTTATTTGCGCTTTGGCAAACCAAATCTATTTCCCTTCCTGCCAATTCAACGAAAATGCAAGATTTTATAAACCTATGGTACATGATATCGTATGTCTACGTATCGGTTGGATATGGATTATTCATGACATTATTCGGATTCGGCGGATGAGATTCAGCAAATATGATAAAAATGTATGTTTTTATATATTATAAGGTTATTTGGGCGTAGGCAAAACCAATCAATTTTGCTTACTGCGAGTTTAACGAAAATGTAAGTTTTTATAAACCTATTATTGTTGTACCTGATATCGGATATAAACCTATCCGTTGGATACATAGTCTGTGAAATCTGTAATTAATCATATGGCAACATTGAAATTGATTTACAATTAGATTAGAGATTTAATCTAATGAATAGTATTATATTTTTTATTGATTTTTTAAAGTTTAATCTGTTGTTTATTGCTAATTCTGATGCCAAGCAAAATCTGAAATCAGTCTAGCTGAGCTCTTAGATGAAAAAATATTGGAAAATGTTGCTACCAATGTGGATATAATTGCTCTATTTTGCTAATATTGACAATTTTAATCCATTCTTTTACCGATTTAATCTTCCTATTTATAAAAAGCGCTGTTGATTTGGTGATTCAATCCCATATTTCAGTCTATGATTGGATATGGATTATTCTAGCATGGACACCAAGGATTTTTAATCTTACTTGATGCAAAATGACGATGCTTTTGGATAACTAGAACTTGGTGAGAAAATTAAGACACATTAGTTTCATTAGTCAAAATTATAAAGGTTATGCGTTGGATTTCTAGTGGGTAATTTCTAGTTATAAAAATTATATTGAAAATTTTAATAAAGTTTTAGATTGACTGGATGTTTATAAATCTTGTTTAAGAAGTCCACTTTTACAAGTTTTAGAGTAAAATAGCCACAGTGAAAAAAATATTTGGCATCCTTCCACCAAATAATAGTCAACCAATAAACACAGAATATAATATGGTAAAATCATAAGAATTATCAACCTTATATGTACATAAAGAAGTGTTCAAGATGTGCTCCTATATTGCCTGATTGAGCTTCTTGTTGTAACTATGTATAAGCCATAGTGGCTACAAAGATAGAGTCAATTGTGGTTGATGAGCAGCAAGGTATCCCTACGCTCAACCATACGAATACGAGCGTTTACGCATGATCTGGTCAAACTCTGCAAATGGACTAGTTGTGGCACCTAGATAGTTACACGTTGATCACAGTTTGCTATCTTTCCACTTGGACTAGTAATTGATTTGTCATGTATGGTTTAGTCCAATGTGAGGTGTATGATGGGATTCCTAACACTAGGCTACTCCTAATGAAAAATAATCTTGATTTAAACTAATTAGAAATAATAAAATAAAATCTAAACAAGCCTAAGTGCTATGAGTGTCCATCCTTAATCATCTATACGCATCTTGGACCTCATGTACTACCTCTAGGATTGCCATGCACACATTACTCGAAGCACTACTAAATACATTACTGGGTTACCAAGTAGTTACACTTAAATGTTCATGACTATGACGTATTCATTCTGCATTAACAACAAAAATAGTAAATAATGATAAATAAATATTAACTAAGAAAACAATAAATAATAATCAACAATTAAACAATTAAAAACTAAGTGAATGCTGCAATGATGGAATAATCTTGTTCTTTATTGTCGATTGTGTGCATGTCCAAGTATGTCACACTCGAACAAAGGTTCCATACAATTACAATCATCGCACTGCAGGCATGCACTTGGAAAGAACTGAAAACTAACTAAAAACTGACAAAAGGACTCTACCCAAAGACTTACCAACTAACTCCCTTCTTGTGCACTTGAATGCTATATTTATAGGCCTACACAAGAATCATGATATCGTGTATTTGATATCATTATCCAAGCTACAATATCACATACCTGATATCAATGATATGATATCAGGGCCTAGCAAACCATGATTCATCATACCCCCACACGTGAATAACAACTCGTCCTCGAGTCAAATAATCAGATGAGAATGAGTTTCTTGATTACATAGTGGATAGGTATGGGATTATTGACTAACTATGAATTACTTCATGCCACAATGTAGAATTAAACAAACAAAATTGCAATACAAACACAAAATACAAAAGACAAAATTGCTAGAACTCATGTGGTTCTAGCTAATGTTGGATCCTCCATGGGCCTCTTCCCTTTATATTGTGCTCTAGGTTTTGGAATGGATGTCTCTAGAGGAGCGCTTGAAGCTTTTCCCTTTTAGTCTAGGGATCATGTGCCATCCATGCTGATGTTCCAATATTTGATGGAGCTAGCACCTTCCATGGGCACGACAGTTGTAGAAATATCTGATTGGCTTTAACATACCAAGCTGCAAACAATCATCGTTCCTTCTCATAAGGTCTGGCTTTGTCTCTACATTCCTGGTAATCTATAAGCCAATTGGTCGATAGTCTTGTGGCAGTGATGGCAATTGGTCTTGCTAGCCTATGGGTTATGTGCTAGGCCCTGCTTCCTATTGTTGACTAGACCTTATACCCAGAAGTTCATTAGGCATAGTTGTTTGAGGTGCAGTTGGCCCAACTTTCTGCTCTTGCTCAGACTCCAATGTCTCACCAACATTTTTCCTTGGTGTTGGTGGCTTCAGTAATTCAACATAGGAGGTATTTTGAGCCTTTTTGGGGATTTCATTCATGTACCCCATAATTCCATCATGTTGGCACAACTTCTTGATTAGGTAGGGAAAAGGTAATGCAAACTTCCCTGTCTTACATTCTTCAAATCGCCTTAAAATTTCTATGAAATATAAATGGGGAAAGTTGACATCAACATTGTCCATCAAGATGGCACTTTCTCTAGCCACATAGGTAGAAATCCTATTTAGTTTTTTTGTTGGGAAAATATGAAAGGTGCCAATTTTAAAAAAGATCCTCTTTTCAAGTGTGAGCTCTCCATATGTTTTATCCTCCTTACTGTATGCCCTTTTTAACCGTATTTTTCATGCATTAGCATTAGAGCGAGTGGACAAGTGAGAAACCTTAGGTCCTGTATTTGAAAGATTCAAAACTTTTGAAATGGCTTTGGTAGAGAAATATACTGAAGCCCCACCAATATTAGTAGTGGTGCCTTCTTCGTTGTTATGCTAGAATTAGTACATCTCCCCCAAGTACAATCACCACTTTTTGAGAGAACAGGCAATACGGGAGATCCTTTAAGTTGATCTCTAACTAAATCATGGGAAAATTTAGCAAAAGGTCCAAAATTGAGTTCCACAATCACTATTGCTGATGTGAACCTTTCTCAAATTGCTTGAACACATTTTGGAGACAACATCATATGTTGTCCTTGTTTAGGTGCCCTATCGTTTTCACCTTCGGCATGCCCAGATTGTGTAGTAACAGGAGGTTCTTGATGAACATTAAATGATTGTTCCTCCTACTTTGCTTGTTATTTAGAAGGCACTTGGCCTTTGCCTCTCCTTGGCCATTTGGACGCACCCTAAGAGGGTACTCCTTGTTGTCCTTGTTTAGGGGCCATCTGTAATCACACAAGACCAACTATTAGTAAAGCCATTTACAAAATTTGATTTATACCTTACTCATTTCATTTAATAGATTCATTTCTTGCCTAGTGTGATTTCAAAGTTAAAACTTTTCATGAAAATTCCCCTAAGAGTTTTAATATTAGGCCTAATTGGATTTGGTGACTTCCAAAAAAAGAATTTTTATGGTCTGGGTGAAGAAATAAAATTAATTTTGCATATGTTTTTAGCATTTTTAAGGTTAATTAACCCTTATGATATCATTTGGGCAAGGAAAAATTTCAAAAAAATTACCTGCAACTTTGAGTGTACCATTCCCTCACGACTAAGTTAAACACTTTGTGTTTAAATAGGTTTGATTGGAACAAGAATTGGAGCATTAATGAGCAAGATATTAATATTTTAATGATAGGTGCTCACAGCATGAGAATTCATCAAAGAAAAGTACAACAACTCCCCTCGCATGAATAGTAGAATATGATGTTGATGCTCATGGGGGGTCCATATATATAGATTTTATAGACATGATATCAAATATGCACTAGCACAGACCCAATATTGCATCTCTTTTGAAATAGGGTACTTAGCAAAATTGATAAATTTTTGAATTTCCAAAACCAAAAATGAAGGATTTAAGGTTAATTTGAAAGCTCTAGGGTAATGTTGAGGAGACCTAAAGCCACCAAACGTGCAATGAAGTGGAATTTTACAATGAAGTTCATGAATAGGGTAAGGAAAAAAGGACATGTAGTGGTGCACAAGAATGTTTGAATTAAAATGATGATAATGGAAAGGATAACTTTAGCAATGCAATACTCAGAGGGTATAAGATGCTATGGTGATGCACAATGAGTGCAAATTACAAAAGTTATGCAAGTGGGTCCTCCCCAAAGAAAGTTCCTACCTATCATGCCCTTACATAACCACATCTTATAATATCCTTAGGCACTAGAAGGGTTAAATGCAATCTGCACCAGTGCAACAAAACACACACATGTTAACTAACATTGGGATGAGGTACAAGTTTTATGCCACACAAGATACAAGTGAAAAATACATGAATAGTGGGATGAAATGAATCATAGAAGGGACTGTCGAAATTGGGACATGAGGTAATTGACCTTGGGCACAATAAATCCTGAGTGTGGGGTGTGATTAATGTATTATTAGCCTTTCTCTCCAAAATCAAGATGAAGTCCATGGCTCTGATCAGTGACATTGCATTGTTTCATCCAATGATGGACAGCCATAAGAGCATCATGATAGCAAGGTGTACAATCACTTGGCATTTTGTCCAAGGGAGAAGTCATTTGGAATTTTTCTATGGCACATTCTTCTTGATCTTTTCTTTGTTATTCTTCTTTTTGTTTTTTTCTCTCTTTCTTCTTCTGGTCACTTTGACATCTTGTCTTTTGCAATGGTGATCTAGAGAAGCCACCAACCTTTAGGCATGGGTGCATGTATTTCCTGTGGGATCCTCTAGAATATCAATGAGTTTCTTTATTGAATGCCTTTATTACTCTTACTTTCATTTTCACTAGATCTAGAAGGATTTTAGTACAACAGAGCTGCATGATAGCACCAACAGATGTCACCAAAGAGAATCCACAAGTCTCCTTGATGTCTCACCTTGGTCATTCTTGCTTAGTCCATCATTTTTCACTCTGGTCATAATGAGTACAAAGTTACTTTAAGTTTTAATAATGACAAGAATATCATCGTACCTAGAATAGAACCTCTTATTAATAGAATGGATGGGTGGATGTTGTAGGCTCACTGTTCAAATAATTAATCACTTGTGAATTAATAGCATAAAGCACATCTCAACTGACAAGTCACATGAGTATTTTATTCACCAATGAGATTACCCTCAAAAAGATAAAACAACCGTTTGAAAAGTGAAATACTAGAAAATAAAAAAATTGTAAAATCAAAGAAAAGAAAAACATCTACTAATTCTACTTATTGGAATGGGGGGTATCCCCCCATGACTAACACTTTGAGCATGGAGAGAATTAATAAATGAAAAGTTTGGATCCATGCATGTTGGAAACATTGGGGTTCAATCATATCCAAACCACTAGGTGTCTTTTGATGTGGTGGCAAGAATGTACCCAAACTAGAGTTCACACACTTGATTAAAGAAGGCACAATGGGATAGATTATAAGATGTGGTTATGTAATAAAGAGCTGACCCCCTATGGCACTCATGACTGTATGATGATATGCAAGGATCGATATGTCTCCCTACGTGATTATATTCATTAGGCCGCATGGTTGTTGGAGTGTTAATTGACGGTCTGGGAAAGGTAATAGAAGGCATTGAGTTCAAAGAGGAAGGTGTAACATAGTGCTAGCTTGTGCTAAGTTAGAGGATGTAGTGGTTTTGGAACCATGCTATCTTTTTCTAGGATCATGTCTAAAGAAAGGATGCTTTTGACATTGTGGAGGACCTCCACTACTGTTGACAGTAGTAGCACAAGTAATGTTCATGGATTGGTGCTATGGTGCAAAACCTTCAAGTGCTATTAGTGGTGAAGGGTGAAGGATAAGAATATTAAAAACAAGGAGTGTAAGGAACATGAGATGGTGATCTTGCTGGAGAGGACATGGATTGATAGTATTTGGGAGAATGATAATGATGAGATGAAGTAGAGAATGTTGATCTAGTTGGGGAAACAAGGTGCTGAACATAATAGACATTTGGTGTTTGGGTATATGAAGGGTATGGTTGGTTTGGCGGTAGCCTCCCCCACGACTAGGGATTTCACCACTATGTTTGGACACAATACTTTTGTATGAAATCTAGATGTTGTACTGACCTAAATCATTGGTGTAAGGCTGGAAGAGAAACAAACACTGAAAGATTGTCGGGTAGACACAGCTAACCTTGCCTTTGCCCGAGGGCAAGCTGGAAAAGAAAACAAAGGCAGAGTGCCTTGGATGGTCTACATGCAAATCAACCAAGGACTTCCCTGAGCATAAACTATGGCTTGCACTGGGGTTATCGTAACTAATGTTTTAAAATGTAAACAGTGCATACGAAATATAAACAGAAATGTATGCAGAAGTGGCATTGTAAACGAAACATAAAATAAATGTAAAATAGAGTAAAAAAAATAATGGCTGGCAAAAAGAACTATATTATATTGCTTAGAAAAGATGTGCACTAGTCAAAGTGTAGCTACATGTGTGGATGGTAGGTCAAGTGCCAAGCCCTAGGGTGATGTGATGTGATGTGTTTCAAAAGTGCTTGGATGCTAGGAGTCAAGCATGTCTGAGCGTCCAAGGATTTCTAGTCTGAGTTTCCTAAGCCATCAACCTTCAAAATTTCCAACCCCGTTTATGTGAATTGACAGGGTATTTATAGGATTTGGTTGGGCTCAGGCATGGAATTCATGAATGGAATCAATGGCTGGGACATGAGAGAAACACGAATCTCGTGACACGTGTCCAATGGACAACTGTGTGTGAGTTGGACATGTGTGGGCAAGCTACGTTCTTGATGAGGTTCATTGTACCTTACACCATGTGGCTTACTCAAGCCTATGGAAGAATGTACAATTTGGACTGTGAGGGCTTCACAACCCCACAAATGAAAATTTACAATGATAATGTACAACAAGAGAAATTGGTTATGTCTCTGTAGAAACTTCTAGATTTGCGACTTGACTATGGTCGAGTGTCGATTCAAGTGGTTTCGAAGGACTTCTAGCATGAGTTGATTTTGTCTTGGCATGACTTGAGTGTGCGCATGCTGCACTCACACGACACTCACATTGCAACATGACCTCAACATGAGTGAGCAAAGACTTGCAAATTTTTCACCAAATTTTGAATTTTCAAGCCTGATTCCTGAGTGAAACAACTATTTGGCTATGATTGATCTTGAGAGTAAGAAACTGAGGTTCAAAATAACCTATTTTGAGCTATTTATGGTAGGTCACGCTGGACTCATGCTGCAGCGTGACATGAAGAAACTTCTGAAAACTTGCAATTTTGAGCTGAAATATAACATTCTAAATTTTGGAATTCTGAAGCTGGGACTAGAGGTTGTTGACCATGAACGATGATCTACACCTTGGAAGTCGGATTGTTTCGACTCTATTTGGAGGCTCCTAGAGTTGGTCACGCTGGACTCACGCTGCAGGGTGGCCTGCAACGTGACTTGCGGCATGACCTCCAAAAATCTTTTGAAAACAACTTAGAAATCAGATCATTTTTAACTTAGTTTTGACACTATGTGGAGTTGCTCACGCTGAGGGTGAGGAAGTTGCCTTGGGCAAGTTGGGTGTGAGCTCCATGCCTTAGCCAAATTTTGCCTCCTGAAACTTTGAAAGGGCTTGAGTCATTCTCATTTCAAAGTGCTAGGACAAAATTAGTGGTGTTTTAGATGTAACATCCCTCCCCAATGCTCATGTAAATGTGACAATATTGGGTATTGACTTTCAGGATGATCGTATAGATAAACATTACATTGATACTTATGATTGGCAATTGAACCCCTATCCTTATTTTCTTCAACCCTTCTTTTTGATTATTGAGTGTTGTTCTGTCCTATTTTAGAGTGATCATGCATGGTTCCACCTCAATAATGTTTGCATATTCTCCAAATTTTTCATGTACCCATTCTATCATCTTATTGATCTTTGCCTCAATTTCCTCTAGCGATTGTAGTATTGGCAAAGATGATTCCACCTCTGTGAGATGAGTGGATTTCTCCTCTTCATGGACCTTTATTATTTTGAGATTTTGGTCTTGTTGAGATCTTTCAACATTCTCCCATTTGGCTATTTCTTCTTCTTCTTTTGCTACACGCTTAATAAGGTCTTGGAATTGATGGGTTTGTAGTTCATATAGTTGACTTGGGGCACACATCCTTAGGGTCTCCCTTATTTCATTACGAAGCCCATCCATGATGTGATACATTAGACTTTCCTTATAGAACCCATGGCTTGGGAAAATTTTTAACAGTGAGTAATATCTTACTAAGGCCATGTCCAAGGGTTCATGTTGCCCTTTTTTTCACTCTTGGATTTGTCTCCTCAAGGTTGACACTCTTGCATAAGTTTGATATCTTTTGTTGAAGAGTTCTACCATTGTTAGCCAATGACGAATTGATTTTGGTTTTGGAAACCTATACCATACTTTTGCTTGATCCATGAGTATCATAGGAAAGAACTTAAGTCTTTGCCACCCATTATCAATTTGTTCCAAGTGTAGGCATCATAAAAGGCTTGTAAATAATGTTGTAGATCTAAATCATAGCCTCCTGAAAACTTGGGAAATTTGTTTAAATCAAGCTAGGGTAGGTAGCCTTCCTTATGATTCTTGTGGGGTATTTGAATAGCCTCTTGTATATGCATTACAGGGGTTCATTGTCACTAAATAGGTTATGAGTTGTTGAGTTGGGGCAATGTGGTCTTTGTTCATGTCAACATTCCTAGCTTTTCTTGTGGGTTTGATTTTTATTTCTACATTGATCCCTTGAGAAATGGTCATACATGTCATGACTCGACATTGAAGGAGCAAAGGAAGAGAAAGAACTAGAAGACTTATGTCATGACTTTTGTAGGTCTCCCAATCATCCCTAGATAAATTCTTATTAACTATTGAGAAGGTCCTAGGCCTTATAGGCCTCTTCATTCTATGGGATGTCCCATCCTTGCTAAAGGTGTCCAAGTTGAATGACAAGAGTCCTTGAGTATCATTGGGATGTTCATGAACATATGAGACTCTTGCATGAGGTTGAGTACTCCAAACTTCTCTGTCGTTATACATTTTAATAGTTCTCTAATAAATTGCCTCACTAATTGTTGCATTATCATAGTATTTTGAGAGGGACATTGTTGTGAAGTGTGGGTGACTTATTTGCAATTAGTTTCTTTCTAAAATATTTATCGTTAGTATTTCGTTACAACAATCTTGTATGATATAACTAATCTAGATAACTATCACCATCCCTTGCAATGGTGCCAATAATGAGGGGTGAGGTACCCCTATGCTCAACCATATGAATACAAGCATGTATGCATGATCTAGTCGAACTCCATAGATGGACTAGTTGTGGCACCTAAATAGTTACACATTGATTACAGTTCATTGTCTTTCCACTTGGACTAGTAATTACTTTGTCACATATGGTTTAGTCCAGCGTGAGGTGTATGATGGGATTCCTAACACTAGACAACTTCTAATGAAAAATAATCTTGATTTAAACTAACCAGAAATAATAAAATAAAATGTAAACTAGCATAAGTGCGATGAGCATCCATCCTTAATCATTTGTATGCATCTTGGACCTCATGTACTACCTCTGGGATTACCAAGCACACATTACTCGAGGCACTACTAGATACGCTACTAGGTTACAAAGTACTTAAACTTAAATGTTTGTGATTAAGATGTACTCATTCTGCATTTAACAACAGAAATAGTAAATAACGATAAATAAATATTAACTAAGAAAAAAATAATAATAATCAAAAATTAAAAAATTAAAAACTAAGTGAATGCTGCAATGATAGAGTAATCTCATTCTTTTTTGCCAATTTTGTGTATGTCCAAGTATATCACACTCGAACAAAGGTTCCGTATAATTACAATCATTACACTGTGGGCATGCACTTGGAAAGAACTAAAAACTAACTTAAAACTAACAAAAATACTCTACCCTAAGACTTACCAACTAACTCCCTTCTTATGCACCTGAATGCTATATTTATATGCCTACAAAGGAATCACAATATCATTATCCAGGTTGTGATATCGTGTACCTGATGTTGAGGATTTGATATCAAGGCCTAACAAGCCACAATTCATCAATTGTTATAGGTTTTTATTTATTAAAAATAACTTAAAAATGTTGCTTCCAATAATAAAATAAAATTTCTAGCAAGAAAATAGTTTATCTTTTTGAAGTACAAGTAAAAGAACTTAAATCAATAAATTTGATTGGTTTATGATCTTGAATGAGCGAGAATGTGAAGAAAACATACCCACACATCACTATAGATTCTTCTATCATTGTCTTGGAACCTTGAAATAATTGTAATATAGGTACACCCTAAGATATATAGTCCACTTAGAGCTTTATAACTCAACATTACCCACTAGAATTGAATCCATGACTTGGAGTTTTCAATTCAAAAGTTTTACCACTTGGTAACACCTCATAGAAAAATGAGGATCTTAAACATTCTTGCAAAATGGACATGATTAACATACATGCATAGGTGACACAAGTATATAGGTTGTTTAACTTTCACTAACACTACATGGACCATAAGTGAGTGAATGGGTATGTTTCAAGAATGTGTGGCCACAAAAGTAGGCATTAACCCTTGACTTGTTAGCCAAAAATGAGGGGGATAAATGTTATAACCTACAATAATTTGATTATAAGTACACTCCAAGACATGTAGCCAACATGAATCTTTAGAAGAATTATAAAGGAATATAATAATACCTTAAATTGATAATTGACAGTATTAGATAATAAGATAACTACTTAAATGGCCTCTCATTAACAATCAAGTAGAAATAAGACTCCTTTGATACATAAATATACATACTAAGTTTTTACCTAGAATATGATTTGTCACATAGTTAAAAAGTAAAGGATAGTTGGGTGCATGACAAGGATCCAAAATTATGATTATTGTTAGAGTTATTGTGTCATGCCCCATGGGAAAATCATATTTGTAAGTGATGACATTAATGTCATTGATGCAATTTGATGCTAAAACAATGAGATATATTATGTTACAAAATTTTTCACTCTAGTAATTATCATCATTTAGCATTAATTCATCATATTCATTAATCCAAGAATGTGAACAATCACATTTAGGGCTACTCTTTTGTAACAAGTTTTAATCATCAAATCAATTCCAAATTTTGTAGGTAGGTAGATTGTTGAAAGAGCTTTTTATCAAGTATTCACTCAATCTATAACTCTCTCATATTGTAAATATATTCATTGTGCAAGTCATCAATTTCTATTCTAGATGCTAAATAGTTTTATTCAAGACC
Organism: Gnetum montanum; assembly: GCA_015680685.1. Classification (NCBI taxonomy): domain Eukaryota; kingdom Viridiplantae; phylum Streptophyta; class Gnetopsida; order Gnetales; family Gnetaceae; genus Gnetum; species Gnetum montanum. The sequence goes on along the minus strand of MNCI01028378.1, from coordinate 70,147 downwards.
CCTTTTTCATAATAGATTTAAATTATTAAATAAATTCCAATTGCTCTAAAATTTTAAAGGCTTATAGATTGTAGAACAAACTTTCTATCAAGCCTAAGATTTAGCCCAAACTCATATGGAGTGCAAAGATATTGTAACTATAAAATCAAAAAAATTAGTTTTTCTCAATTGGGCTACCCACATTATTTGTAAAATAAATTTTTTTTTTGAATCTTCTTACATTGAAAAAATCAACAACTACTTCATATATGAATTATGATATTTAATTTGTAAAAATTATTCATTAAAAAAACTTGTTGATAAAACTAAAGATGTTCCTTCCTCACAACTTGGAAAGTAATAAAAAATTAAAAGATTAAAATAGTCTTAGGAAAAGTGTTAACTAAAGCTAGCCAAGGTAATGGGATTAAACTAAGTTACTTATGCTTAAAACTACCACTGTAATAATAATGTGTTAGCCTAGTTGTAAGTTTCTTAATTTCAAAACTTCAATTTTGGTGGGCAATGCTAAGTCTAATACTACTGTTACAATGTAGTTGTAATTTGATAAAGTGTAATATAAAGATACTAGATCATTATATGATCAAATATGATCATATAAAGAGGGATAAGAAGCCACTTACACTAATGTTCAAGAGTGAGTTAATGCTATTAATAATATTGTAGGCAAGTAAACCAAAGATAAATAGGTATCTTCCATGGGTCACGACCATTAAGAAAGTAGCACAATATGGTGCAAAAAAACTTCTTATAATATATATTTATAAATAAATAAATAAATATCATCACCTAGAGGCTTAATGTTCATCTCTCTAAGGTGTGGTCCTAAGAGGATCAATGGATGGGTAAAAGCTTAACTAGTTGTGCCTAATTTTGAATTTGAGTCTTACAACTTGAGAAAAAAGCATCTTAACATCAATCTAAATGATGGTCATGATTATAATTAAATAAAAAATATTGAAATTTTTAATTAAAAATATACAAATAAATATAATTACATTAATATGAAATAGATTACATAAATGAATAATACACCAAAACATGATGCCAACAACACTTGTTTGGCCTTAAACAAATCTGCAAAAAAATTATCTATGTTTAAAATTCTTATAAAAAAACTAGTATTTGATATTAAAATAATAATATATAATTATAATAAATTATTAAAATACACAGCCCCCCTTAATTCAGCCTATGAAGATACCTTGCATTTTGCTTAGACAAACCATAGATAGTAGATCTCATGTCTTTATAGGCAATCCTTGTCCAAAGTAAGGGGATGAGACCTTATTTGAAGGTTTCATTGTTGACCAAAGGTGAGGTTTTTGCTTGGTTGTTGGCTCATCATGTAGTGCTCACTCAAGGAAAACTCCAACTATATGGTTTTTCCTTGGCCTTCTAGTGTATCCTTAGCTATAAGAAGATTAAAATTGTGATACACCTTTTCAAGGAATGTCTATTTACAAAGGTTGTAGTTTAATTCATGTGCATGTCGATTTGGATCATATGGGATCAATGTTGGGAAATGATTATAGAAGGGTCCATTATTCAAAGCCACTTGCATGAGATTTCATTATGGGTGGAGGATGCCTAGAAGATTTTGCTCAAGTAGAATGCTCAAAGTTTTCATGCAAAGTGTCAAAAATCTCTTTTTAAATGCATCTCAAAAACATTCACTAACTTTCAATTATGGAAAAATATCCATGAAAGCATATAATAACATTTAATACTCATGACTTCTTACAAGATGAGATAATGTGACATCCATAAATTGTGTGTTCTTCTAAATGTTTGATTACACATATCCTCTATTGAAATGAACTTTATGTTGTTTCACATGACTATTTTTTAGTTTTTTGTTTTGATGCCTTATAGGAATGCCTAGGGATTTTCTATTGGTTTGGATGTTCATCTATTTTACTATAGGATCTTCTACCTTCTATGATGATATTGCTATTATACTTATTGATTGAAGGGCTCATCTCTCTCATTATATAAATGACTATACTTTTCCTAAAAAATAATATATAATAAAAATAATATTATTTTTCTTAAGGACCATCATTTGAAGTGATGGTAATTGGCTTATTTTCCAAGTCATAAAACTTAGGTTGAGTCTAGTCATACCCACTTGAAAAGGATTATGCTTTTGCTCATCCATTGATCCTTTGAGTGATGATCCTTTTAATATTATTTTGTCTCAAATATGTAGTTCACATCAAAATAAAAAATGATAGTTATAACAAGACACAAAAGATGGAAACAATAGAATTTTCATAATTATTTTATTTTATTATTTAGTTAGGAAAATATTTAAAAAGCTTAAATATTTACAATATCATACAAAATCCATATTTTATAAAAGTACAAAAAATATGCTAGTCTATGTAGTTCACATAAAGTTAATGTAATATATATATATATATATATATATATATATGTTATCTTACATTCATCATCACTTGAATAATAACTTTTTTCATTACAAGTTCCTTGCAGACTTTCTTTTACTATTATTGACTTTCTACAAATAATGTTTTAGGCCAAATGTCTATGAAAATTAACCAATAAATAGATGAAACTTGAGAATAATTATTTAATTAAATATTCCAAAATATTCCAAAAAAATTGAAAAATATCATAAATTTTCCAAAAGCTTAGAATTTTATGTTTAATCTAAATCCATGAATCTCTAATAAATACATCTTGATATTAACCTAACATGAGGTACTAATGGTCAAGGCTTTGCAATAGCTTCAATGTTAATATTCTTAGTAGCCAATCATGGCTTACATACATCTTGTAATATATCATTAACTTTGTCTCCTATTATGGAAAGCTTGGTCTTGACTATACCTTACTACTTGGCTAAATTTATAGCCTTACTTAAATGTGTAAGATCAAATATGAAGTAGGAAATCTAGTTAACCCTTGTTTTAAGAAGAAGGGCTTCCATAGAAACATTTCATTAATGCATATAGATTGAGGGTTAGCTTAGTGATGGGTTTTGGCCTAGTAACCCTAGGTCAGAGGTTTGATTCTACTAGCTAGCATTGAGTTATAAACTTCTATAAATCTTGGGGTGTACCTATATTTCAATTATTCCACTCCCCTCATCCACCTCACTTCCCCCAAACCCTACATCTCCTCCTCATCCCCTCCCCCTTCCTCCCTCCACCACCCCCCAGGCCCCACCCCACCTCCCACCCATCCTCGATCATCAAACAAAAGATCTATGAATTCTAATACTAATGAACTAAAACACCTACTAGAAACTCTTTTCTCCATAATTATATATTCCTAAATAATAGATATTTAATTACTTCTATCTTCTTTTAGTAATGTTGAAATTATTGTTAATACATGCTATTTAGTAGGAATCTAAGATTACCATTTCCAACAATATGGTAGAAAATATATCACTTTATTTATATTGTTTAAAATAATTAGTAGGAGTTTTATTTTTTTATTAATAATTTCTATGATTTAATGGTGGTTTTTCATGTTCCTATTACCAAATGATGTCACTTCATAACCAAGATGATGTCATTTTGTAACCAAGTAATGTAATTATTGTAATAAGGCCCTTAATAAAAGGGCATATTATAATAATAGGCATGTCTTAATAGGTAATATTTGGATGTTGGACCGAAGGTATCTATGCCTGGTAATTAGAAGTTATATCAACATAGAGTTTTCGAAGTAGTAGGGGTGAGTAATAGATATGAGGTGAAGTAGCATAGGAAGGAGCTAGCTATCACTTCTAGTCAAATCTAGATCTAATGATGGTGGTAGTGGTAGATTGCCTCTAAGGGATAAATGTTGAAGGAAGAAAACCCCAATGAATGCTCATATCATGACCCATATACATTTATTTAGTTTCAATTTTCCTATCACTGAAATTTCTTTTCCTTTTCTTATGTATCTTCTTACACCCCATTTGTTGTTACTGATGCAAACTTCCTCTAGCCATGTCATTGGCTTCACACCCCCATGCTTTACCATGTCATTTCCTGCAATAGCCACATTTTTCCTCATATCTCATTACAATTTTTGTCAACTTTTATAAAAACTCTTATGAAGATATGAACCTCCATTTCTTGTAGACATCAAGAACACTACAAGTCCATGCTAGCTTAGCACCATAAGCATTAGTGGTCCATGCCAGCTTTGATGCCTATGAACATTGTAGACATCAGTGATTCATACCAACTCTAGTGTTAGTATATTTCATAGACACCAATGGTTCATATTGACTCAGTGATGGTGGACACCAATGATCAACACTCGCTTCGATAGGTGGGCAAAGTTCTTTTATTTTTAAATTTTAAAATGTTGCTAATAAAATTTAAATATAATAGGATATTGAAATAGACACAACCCAACTAATTGGATGGGTGGTAGTAACCACATGAAAAACTAGATCATTCATTTTATTGATACCAAAGTAGTATTGGGATTCATGACCTCTCATGAAGCTCTAGGAAGTCTTAAAATTTATGCCAAAATTTTTAACTTCAAAATCTAGTCTTTTTTTAATCTAGAAGCATTGTTAGATGAAAAAAAATTCATGTTTGACATATTTTGATCTTTTGAACATGATGGTAAAGTCATATTTGATGTATGAGATACCAAAAATTAGTTTTTATTTTCCTACATTAAATTATGCTTTAATAAGCCTTTGAAACTAACATCATCATAACTTGGACATCCGATGTCTATTTCAAATAAATAAATAATCATTTGAGCATTTTGAGCATTCTAAATTTAATAGTTAGGTGAAATTGGTCATATGGGAATTTAATTAGTAGGTGATAGTTGAACTGTCATGCCTTTGTGGGCTCATAATCTAATAATCTAATAATTAATCTTAACAAATTTGACTCATTATTAGCTTTGCATCATAGAATATATAGTTAAGCTATATTATCCTTATAGAAATACTTAGACAAAGGCTAATAATCCCTACATTATAAATTAGGTTCTTGAACGTTAGTTTTTTTATTAATTCCACTACTAAAGTTAGTATCCTAAGGGGGTTAGGGAGGTTATAGAAAGTTGAGACAATAAAGTTGAGCTATATCTAAGTGATAAAAAAATTAAAGGATTAGATAACGGATCAATACTCGAAGAAACACTAATGTCAATCCAACAAGCAACTAGATCATTTGGTAGAAATAGACCATCATGGAGAATAATAACCTTGTTTCAATAAGGCATATGATATTCGTGAAAGAGAAAAAGTTAGTTATAGGAAACATTTCATGTTGCATGATCTTCTACAAAGAAGGTATGTTCAAGTTAGTATAATGTTTGAAGGAAAATTTGAAGACATGATTTCCAAAATTTTAGAGCTTCAAACATCAAGGAAGAAAGAACAAATTAGCTTTCATAAACATTATATGTCTTGGTATTGCTATTAAATATGTAAGAATAAATTTTTCATCCTATCCTCTTGACTAGTATATAATCCATCTACGTCAAATCATCTATAGATAAGTGAAGCTTTTGAATTTAGAAAAAAATTATATTCATGTGGAATGTCCATCAAGAGCCATAATTTAATAATAATGGTATCATGCTTTCTGGAGCTACTAAGGAGCAAGATTAACCCTTACCGTCCTAAAGTTGGTTGCTCAACCATACTTTCCCACTAATTGAACTATGACTATAGTCTTGGATTTCTAAGAAGAAATAAAAATCAAGTTTCTTAGCCTTACTTTTATTTCTTATTTTCTCATTTTCTTTCCTTGTTTAATTTATATTTTCAAATTAGATAAGTAAATTATTCTAGTTTAATACATGTTGGGAATAAGGATTTTCACTATTTGTATATGGGTAACTAGAGATAAGAGTTGCACTTAGTGTAACTTTAATTAGGACTTGTGATTTTTGGTGGTAGACCTTTAATTTACCTCTTATCTAGGATATTTTTTTTCAATTATACTTTCTTTGCAAAAAAGTGGAAGAATACTAAACCCCATTTAAAAGAAGAAATCAAGCATTAAAGCATTATAGCATAAAGGAATATCCTTAATGTAGACTTGTTTGCAGATGAATGAAAGCTAAGAGGGACTTGTAATATTCATATTTTGAAATGGTATCATTTTGTAACCAGAAGGAGGTTTTTCTATAACCAAGTGATATAATTATTATAATATGATCCTTAATGAAAGACACATTGTAATAATGAGCATGTCTCTTGAGGTAAATTTTAGGGGTTTCACATGTGGTATTTATACTAGAAAATTATAAGTTGTATCAATACTAGAGTTATTTATCCTTTGTTCCTTTAAGCATGTTTTCATGACCAATAAACTATATCTCAATCTAATGGATGAATTTAATTAGCCTTTTCTAACTAACGAAAACCACATTCTAATTTTTTATGTATCTTAAGGTAAAGATAAATATGATTAATTGTAATCTTGAAATGATAATAAAAATATTTTTTTAACAAACAATTAAGTTTATTTTTTTCAAAGACAATCTATGTATAATTGTTTCGAAGTCTAGCTTATAATTTAACACATTTGAAATATTTTGCTTTTTAATTTATGAAACATGAAAAGAAATCAAAATTCTTGTATCATCCATAGCTTGTAATTTATTTTACTTTTCTTTCAAGGGGTTTTGAATTATACTAGACTTATCATTAGTTGCAATTGATTTTTCAAGAATTAGAAAAAGAATAAATAACATTATACTTTAAGTATTATTTTTAAAAGAATGAAGATGGTTGCTTTTGGTAAAAATTTAAAAAGGATAACAACTATTTTTAAGAAAAGTAAAGTTATTATTAATGGAAAAAACAAAAAAAATGAAAAGGTTAATCAAAAACCAAAAAGAAAAGCAAAAAATTCAATTTCAATTAAGTAATCATTATATTTTGGTCATAATTGAATTTTAACTTTTTATAAATAAGGTAAGATGTATTTTTAAATATTCACATTTCAATGTTTAAGAATAAAGCATCAAAGACTTGTTGATATGAAAAAGGTATGTTTGAAGTAAGAAAATAGTATATTTTAATCATAATTGAATTCCAACATTTTACAAATAAGGGAATATCATCATCATCATCATCATCCTAGACTTTTCCAAACAAAATGGGATTAGTTACATGAATTCTTTTTCATCATTCTTTACTATGAAAAGTTAGATCTTTATTTATTTATAGTTTCTTTAAATCATCTTCAACCATGTTTTCCCATTTCTTCTTTGATCTTCCTTTTGATGGCTTTCCTAGAACAATGATGTAGCAACATGTGTTCATAAGCTCATTTTCTGATCTTCTTTGCACATGTTAAAATCATCTAAGTTGTCATTCTTATGGCTTCTCTAAAATAGTAGTCACTCCAACTCTTCCTTTAATATCTGTATGATGTAGTTTATATCTTCTAATAACATTCAACATCCATTAAAACATTTTTGACACATTGATTTGTTATTCATGTCTTTTTTGTGCTACCCAATATTTATCACCATATAAGATAGTAGGCATAATTAATATTCTAAAAAATTTATTCTTTAATTTTATTAGTATTCTTTATCACATAGAACACAACTAGCATGTGTCCATTTTGATCACTTTGTCTTAATTTTATTTCTAATATCTTTATTAATTTTACCATCTTATTGAACGATTGATTGTAGGTAGCTAATGAAGTGTCAAAGTGTTGTGTCAATGGGCCCCCATCAATGTGGTGTTGTCCCATTGAAAAGGCTACATCGACGTAGCATTTTCTATGTTTACGTGGCCATTTTGATGTAACTCCATAATAAATTCTATAAATACACACTCATCCATTGTGTTTATTGAAATTCCTATCATAGTTGTAGTAGAACTCTTGTAGTTTTGTCATTTGAGAGTTCAAATATTTTTCTAAGTGCCTACAGTAGGAGTTAGAAACTATAAAAATCTTTATTCAAGTATTAATGTACTTAAGCATACCAGTGTGAATGGTAATAAAGGCGAGCCTTTTGATCAAACCTTGCAACACTTGGAATAGATTAATGATTTATTTTTGCATTTACTATTTTTATTAATTATGTGATTAATTAAGATAACTAAGACTTTAATTAATTAACAAATTAAGCCAAAGAGATTAAACACATAAATAAAACCACTTCAAACATAACATATAGTGCTTGGTAATCCTAGCAACACTTAACACTGGTAACCTAGCAGTGTTGTATGCATTTAGGATGTGTACGAAAAGTGGGATTGGATTTTTATGTTAGGATAGTTAGTTATTAATTAGCAATCAAATTAGTTGAATTTTCTTATAAATTAAGTTTCAACTTGTTGTTACTCATAGGAAAATGAAATATAAAATAATAAAAATCTTGTGCCTCAATTACACTTAACCATACAACTAAGCTCCACAAGTGTAGTTGGAAAGAAAACAATTGTTATGATTAGATTTTATCTCTTAGAACTAGTACATGTGGGAACTTAAGGTCTAAAAAATTCAACTAGATTGCATGTGAATGCTTGTAATTCATATGGTTGGGTGTAGAGTATACTCATCTCTCATCATTAGCACCATTGCTGGGGACCTTTAGTTTGTTATGTGTGATATCTAGGGCATATTGAAAAATTATTTAACATTGTTGAAATGGATCCTAAATTCATATCATACATCAAAATAACTAGAAAACTTATAAGAAAGCACACTTATAATACATGTCTTCTTCTCACAAGAGTGATTCTCTACTCAAGTCTAATGGAGTAAATCAGCAGATGCCCTAGCAATATAGAGTGGTATATGCTCATCCTGATGAGTATGTAACTAATTTCACCTTTTTCCTACACTAGGATGAACTATTGCGGTGGTGAGACATAGATGGAAACATTGTGTTACCAACCAATCGATCCATTCCTGTGATACTCCAAAAATATCTTATGTGGTTGGGCATCCAAGGGCTTCATGTTGAATATGTTATGTAGGAAAGTGATGCTAGAGATTATCATCCCACCGATGCAAAACTTTTGAGAATTGATGGCTAGAGTAGCATTATGAGTCTATGAAGGGTAAGTGGTCCAATGATTCTCCTTTCTTGACGTACCAAAAAGATGGTGAAGAACCCTTCTCTGGCGATTTTCCATATAGAGAAATTCGTCTCTTTGACTTCAATGTAGGAGGTTAAAACTAGAACTTGTAGTGCATAATACATGATCCTGATTCTAGCAAGAATGGATCCCATGACAAAGGAGGATCCAAGGAGGAGAGTCATCGTATGGATTCAAGCAAGTATCATGATCATGACCATGGTTGTGTCCACTAAAAAGGGGTTAGTAGGCACCATGATTATTCTAGTTCTCCTTCCTATTCACCTTCATCATCATCTTATTCCTCTTTTGATTTTGAACACAACGGTAGGAGATGTGATCATGATGGAGCTAACCAATGAGACTAAGATGATCATAGGGCCTATCAAGCAAGTTAAGATTTTGGGTGCAAGCATTTAAGAGAGGCCCATCATCATGAATGAAGGGATAGTAGAGGGCATCATAGGCACAAGAGTCATGGCTACAATGAGCCTTTACTTACTACCCAAAGCATTCTAAACATTGCAAAGGTGGTGAGAATTCCTACAAGGCACATAAAGGATAGCTAGATCAAGAAGCTAGACATGAATAATATCCCCAAGTTTGAAGGGGGATATAACTTAAATCTATAGAACCATCTTCAAGCTTTTCATGATTCTTGTGCCTTGAAAAATATATAAAACAATTGGTAAGAGCTTAAGTTGTTTCTAAGACACTCATCAAAGAAGTAGAATGCGAGTATTAGTCATTAAAACTCGAATCTATCAAATAATCAAGTACAATGCTTAAATTTTTTAATTAAAAATATCAAACGTATTCCAGAGTTTCCAACTTGAGGAGGCAGATCCAAGGATGGAAACAAGGGACACATGAATCCTTGGATACAACCATGGGCCAATACTATTCTCTATTGCATAGATGTCTTGGCCATGGTTATTCTTAATAGGAGCAACTTTTCCATATCATAGATGGGCTCCAATCAAAAATGAGGAGAACTCTTGGATTCCATGCCCAAGGGTAATTATTAGAGTTAATAGCTCATTAGATTCAAAGGTTGATTGAGTAGGTAGCAAAAGAAGGAGGGTTGAAAAAAAATGAAAGTGTGAAAGAATACAAATTAAATCATTCCATTTCTAAGAGGGAGGTTTGATTCTATGATAGTGAAAATGAATCATTACTTAATGAGGTGGTGAACCAAAAACCTTGCCAATCCAAAAATTTACCTCTAAAATTTTGGCTAAGGTAAACTAGTTGTTGGACTTTATGAATAGTAGATTTCAAGCCATTCTAAAAATTGCTAAAGAGTCCAATGAACAAAGTAGTGATCATGACCATAGGAGGTGAAAGGAAGTTGAATGTGCTAATCAAAATGGTAAGGGTAAGATTGCTACAGTAGATGAAGTTGTAGAAATTGAATCAGATGATGATTATGGGTGTGCCATCTACTAATACAAACATCATAAGGGATGCTATCCCATCCTGGCACACTTATAGGAGTGTGGGATGTATGATCTAAGTTCATGACTAGAAAAAATACAAATACCTAAAAGATTACCTTATCCTCAAGGCAATCCTAGGAAATTCCATTAGCAACAACAATATTATACAAGTGGAACACAACCATAACCATATGAGTAGTATCAATAGTTGTAACATCCATAGTCATGGGGGATGCCAACACCAAGGTAGTAGTACCCTTACAGGTAGCCATATGCATATGGGTATTACAATAAGCAACCTTTGTCTACACATGACTCTTCTAGTCATGTTTTTCCTTTTTGGCATCACTACTATCCCCCTGAATACTATAGAACTCATTCTCCAAATTCCAGGAGAGATATCACATTTTATCCTTATCCTCCTTCTATTCCTATACATATTACTCTACCCTTAATGCCACTACCACCTACTCCATCCATGCAAGGTAAACTTCTAGCCTAGCTACAACAATGTAATGCTACCAAGGCCATCAATCTACAATTGGTTCATCAACTGAGTGGTTCAAACCCTCATGCTCATAAAAGACATTTTTCCAACACAAAAGCCCACCTAAGCCCTTACATACACCTACAATTTTGAACCTTTCTTATCCATATCCCTCTACATCTAATCCATTTGAGTCCCCTTCAAATGAAATACCACCTAGAATTCATACTGTTATGCTCACTCATGTTGTCTTTGATTGGATCTAAGTTGGCAATATTCTTAAGAAATTAGTTGATCCTAGGAGTCCTCTCATATATTTATAGAATACTAAAAATGAATCATGTAAATCTCTTCTTGATTTAGGTTCCAATGTGAACTTGATTTCTAATGAGATGTATACTACATGTAACTTGCCACCTCTCAAAAAGAGAAATATTTGATTATAATTGGTAGACCAGTTTGTTAGTATTCCATTGGGATTGGTAGAAGACATTGTGACCACTGTCTATGGATGATGTTATTTTGTTGATTTCTTAGTAATCGGGGTTGAGAAGTGTAAGGAGGACTTCCCAATCATTATGGGAAGGGCATGGCTAAGCATTGTTGATGTAAGAATGGACATCAAAGATATTTCCCTAGAGATATATAAGGAAAATGCATTTGGAAAGATTAAGAAGAAACAACTTCCATGCATTGCATATAGCAATACAAGATGTAATTGTGTGTATAAGCTCTAGTCCATGAAACAAGCATCTATTTCCACATGCAGGAAGTTTGCACATGAAGTAGATACTCAAAGGTGTTTGTATGCGGTAGCCACAAAACAAGAGGGAACCTAGTGACTAACTGTTGATTTTAATAGCAACATACTATGCATGGAACCTACTAAGAGCCTAACATGCACTTATGTTACAAGCATAGATGAACTAGAGCAAGTTCATCACCAACTATTTGATAATGAAAATGATGATACCAATTGAGAAGAGTTGGAGATTCCTAAGAATTTCAAAAAAGAGCCCATAGATTTGAAAACTCTACCTACTATCCTAGAATATGCATTCTTAAAAAATGGCAATTTGTTCATACTTAATGCCAAAATTTCTTCTGAGTAGAAAGAAAATTGTTAAAAGTGGTCAACATATGGCCAATAACCTTTTCTTGGTCATATTTTGAAATTACTGTAATCAATTCATGGATATGCCAGCACCACATTTATACTAATCCATCCATGAAGCCAAGGAGGCAACCACAATGGTGGTTGAACCCAAAATTGAAGCAAATTTTCAAAGAGGAGATTGAGTAACTCCTTAAGTTAGGGCTCATTTACCCCATTGCCAATAGCGAGTGGGTTAGCCTACTCATGATAGTGCCAAAGATAGGTGGAAAATGGTGGGTTTGTATCGAAATCAGGCTGTTAAACAAGGAAACATTCAAAGATTATTTTCTATTACCATTCATTGATCAAGTGTTGGACACCATATCTGGGCATTGCTATTATAGTTTTTTGTATGGTTATAGTGGCTATAACCAAATCTAGATTGCATCAGAAGACCAAGCCAAAATAACATTCACAAGCCCCTGGGGGACCTTTGGATATTACAAGATGCCTTTTGAACTATGCAATGCTCCTATAAATTACCAATGCCTAGTCTTAAGTATTTTTTAATACCAAATTGGTAGCAGAGTGGAAGTCTTCATGGATGACTTCTCTACATATGGAGATACATTTGAGAAAGCCTTGGACCACCTTGAGCAAGTACTCAAAAGATGTATGGAAATAAACCTATGACTCAATTGGTAAAAGAGTGATTTGATAGTCCAAGAGGGCATTGTATTAGGGTAGAAAATTTTATAGGATGGGATCAAGGTAGACCCTGAAAAGATAAGGGTCATCCAAGGAATCACTGGCCAACTAGAAATCATCAAAGATGTTTGGTCATTCCTTGGACACACTGGCTACTACTGGTGATTTATAGAAAATTTCTTTAAGATCATAAAATCATTGGTGAAGCTAAAGAAGAAAGATGTTCCATTCATCTAGACCAAGGGATGTAAAAATACATTCTAGAGCCTCAAGTAGAAGCTCGTAGAGACTCCAATTCTACAAGCACCTGATTGGTCTAGACCATTTCATATAATGATAGATGCATCTAATTGCACATTGGGATTTATGCTTACATATTTGGTAAGAAATGTCCATATTACATTCATTGCATAAGTTGAAGCACTATGGATGCATAGTTAAATTACACCACAATGGAGAAATAACTAATGATAGTGGTGTATGCTCTAGAGAAGTTTAGGCACTATGTGATTGGATATAAAGTATTTGTGCATATAGATCATAGTGCCATCTGCTTCCTCATGAACAAGCCAATGGTGAACCCTCATGTAATATGATGGTTGGTGATCCTAAAATAATTCAATCTCACAATGGTAGATCGAAAGGAAATTAAGAATGTGGTCGTTGATCACTTGCCTTGGTTATGATGGGATAGCAACGAGGAGGAGAGATTGCTCTCTAACCAATTTCCTAATGAACTCCTCTTTACTAGTGTAATAAATGAACAAGTGCCCATAGAACCAAAATGGTATGATGGTATCCCCACTTATCTTTCCACTTAGGAGATGCCAAAAGATCTACACTATAGGATGAAATAATAGTTTCTTCACTAGGTTAAACACTTCATGGAAATCAACAAATACATTTACAAGGTGTACATTAATGGCCTTGTTCATTTGTGTGTACGTGATGCTAATCAATTACATGTTCTCTAGAATGCTCATGAAGGATTTTGTAGACGCCACTATGTAAGAGGTCACATGGTCATAAAAATCTTGATGCTAGGATACTATTGGCCCATAATCTTTAGGGATGCATACTAGTTTGTCCAATCTTGCAAGCACTGTCAACAAGATGGTGGGATGACCACATAAATGAAAAATTCTCCATAGTGGATTCAACCACTGAAAGCCTTTGACATATGGAGCATTGACTTCATGGTTCCCATCACATCCATGTCAAATCAAAAGGCATATATAATTGTTTCCATTGATTACGACATAAAATGGGTAGAAGTAGTAGCTATTATCGACTATACTTTATCCATTGTTGCTCGATTTGTATAAAACAATATTTTAAACAAGTTTGGGATGTCATACGCTTTGATTTCTAACAACGGAACCCATTTTATAGGTGCTACTTTTAAAAAAGTCATGTAAAAATTAGGGGTTAAACAAAAATACATAACAACCTATCAGCTTCTAAGCCAATGGTCAAGCAAAGGTTACTAATAGGAAGATCACAAAAATACTAACAAGAACTATTATCAAATATAGGAGAGATTGGAGCACAAACTCAATGATTTCCTTTGGGCCTATTGCTCAACATGGAGACTCCCTGTTGGCTACTCTCCCTATGAGTTGGTGTACAAAAAACATTCAATGCTCCTAATTCAATCTAAGCTTCCTGCACTCTCAACAGTCTATGACTTGGACCTTAACCTAGGTTTGGCACAGAAAAAATAGACTAATCAACCTAAATGTACTATACAAAAATCAATTAGTGACCCTGTCCTTAATTGAAATACACAAGGCATTCAACAAACAACATCATGACCTTAGATTATGGAAAGAAAAATTTTAACTAGGAGATAAGGTTCACTATAGGAACCCCACACATGTTCATCAAAGAAACCAAATTCCAAAAATTGTGGGAGGGGCCTTATATAATTAATAAAACCTTTTCTTCTAGGGTCATGATCATATACAAACCTTAAAACCCAAAAAAAAAAAAGAAACTAGTCAACATCCAAGAGATAAAGCCTTTTCACGAGCCCAAGCAAGCTAGTGTAACAAATATCTCAATGAATAGACAACGACGCTCAATTTTTTAGATCTCGTCCTTCCAACTTAGTCATGGAAAAGATGGTTATCTATGCTAATCATATACATGGCTCCTTAGTTTTTCTATTTTCTGTTTTACACATTTTTATTTTTTGCAAATTATTTATTTTATACCTTTTTCATTTTCCAAAATTTTTCCTATTTTACACCATTTTTTTGTTTTACACCATCATTAGTTATTTAAATTTTTCTTGAATATTTTACACCTTCTTATATATATTTTACTTTATTTTAGTGTGATTTTCTAATTTCTATTAATAAACATGATTTATGCCAACATGACATAGTTGTGCTATAGCTATTGCTAATGGTGGTTTGTGCTTAATTTTTTTTTTCCTGATGTCTAGTTTTTATTTTTAAATTTTTCTACTAATGACTAAGACATGGTTTCTTTTTCATGGAAGAAGTAGTGATTCCACATCATCCACCCATCCATGAACTCTATGGTTTTCCTTGTTTTGGAAATATGAAGTCCCTTTCATTTAATAAAATTTTAATAAATTTGTGACCTTGATGGTTTCTAGAATTAGAAAAGATTAAAAGGTTTTCTTAGTGTATGACTTCAAAACGATTCAATACACTTTGACTCTTCTACTTACTTGGGTGCATGAGTGTTTTCATGGATTTCTTACTATTTCATATCGATCAATAACAAGAAGTTGAATAAGTCTTTGCATGGTGTGGTTCCTATCAAAAAGAAAAAATATAAAAAAAAAAACAAAGAGAAAAATAATGGAAATTCAAAGCACACCCCTTAGACAAATAAACAGGTTACAAGCAATAGTTATGGGACTAGAAAAACATGTTACCCATGCTTGAAGGTCCCCTCTAACTAAGGCCCTCTCTCACTTCCTACTTCTTTTTTCTTCTCTTTAATAAACTATGGTTGTTCTATGGAAGCATTTTGTGTCTCAAGGGGATTGATTGGTCTTGGAGTGGTGATGCAAAGTCACTAAAAGTGGTTGTTTTTTGTCTAGGCTAAGGACAAATCTTCTTAGGTCATTTAAACACAAATCCATAAGGCACTTCTTATACCTCGATTCAAAACTCCATTTCACTTTCTCCATAATTTGTCTATGCTTCCCATATCTCACTTCACTACTAGTTTCCATGTTCTTGTTCGGTGTCTTTGTTTGACATACTTGAATTCTTTAGTAGAATATTTTGGTTTTTGCTCCTTAACTTCCATGAACCATTAATTGCCTATGGGGCCCATGAACTCCTTAGGTTGAGTTTATGCAAGGGCAAATAGGACATGTGCCTACTATGGGGAGGATCCACTTGAATATCTCTTGGTTGAGTTCATTAGGCACCTTATCCTTAGGCATTATTATAATTAAAATCTTTTGTACACCCATCTTCTACATTTGACCATGTGCTTCTTTAATAATGTTCTTCAATTCACACATTCTCCATCAAATTTTTGAATTTTTGAACTTCCAAAGATCCTCTTCAATGATTTCATCATATTCTTGGCTTTTCTGGAACTCCATAGATCCCAAATTCATTCTAAAATTTCTTGTATTTTGTGAAATATTGAAGTTTGAAAATTTTGTTTACGAACCCCATAAATGAGGCCTTGTCGATGGAGCCCATGCATATACGAGGCACTATATATGTGGCCCCATTGACATAGCATAAAAATACTATAAATATGCATGACTGCCTTAGAAATTTTCACATTTTCTCATAAACAATAATGGAGGTTTTCAAATTTTTAGAGCCAAAAACCTTCTAGATCCCATAACTTCCTAAACATTTATTAAAATCACTTTGTTCTTTGACCTTGTAGCTCTCAAAGGTAAAATCTTAGTCATGGGGGCCAAAAATGTGCTAATTTCTTTTTTTTTTACAAAAAATTGTTCAACATTTTTCTAACTTCCACAAAGTTTTAACTAAGAAATCAACATTAAAACACCAAATTACAGAAGTTAAACCTTTCCAATGAGCTTCAATGATAGTTATGATAAAAATTAATTAATAAAATAATCAATCTACCATGGTCCAACCATAGCCAAGGGTGACTAATTAATGAGATAAGGTATCCAAAAAATTTTTTAAGTTGCACATTATATCTACTAATCCATGGATGTGTTGTGACTATAGATGGCACCAAAAGGTAAACACACATAGCAAGGAGGACCATATCAACAAAGGAAGAAATGGCCAAGAATGGGAAGGGGGCAAGAATAGGCCCAAGAAGAACCAATTGCAATCCATGCCATGTGACCTCTTAGGAAAGAGGCCAAAGTGGAGTTTATTCATTGGATTCCAAAACAAGTGGCAACAACAAAACATTCCCACTAGGACAAGGTACCAACTCAGCAAGCAAACCGTGAGGTGACCTTTGATGGAAGCTTGCCTAAGCCAAATTAGATCAAGGGATGTCCACAAAATAGTGCTCCAAGAGTTAAACTTTGGCTTTTTTTGGAACAAGCACTTCAAAAGATACAAGATCAAATAAAGATCTCTCCCATGTGGCCAATTATCACTTCGAGCAGGGAGTGGTATATGGGAAAGATGTTCTTATTTTGGAATAATAGGTAGGCTACTTCAATGGTCAAAATCAAGGACATTTTAGTATCCTACTCAGTGCTAACCATTGCAGAGGCATTTGGGTTACCTAAAATTGGGGTGAATCTTGCTAAGATTCAGAGGTAGGTGGACCCTAGCATAAAGAAGGAATGGATTCAATGATGCTATGGTGTCGATTGTAAGGAGTATAGTGTGCTCACACTAATAGAAAGAATATACTAAAAGATTGTAGCCTTTCACCTAAATCCTCTAGTGAGGCCTAGCAAGATCACTACCTTTTCTACCCATGCATGTACTACTATGAGTGGAAGATTCCCCATCAACCTTCCATAGTTGATCTATCTGGAGATATAGAAGTAGTTCAAGGAGAATGAATGTAGAAGGAAGGCACTCCCCTTCCCATGCCTTATCAAAAAACTATGTTGGAGGGGAGGACTGGTCAAATATACTAACGATGTTGTCTAACATGTTTCGACTGCTAATTGGGTGTAGAAGATGAAGGACAAAACTCTTGGAATGACCTTCTAAGAAGAGGAGTAGCAGCCACCACCTCCACCTACGACTCAGAAAATTATGCTAGATGTCACTGCAACATTCCAATGGTTTCATGATTACTAAGAATTGCTCTTGAGCAATCAAGATCAATGAGCAAGCATGAGTGGTGGTGACTCATCTATGTTTCGGTCATCAATGAGTCACCTAATTAAGATGGCTTGAATAGTAAGCCTGATGGGAGGAGGTGGATCCATTTTCTCTACCCAACAAATGTAGTTTTTTGTAAGGTCAAATCCTAATGCTAGAGAGGTAATGATATCTCTCTTAGAACAATAGCCATTCCCAAAGATTTTTGGGAACAATGTAACCTTCTTGGTGCTCTTGGAGGAAGGTGATGATGTAATAGTACTAGTGATGAATTACCAAGGGCAGGAAATAGTAGTAGAGGTGATTTTTGATAGAATTTCCAAAACACTCAATGCACCTATGAAATTTGTACCAAAAATCACTACACTTAAATATGTGCAGATGTTTGTAGGGACCATAAGTAGTAGGTTACACACAACACAACATGAAAAACTACTGGATCAATTGGTAGGAACTACAGAATTTCTTTCGAATGTCTTTGATCTTCTAGATAATATAATTGCAACTCAATCAAAGCTAAAGAGGAAAAGGGAAAGAACATTATTTTGGAAGGGCAACTTGAAATGTCTAAGGAGCTAAATGAATGCTTGGCTATGGTAGTTGCTACATTGAAAGCCCAGATTATTGATCCTACATTTCTTAACCCAGCATTGACTCAAGATGAAGCTCTTAAATAGCTTCACACTAGGTTGAAAGGGGTTAAGGGTGCGATGGAGATAGTAGTGCTCTATTGATCATTGGTAGAGGCCATACAACATAAAATTTAGAAGGCCTTGGATCTAACTCACTAGGAGAATGTGTAACTAACCTTAGAAAACCATTGCCTATGAAATGTTGATGCACATAAACAAGAGTTGAATAATTTTATCCATCAATAGTAGGAGCAACTAGCTAGAGAAAACATAGAGTTAAGGAGATTAATAACTAAAGGTAGACACCTCTTCATTAAGGTGGTCCGTGCCTTCATCAAAAGATTGAAATAGAGGTAACTGTCTAGAAATCATAGTTTCTCAAATTTGAGAGAGTCAATGACCACTACAAAGACTAGGTTAGCCTACAAAAGGAAGTAAATGAAAACCACATTGAAGTGGTAAAGGAAAAGGTGAAAAAGACCATCCAACAACTCCAACAAGGATGCAAATTATGGTATCCCATCATGGATTGGATTGATTAGTACAATAATGCAAAAATTCACCTAAAGGAGTTACAGATAGAAGAAATAACTAAATATATGGAGTTTGCAAATCTATGGTATGCAAACCTATCTATGTTAACTACTAGACAAGCATGGTTAGAACTAAAGAAGCCAATGACTAGCTTGTACCTACTATACGAGACCAAGTTCAAGCACCGTAAGGACATTAAGCAAAAGCTTTTAATGGTAAATGTTGAACTCAAGTTTCTCAAGGGCAGATACACTGATTAGAGATCTACTATCAAGATCGTTACCAAAATAATGAATGACTACTAAGAGATGTAGAATTCAGTGAAGGCATTCAATGTCGAACATAAACAATGCACTACCTGGTTCATCAATGTCAAGGAATTATTCCTAGTAATGTCATTTTCATGGGATATCTTCATTCTAGTCCACATTGGTGATTTTGCATGGACTTTGAATGATCCCTAAAGTAAGGAGAAGAAGATGAAGGCATCACTAGATGTATTTCACCTTCCACTAGAGGTAGCAGCTACATTAGGATAGCCATAGCCTCCTTAGCCACCTTAACCATGTTCATGCTATTAGAGGATGTGCTATCCAATTTGAGTAGTCATGTCATGGTATTCAATTTTGTGTCATAAACACAACAAATTTTTGTAATGATGTCAATATGTACACTTAGGCACTCAATTTTTTTATGTTAGTTTGTTATGTTAAGAGTGAGTCAATAATCCTACACCTTTCCAATTTTGTAAAAGAAGTTAAGGATGAGTTTTTATTTAGTTTTGGGGGTATGATGAAGCATCAAAGAGTTGTATTGATGGGCCCCTATCGACATCACCTCATTGATGAGTCCCCATCAACATGCCCTTGTTGACATGGTGTTGCCCCATTGAAGGGGATGCATCAACGTAGCACTTAATGCATTTATGGTGCCCCATCGATGTAGCTTCATAATAAAGTTTATAAATATGCACTCATTCAGTATGTTTATGGAAAGTCTTATCATAGTTGTAGTAGAGCTCTTGTAGTTTTATCATTTGAGAGTTAGAATATTTTTATGAGTACCTGCAGCATGAGCCAAAAAGTGTACAGATCTTTATTCGAGAAGTGATGTGCTTGAGCATACTAGTGTAAATAGCAATAAAGATGAGCCTTTTGATCAAACCTTAAAGCACTGGAAATAGATTAATGATTTATTTCTACATTTACTATTTTCATTAATTATGCAATTAACTAAGATAAGTAAGACTTTAATTAATTAATAAATTAAGCTAAATAGATTAACACATAAGTATGATGACTTCAAGCATAACATGCAATGCTTAATGGTTGGTAACTTGCATCCAAATGTGTATTGAAAGTGGGACTAGATGCTTATGTTAGAATAGTTAGTTATTAATTAGCAATTAGATTAGTTAAAAATTAGTTTATAAATTAAGTTTCAACTTATTGTTAATCATAGGTAAATAAAATATAAAATAATAAAAATCATGTGCCTCAATTACATTTAATCATACAACTAAACATCACAAGTGTAGTTGGGAAGATAAAAAATCATCATGATTAGATTTCATTTCCTAGAACTAGTGTATGTGGGAACTTAAGATCTGTAAAATTCAATTGGATTGCATGTGAATGCTTGTAATTCTTATGGGTGTAGGGTATACTCACCACTCATCAATAGCAAAACTATTTGCAATGAAATACTTTATTACCTTGAATTATCACTTCTATTTCACCACTGTGTATGCTATTATTAACATTATATTCCATATATTATGTCTTACTTTTTCTAATTTTTAAGCCTATTGATTCTAAAGCATGTATCTACTTCATTTTAGTAGCAATATTTTCTTGAGTTGTATTCGCCAACACAATATCATCTGCAAATAGCATATACCAAGGGATTTCATTTAGTACTTCCATTATTAATTCATTCTTAATAATGGTAAATAATTATGGGCTAAATGCAAACCCTTGATGTAAACCTAATGTGATTTAAAAATTAGATGTTATTTCACAAACTGTTCTAATTTTAGTGGTAGCTCCTTCATAGATGTCTTGAACCACATTAATATATTTATCAGGGATGTGTTTCCTCCATAAGATCTAATAAATAATATCTCTAGGCACTTTGTCATATGCTTTTCTGAAGTCAATGAAGATCATATATAGATTTTTCTACATTTTCTAAATTTCTCCATTAATTATCATATAAAAAATGAACTCTATAGTAGATCTCCCTAGCATAAATCTAAATTAATTTTCTAATACTCTTGATTCAAGTCTAATACATTGCTCTATGACTCTCTCCTAAAGCTTCATAGTATGGCTCATTAGCTTGAGCCCTCTATTGTTTACATAATTTTGTACATCTTCTTTATTTTTGTAAATGGTTATAATAAATCTTTTTTCCATTTGTTGGGTATTTCTCCATTCTTCAATTTTTTTTTTAAATAATTGCATCAGCTAAGAAACTCATGTATCTTCTAATTCTTTTCAAGCTTCTATAGAAATGCGATATGTTCCAATAGTTTTTTCATTCTTCATCTTTGATGAGGCTATTTTCACCCAAGAGGAGGAAAGCTCATTAGCCAAACTAAAATTTGGTTCCTCTTCTTGGACATCTTCCATTGGGAATTCTTCATTTAATAATTCTTAAAAATAATTTTTCCACTTATCAAAATTTTCATTCATATGCTTCCTTGATGCATTTGACATAATCAATGTCCTTACATTTCTTGTTTCTGATATTTTTCCAATTTATAAATATATTTTTCTCCTTCCTTTATTCTTAATTTCTCAATTTCTAAATGCAACTTTCTATCTAGCCAAAAAGTAAATTTACAAAGTAATTTCAATTCTAGGTACTTTCATTAAGTAATTATTCTTTGAATAAGGTGATGTTATCTTCTTTCAAATTCCACCATTTTATGCATTAATTCCTTTTCTCATACTACTTTTAAAGCTTTGTATAGCTAAATCCATGAGCATTAGTTGATGTTGAGTTGTAAGGAATTCTCTAGGTATGACCTTGTAGTCTTTGCATATGGCCTAGTCTCTTTTATGCAACAAGAAATAATGAATTTGTATTTTATCCATGCCACTCTTATATGTAATTAAATGTTCTATCCTCTTCTTGAAATAAGTATTTGCAATTACAATGTCAGAAGCACTACTATGTTACAATATTAAATCTTCCATATCATTGCACTCTTCAAATCCTTGTCCTCCATGAATCTTGTCATATCTTATTTTCATAGATCCAACATGATCATTAAAATCCCCTCCAATGAATATGCTTTTTTGTTGAAAAGCTTTTTAAAACACCTTATCTATGGAGTCCCAAAAATCTTTCTTGATTGAATTTTTGAGGCCAATTTGTGGAGCATATATATTGATGATATTGATGCTCTCATTTCCAAGCATAAGTTTGATGCTCATAATGTAACTATCATAACAATATGTTTGTCCCACTCTATCTTTGATAAATTAATTAATGATGATGCCCACTCCATTTTGATGATTTTATTTTCCTAAATAGAAGAGTTTCTAACCTAGGCCTAAATCTTTACCTTTCTTCTATTTCCATCTTGTTTCTTAGAGAAATATGTATTGTTGCATATTTACATTTCAATGGTTGCTAACGAAGCACCAATGACTTATTGGTATGTATTGTTTAGGCTTGAAATTTCAAATATTACATAAATAGTTTATAAATCTTTAGCTATAAATTCAGTCCCTTGTTATGTTCCAAAATTCGTAGGTATGGAAAACTTTAAAAACCCCTTCATTGATGGCTTTCTATTATCTAAAACGTCACCCTAGATAGCATCCACATAGCTATATAGAAAGGATAATCACTTTGACAATGAATAATAAAGTACTATAGAGATATTGAAAAACTCATTTCACAATAATACAAAGCTTAGGTTTTCTATCTTTGTCAATGTTTTAATGTTAACAAAAAATGCAACATAAACATGAGTAACAAGGACATGTATGCCTTATAAACACTAGAAATACACTATTGAGGCCAACCATGATCCCTTATACTTGATTGAAACATTGTTTGGAAATAAACATTGTAGAGACAATGGAAAGGGTTGCACGATACAAGAATGATTAGAAGTTATACTTGCCAAGCTAACCTTTTTTCTTCTTTTTTTTCATTTTTTTTTTGTCTTTTTCTTAAGGAAAGACAACTTGGGGCTAGTAGCAAAACCTCTACCGATATAGCAAGGTAGATGTGATCCACTAATGAAAATGGTTCCACCACAACTATACCTAAAAGCAAAGGCAAGAATCAAATCCACAACCTCCTAACCAAGAAATGAGTATCCTGCCCACTTGCTCTACTTCCCTCAATGCAAACAAACAAATGAAAAAGAACCTTAGTTCTTTTTTAATTTCTAAATTTCTTTTGAAAACATAAACATTATGTCAATATATAGCTTAATAAAACTGAGGTGTTACCCTAGTGGTAAAACACTTAATTTGGAAGCTCCAATTCAATTCTAGTGAGTAAGGTTGAGTTATATAAAATTTTATCTAGACTTGACATGTACTTATGTTTCACTTATTACTTATTTAAGGTTCTAACACTCCTGTTCAATATATAGCTTAGTAAACATGAATGCATATTATCACAATAAAAAGCTTTTCAAATTGCAAAGCCTACCTGAAATTCAACATCCTAGGGTTTTTATGCGCCGGCTTCATTTAAAAGAAGTGAATCTTAAGCTAAAATCTCTCCAAAAACAAGACAAGAGACATCGAATTCCAAATGCCAAGTCACGTGAGCAAGAAGAGAAGCAACTTTGCAGTGACAGAAACGTTTTTTCCGTAGCGTCACCATGGAACAAAGAAAATTTATCTTCGTGCATAGATGATTCAGCTATTCAAATTCAACCCACGTTGTCTTGAAATTCTCAGCTATTATTGAAGCAGCACAATTCTAATGCTATGTGGTATGTGACTTTCGTTTGCACTCTGGATTTCCTGACGGACCCTAAAAGCGTAGATCGTTTATAAAGTTTCCACCGTATTGGCTCACGTATCTTAATTACGTAGCAATTGGGACCAACGTCGGCGAATACAAAATAGATATTTCTTGAATATCCACGTATCTTGGTTGAATAACGACACCTTCCCATATGGTCATGCACGTTAACTGTTGCCCTATTCTAGACGTAAACCCAGTCAAGCGTGTTTTTCTTGGATCGGAAAGGGCAATAGTTGCTGGTAACTTGGCAGCTTTCCTTTCCTTGGCAGTTATGTAGGAATGATCTCTAGCAAAAATAAAGTATGAAATACAAGTAACACAAAACCATAACAAATAAAACAACCGCCGGAATTGGAAAAGTGCCAACAGCAACAAGAACACTGAAGTCTTACGGAGGACACAATTCAATATCCTGTCCGAGCTCCAGGATGGAGAAGCATAGTGGAGGACAAAATTGAGAGAGAGCCTGAAAATTGAAAGCCCAAACATGGCAAACAAAGAAAATATGTGACATATGGACTATACAAAGTACAAACATTTATCTCAAGACTGCATTAATACAACACCCCTTCTTATAAGGAAAGTGCAAAGCTATTTGATTTGATTACTGAGTTGGATATACCAACCATCTTTAAGTGCAATTGACTTTTGCTGGCCAAACCTACACAAAGTGATACTTGGAGAACCTCTATAAAATCTTTATGTAGCTAGAGATTAGAGAATGAAAAATATAATCAAGAATCTATGTATACTTGTCTTCATGCATGATGAGTCCTGCTCAAACAGGATACATTGATAGACATGCATCAATGCAGCCTCGTTGACATATCCTCGTTGACGCATGGTTAAATGCGTTGACACAGATGTATCGATGCTAACATAGGCAAAGTCTATATAAATACAACAACCACCCACATTTATGACAACTTAGATTCATAGCATCCTGAAGCCCTTGTAGTTTCTTTTCTCTAGAGTTAGAATATTTTCCTTCGGGGTGCCACAATGTGAATTTAAGAGATTATACAATACTTCATTCAAATATCATGCACTTGAATGCATTGGCATAAATGGAAATAAAGTCAAGATTTCTTACATTCATTGCAGCAATTAGATTAAATTATTCTTGACATTTAACACTTTACTTTCAATTTAGTTTACATTTATGGCTTTGAATAATTACTATAATTAATCATAATTAATGTAGTTTACTTCAATCATAACATATTGTGCTTGGTAATCGTAGTAGTGGACATTTGGTATGCCTTGTAATGGCCACTTGGGTAACCTAGTAGTATTAATACTAGTTTGGGATGTATACAATAAGTGGGAACAACTACTTTATATTAGGATAGTTAGTTACTAGATTAGCTAAGTAGTTAAATAATTAATTGTTAAATATTCATTTACTCATATAGCTGTTAGGATAAAACAATATATAAAAATAATTATAAAAATAAACATCATGTACCTTAACTCACATTTAACGATATGTATCGAAAACACAAGTGTATGTTAGAAAGATAATGATCATATAACCCCTTGATTCACAATTTAAAACTATAGGCAACTTAATTACCAATTCAATGGAATTCAACAGAATCACTAGTGAACACTTGTGATTCATATGGTTGGATGTAGAGGATACCGATTGCTCATCATTGGCATCATTACCAAGGATTTGGTTTAGCTAGGTGCGCTAATTAGTAGAAGACTGTGAAGTTATACAAAGACATTATAAAGATAATACAACAACAACTAACTATCATGCAATAAGGGAAATAATTAGAGAAATAAAATATCAAAGGCACACTATTTTTATATACTACTAATATGGCTTCTTCTCGTAGGAATGAATCTCCACCAACCATAGGAGAATCTAATCAACAATAGGGAGGACCAAAGAAGCCCCAACAACTCAAAGTTGTCTATTCTCATCTGTATCCTTATAATCTAGATTTCACTTTCATCCTTCATGAAGATGAATAAATATACTGGAGAGACATAGAAGGCAATATTGTGTTTCCTCTTGATCAATTTATATCTATCATGTTGATGGCCAATCTCGTCAGACTAGGCATCCTTGTGCTCAACTTAGAATATGAAGTTTAAGACCATACTTACAGGGACTATCAGCCTACAAATGCCCAACATAAGAAAGTTCAGTACATGGAAGTGCATTATGAGGTCCTTAAGGGAAAGAGGATCCCAACAAAATTATTCTTTCAATAACATAAAGAAGGCAAGGATATATTTTCTATCCAATTCCAATATGTAGATTCTCCTCCTTTCTTTGATGAGGCAACCCTTTATTAGCGATTACAATCAACTTTGAAAAATTTTGGTGATGGAAAGATGGGGTCTCAAGAATAGGAAGCCTCAAAGGACAGAAATCCTAACCATTCATCTAAAGGCAAGGAGAAGGACAAAGAAAAATAGATGAACTAAAGTAGGTATTAAAGGAGAGGGACTAGCAAGCATGGTTCTCCTAGTTTTCCTTCTTCACCCTCATCATCGTTTTGATCATCAAACTTTGATAAGAGGAGTCAAGGCTATGAAAAAAGGAGGAATATTTGTGATTAAGATGAAGATGATTAGAGGGATAGAGATGAATAAAGATCCCTCCAAGGTGATTAAGATTAGAAGCAAAGACAACCACAAGATGGAGAAGAGCATCATCGGGAATGAAGGCACAACAAAACTTATCATAGGCATCATGACCATGAAAGGGATTACTGTGAATGATATGACTATGATGAACCTCTACTAGATATCAAAAACATGATCAATATTTCAAAGGTAATAAGAATTCCTACAAGGCATTAGAAAGATAGTGAGATTAAGAGGTTGGATATAAATAATATCCCTAGGTTTGAAGAAGGATATAATGTAGATCCTCAAAATCATATAGAAGCTTTTCATGATGCCTATGCCTTGTAGAACATGGAAAATGAATAGAAAAAACTTAAATTATTCCTAAGGACACTCATTAAATAAGAAAAAAGTTGGTACTGATGTTTGGAATTAGAATCTATTCATTGATGGAGTACCATGTTAGAACTATTTAATGACAAATGCCAAGTGTAGTCTAGAGTATCTAAATTATGGAGGTAGATTTGAGGATGGAAATAGGAAAATCACGAGTCCTTGGATGTGGCCTTGGGTAGGTACTACTCTTTGTTGCACTGATGCCTATGCCATAGATACTCTCAAAGGGAACAACTTTGTCATATCATAAATAGATTTTAGGAAGAGATAAGGGAAATCCTTGAAGTCTATGCCTAAGGAAGACTCTCTAAAATGTAGGTCCATTAGATTCAAAGGTTGATTAAATAGGTAGCCAAAAAATAAGAGAAGTTGAAAATTGCAAAAATGCATAGTAGTATAATAGAAACCCCTCCACTTGTAAACGTGAGGTGAATTTTTGTGATTCAAAGGGGGAGGCACCGCTTGATGAAGTGATGTAAAGAAAGATTTTGCCAATAAAAAAATATATCACTGAGATATCAACTAAGATGGAAAAATATGGGACTCTTTAAATAAGAAGTTCCAAAAAACTTTGAAAATTGCAGAAGAAAGAATGGACCAATAGAGTAGTTCTCAAGATAGAAGAAAAAAGAAGGATATAGAGAAGGGTTATCATCAGAAGAAGAGTAAAGCTACAATGGTTAAAGAGGTTGCAGATTCTAAAATGAATGATGAAGGATGTGACATCTATCACTATGAAGATTCCAAGGGATGTTGCCCTATTGTGTCACATCTACAAGAATCTAGGGCATATGTTCTAAATCCAAAATTAGCAAGACAATAAGTACCTAGGTGATTGCTTGATCCATAAGGTAATTATAGGGAGAAATTCCACCAACTAATATATTATCTGAGTGGAGAACCTCCTCAAACTTATGAGCAATACTAGTAGTGGCAACATCAAAAATCATGGGGAATGCCACCACCATGGTAGTAGTATCCTTACAGGAAACTAGACTGTTATGGATATTATGTCCAATAACATATATTCTCTCATGACTTATCTAGTTATGCCTCCTTCCATCACCACTACTACCCTTTAGAATATTACCAAGCTTCTTCTCCAAGAGGGGAGTCTCCTTTTTCTTTTCATCCTTTGTATACCTAAGTAGCTCCTAAACCATCAACTAGTACATCCTTGCCACCTACTCCAACTATGTTTTGAAAAATTCCATCATATCCATAGCAAAGAAACACTACGATGATAATAAAATTATAATTGGATATTCATTCGAGTGGTTCTAAACAAAAACCTCACAAAAGACCATTCTTCAAAATGAATAGTTCCAAAAAATTCCCATAGAAATTTGTGGCTATGAACCCTACCTCATCTACCTCTAAAAGCACTCTTGAGCCATCCTCAAACCAAAATATTTCTAATGTCCAATCTATCATGTTGATCCATGTAGTCACATATTGGATAATGGTTGGCCACCTTACCAACAAACTATTTGATCCTAAAAGTCTTCTTATTTATTTGCAAATTGCAAGGAATGATCCATGTAAGGCTTTGTTGGACTTAGGTTCTAGGGTAAACTTAATCTCCTAGGAAATGTACAAGACTTGGAACCTACCTCCTCTTAACAAAAGAAATATTAGACTAAAGCTGATAGATCAGTCCATCACATTTTCCTTGGGGCTAGTGGAGGAAATTGTGACGACTATTTTTGTGTGGTACTATCTTGTAGATTTTCTTGTAATTCATGTGGAAAATTGTAAAGGGAACTTTTCTTTCATTAAGAGAAGGGCTTACCTAAATACTATACATGCCAAAATGAGGATTCAAGACCTTTCCTTGGAAATCTCCAAGAAAAATAAATTTGGCAAGATGAAGAAGAAGATAGTTCTATGCATTAGATACAGTGACACAAGGTGTCTTTGTGTGCAAAAAATATGGATGGTAAAAGGTACATCTATCAAAGCATGCAATCAATGTGTTGAAACAATAATTATTCAGAAGTCTCTATATGCAACATCCACAAAATAGGAAGATACACAGTGGCTAACATTAGGACATCAAGCTGAATCCACAATATGCATGGAACCACTGGAGAACCACACAAGTGCCTACATTGAAAATAAGGATAAAATGAAGTAACTCTATAGTCACCTCTTCCATACAAAAATTAAAATGTATTGGAAAGAGTTGGAGATACCAAATCATTTTAAGCAAGAACCCCTTAAACTAAAAAATTTATTGGAAACTTTAGAATATGCTTTCCTTAACAATGGAAAGATAGTAATCATTAGTGCCAAGCTTTCTTACGATTAGAAAAAGAAGCTATTAAAGATGTTAAATAAGTGACCAATAGCTTTTTCTTGGTCATATCATGAATTCATCAGGATAGATCTGTGGATATGCTAGCACCACATCTATATAGAGTCTTCCATCAAGCTAAAAAGACAACCCTAGACAAGGTTATCAAGGAAGAAGTAGAAAAACTTCTTAAGATCAGGTTAATATATTTGATTGCAGATAGTAAATGGGTTAGCCCACTCATGATTGTACCTAAGAAAGGAGGGAAGTGGAGAGTCTGCATAAATTTTAGACTACTAAACATGGCAACTTTCAAGGATAATTTTCCATTTCCATTTGTTGACCAAGTGTTGGAAACCATTATAGGACATTGCTATTATAGATTTCTAGATGGCTATAGTGGCTATAACTAGATCTATATTGCACTATAGGACCAAGCTAAAACAACATTCACAAGTTGTTAGAGAATTTTACATACAAAAATATGCCCTTTGGCATGTGCAATGCTCATACTACTTTCCAAGGCTTGGTGCTAAGCATCTTTCAATAACAAATTGGTAGTGGGGGAGAAGTCTTTATGGATGACTTCTTTACTTATGAAATCACTTTTTTGAGCAAACCTTAGATTCTTTTGAGTAAGTGATTTAATAATGTGTAGAGACTAATCTAAAGCTCAATTGGTAGAAAAGCTACTTCATGCTTTAAGAAGGCATAGTGTTGGAATACCAGGTTTTAGAGAAACGAATTGAGGTGGACCTAGAAAAGATATGTGTCATCCAAGGAATCACTAGAAAACCTGACATACTAAAAGATGTAAGGTCATTCCTTGGTCATACTATTTATTACCAATGCTTCATCAAGAACTTCTCAAAAATTCCTAAGTCATTAGGTGAGTTGACAAATAAGGATGCATTCTTCAAATGGACCAAGAAATGTGATTTAGCATTCTAGTAGTTAAAGAAAAAGCTTGTAGAGACTCCCATTCTATGTACTCTAGATTACTCTAGACCCTTCCACATCATGATAGATGCATCCAATTATGCTTTGGGGTTTGTGCTTACATAATTGAATCATCAAAAATATCTTTACTACATCCATTGGGTAAGCAAAAGCATTGTCCAGGCATATTTAAACTACACCACCATGGAGATGGTGGTGCTGTATGCCTTAGAGAAATTCAAGAATTATGTGCATGGATAATAGATCTTGGTGCACATGGATCATAGTGCCATTAGGTTCCTCATGAATAAACTAGTGGTGAGGTTCCATGTCATATGATGACTAGTGATTCTACAATAGTATGATCTCACAATGATGGAGAGAAAGGAAACTAAGAACATGGTCATTGATCACTTGTCTCAGCTACAATGGGACAATGAAGAGGATGAGGGATTTTTATCTAATCAATTTGTAGATGAAATTCTATTTTTAAAAGCTACTAAAGTTTAGAATCCCAAAGGTTCTAAGTAGTACAATAAATTTCTTTCCTATCTTAAGAGACTTTTCAAAAATGGAATAACTGGACAAAACAATAGTTTCTTCACTAAGTCAAGCATTATATGAAGATCAAATGAAACCTTTACAAGGTTTTTACTAATGGTTTGGTATAATGATGTGTGCCCAATGCTAATCTATTGTGGATCATCTAGAATGATCATGAAGGTCCTTGCAGGAGACTTTATGTAGGAAGGAGGACAACCATGAAAATCCTCATGAAATGATACTATTGGCTAATAATATTTAGGAACACTCATCATTTTTTCTATTAATATGAGTGATGCCAAAGAGATCCAAAAATGACTGTACAAATGGAATGACCCCATTAGTGGATCCAACCACTAGAGCCTTTTAACCTTTTGAGCATTAACTTCATGGGATCCATCAATCCCATGTCCAACCAAAAAGCATATATCATAGTAGTAGTTGAGTACTCTGCTAAATGGGCTAAATTTGTAGTCATCACATATTGTTCATCTTCTATTGTAATATAGTTTTTTCAACAAAGTATGGTAGATAGGTTTGACATATTGAGGATAATTATTTTTGATAATGAAACTGACTTTATGGATGTTACTTTTTGAAAACTAATGCAATGCTTAGGGGTGGAACATAAATTAACAACTCCCTATCATCTCCAAGTTAACAATCAAGCTAAAGTTACTAATAAGAAACTAATGAGAATACTAACATGAATCAATAGATAATATAAGAAATATTGGAGCACAAAACATAATGATGCTCTATGGGCTTATTAATTCATTTGGAAATTTCCCATTGGTTATTCTCCCTATGAGTTAGTGTACAGAAAAAGACAAATACTTCCCATCAAATATGAGCTCTATACAATTTCAATGACTTATGAGCTTAACCTTGATCTAATTTTACCACAAAAGGAACATTTAATGACACTAAATTACTAGACGAGAATTGACATGTATCCCTCTCAATGAATGAAGTGCACAAGGCACATGCCAAATAATGTCATGATGTATGAATAGGGTTAAGGTTCTTTATTGGAATGCCATGCATATACCATAGCATACAAAGTTTCAAATGCTATGGGAAGGACCTTACATCATTCATACAACTTTTTCTTCTAATGTAATGATAATTTACTACCCTTTAAGTCTAGAGAAACTATTGTTAGTTAACATCTAGAAAGTAAATCCTTTCCTAAAACCTAGAATAACTAGTATCACTAACACCTTAGCAAATGGATAAGCACACTCTATCTTTTAGATATCCTACTTTTAACTTAGTCATGGGGTAAATGGTCACTCATGTTAACATTCTATGTAGGCTACCTAATTTTTTACCTTTTTGTTTTACATTGTTCTTTATATGTTTTTGATTTTCTTGAACATTTTAAAACTTCTTTTATATCTTTCACTTTGATTATGTTTTTTTGTTTGGTCCTGTGTGTTGTTTTGTTTTGTTTATATGAAAGCTTGATTTTTTTCCGTCACTACTATTACTAATAGAAGTTAATTAGTGTAACACTTAATGTTATGATTGATTGTTAATTGACTAGACTTCATCTTTGGATTATGTTCTTGATTGACATATTGTTAATTTTTTGATGATATCAGGCAGTGAATCCACAACATTCATCCATTCTATCAAACTCTATGAGGCTCTGCATCATGGAAGCATGAGGTCCTTTCACAATTACAACTTGAAGTAATTAATGATCTTATTACTTAATAGACTCAAAATGGACCAAGTGGGAATGGAAAAGGATGTGACTTCAAGGGGATTTGTCATCTATTATTCCCAAATTCTTTGTTGAGTTTTTATGATTCTTCTTAATTTTTCTTTCACCACTCTTGTTATCGACCATAATAGGAATCATGTCTTTTCATGGTATGATTTCCATGAATAAAAACATGAGAATTCAAAGCACATCCCTTAGACAAAATAATGGGCTATAAGCACTGGTGGACTAGAAAGATATGTTATTGATGCCTGAAGGTAACCCTTTAACTAAGGCTCTTCTTATCTTCCTGCTTCTCTCTGCTTCTTTTCTTGGAGTTGTGGTTGTCCATTGGGGATTATCATGATCTCTTGATTGTTGAAAGATCAAAATGTGGCTATTTGAAGTCACTGATCATGGTTGGACTTGGTCTCAACTAGGGATGGAACAATATCAAATCATCCTAATCAAAAATTCTACAAGGACTTCATGTGACTAGGAGGAGATTCTGTTATCATTCTCTCTCTTTCATCATTATAACCTCATCATCAATCACCTTGCCACCTCCTATCATGGTTAATTTATATCTATTATGACACATGGCATAATCCTTTGATGATCTCTCACATGGATTTGAGTTTTAACTTCTAACAACCATTAATCATCCTTGGTACCTATAGACTTCTTGGGATGAGAGTATGCAACGACATTATTTGCATGAGCCTACTTTGGAAATGACCCACTTGCATACCCCTTGGTCTCTCTAATTTAAACTTCCAATCCCTTGGTCATATTTTCAATCAATCTCATCACCATGCATTCCAAACATCTAGTTTTGCTTCTTTTTTGAATTATCAACTCATCCAAACCCAATCCAACACCTCTTCCAATGAAGTTGTAGCACATGAAAAATTCAATTGTTGAAAAACCAAAAATTCTAGGAAAAATAGTCTTAATCCTAGATCCAAAGGGCCTTTGCCAAAAAAAAAGAAAAAAGGATCCAAGATGCCCTAGATGATACAATAGATCACCCAGGATTTAGAGAGTGTCAACAAGAGGGTAACAAAGTAAAAATTTAAAGCAAGTCTAAAAATAAATGCACAAAGTAGGAAAAAAAAACTATGCTGTAGCTTGTACAACAAACAAAACTATAAAATTTATTTTAATAAAAATAATAAGGTTTAGAGAATGTTTACAAGATGTACCTGAAGAAGTAGGGGGTTCACTTTGCTAGGGGTTTGGATTCTATGAAACCAATGACCCTAAATGCCACAATTAGCTCCATGATCTAGAGGTTACATAACTTCCAATGCTGTCAAACCTTGCTACACTTCTCACTAGATCTACAACATTGGTGATGTAGGGGGTGATATGTATGGGGGTTTTGAGTTACAAGGAAGATCCACACTAGGATTCTGTCATGATGGGATAAGGCTATGATGAGAAAATGGTAATGAGGTCATAATGAAATGTTCTTGAAGGTTAACAATGCATTTCATAGTTGACATCATGGCTACAATATAGCACTAACATGTTAGTTAATTGATAGGTCTTAGCACTTTTTTCATTGTAATGTTGATCGCTTGGAAAATGCATTTGAGAATCCACCATCCCCATCCAAGGCTTCTTTGATTATTAACCTTCTTCCTTTGCATGCTTGGAGCCACTGGTTTGTCCTTTAGTCTTAATTTGCCTTTTTGACTTCTTGGTAGTTTGCTTCCTATTTTTTGGTTTTTTTATGGGGTGAAACATTCATTGGGTTTCTTTGTCAAGGCTAGTGTGATTTTGTTTTCCTATTGAATGAGATGTGTTACATTCAATAGAAGTGTGGGTGGAGCATTATGAAGGGATTTCATATGGTCACAATGCAAGAAATTCAAACATTTTTCAACATTATTATTCAGGGTGAGGAAGGTTATTATTAGGCTATAGGGCTGGGTTCAAGGAGTGGTAATGATAATGATGTAAAATAAGTACTCTTGGTGCGACAAGATAAACTCACCAAATCTTGTGCATCAAGGCTTCATCCTACAAGCACAACTCCAAGAGGATAAGAAATAAGACAAGAAAACATGTTGTTATAATACAATGCATAAGGCCATATAGAATGATTAGTAAACTAGACTACCATAGGTCACATATGTTACGAAGTTTAACAATTTCCTTATCATACAAAAGAGTGAAAAAAGGTCATGGTTGTTAAGGTTGTTAACTAGCTACATGTTTCAAGGATTTAGATAGGAATGATTTACTAGATTGAATAGCTCATTTGCATTTAATTATACTATCCAAAAGGTGCCATTTCCATAGGTCTTAGTGACCAAAAAAGGCCCTTCTCAATTGGCTAAGAATTTGTCCACATGAAAGCAAATGGCCTTGAGGACCAGATCCCATTCTTTGATCTTATGCTTGGTCAAGTTCTGGTGATGCTATTGTTTCTACCTCTCTTGATATCACTCTATGTGAGAAAGTGTCTATACCTATTTCTCCTCCACCAAGTTCAGGTCCATGGTATGTAGCTCCTTATTTTGTTCATCATTAATGAAGTTTGAAAAGGCTACTTGGAGTGATTGAACCTACAATTCAATAGGTAAAATAGCTTTAGAACCATAAATTAGGCTATGTGGGGTTACACTAGTTACCATATAGAAAGTTGTTTGATAGGCCCATGGACAAGCCACTCATGCCACTTGCATTTTTTGTTGTTCAACATCTTCTTGAGCAAGTTGATGATGACTTTATTGCTTACTTTGGCTTGTCAAATGGCTTGAGGGTAGTACAATGATGAGCGGTAAGGTACTCCTATGCCTAACCATATGAATCACAAGTGTTCATGTATGATCTAGTTGAATTCCATGGATGGAACTAGTTGTGCATCTAGATCATTATGCCTTGATCACAGTTCACTATCTTCCCACTTGAAGTAGTGGTAGTTTTGTCATGTATGGTTTAATCCAAAGTGAGGCATATGATGATTGATGTTTTTTAGACCTAAGATACTGCTAATAATAATAAAGGGATTAATTACTTAAGCTAATTAACAGTGAAAAGTAAAATCTAAACTAGCCTACATGTGATGAGTATTTATTCCTAATCATCCGCACATGCCTTGGACTTTGTGTAAACACTAGGATTACCAAGTGTACATCACTAGGCTTACCAAACGATACATTGCTAGGTTACCAAGTAATTACACTTAAGTGCTTACAATTAGTCATAGTCATTCCACTTAATGATAGGAATAATAAAGAGAAATAAGTGAAAACATTAACTAAAGAAAGAAAAAAATAATTAAACAATTAAAAGGAAGAATAAATCGAAGTGGATGCTATAATGATGAAAGAATATTGATCTTTATTACCAGTCATGTAACACATCCAAGTACGTCATACTTAAATAAGAATGTTGTATAATCACTCAACATCACACTGTAGGCATGCACTAGAGAACAAACTAACAAAATCTTGACTACTCTAAAATCTATGAAAAAGCTATATAAAATATATCTCCTAATAGTGCACCCAAGTGTGGTATTTATAGGCTAGCATTGAATTGGTGATATCAAATTCTCAACATCAGAGATTATTCCTTGATATTAGATACTTGATATTGTGACTCTGATATTGGATATCCAATATCCCAACATTGCAAAACATGACTCACCATACCTCCATGACTAAATAAAAACTCATCCTCAAGTAAAAAAAATGAGGAGCAAGCTCTTTACAAAATATTGGAAAGGTATGGGATTATTGATTGACTTAAATAAACACACAAATTATCCTTTTCATGCTACAGTGATTTTTTACAAAAAATATGGACACAACATGATAAGACACAAAATTGGAAAAGCTCATGTAGTTCCTGAAGGTAGTAGCTCTTTCATCGGTTACTTCCCTTTGCCACCAGCCTTCTAGAATTTGTAGTGGTTTAGGAGCACTTGCAACCTTTCCTCTTGCATTCTTGGATAATGTACCATCTAGGTTGATGAGCCAATGTGTGCTAGAATTGGTACATCCCATGGACACGGTAGCAATGGGAACATCTTATTTGCTTTCACGTAACAAGATATAAACTATTGTCATTCCTTCTCAAAGGATCTAGCATTTTCTTTTAATTCATGGTTATTTATCAATCTCTTGGCTAGGTCTAAGGCTACATCTCTTTGTCCATGGTAGTAGGCCTTAATTACCTCCAATTTTGATTTTTCCATTTGTAGTTTCCGGAGGGCACTTTTTCTATCTACAAAATCTTTTTCATATAGTGCATAGGTGGTTGCTAATTGCTACTCTAGCTCATTTCTAGGTTGACCTACTATTAACATGGTAAGGTTGGCATATCAAAGGTTAGCCAATGCCATGTACTTCTTTAAATCTTTGATTTATAGGTCCTTATTCTTTACTTTTGTTTAATGGACCAAGGCATAACTATCCAAGATTGGTTGCCACTTAGGATTTTGGGCTAACATGGAATTGATGAAGGCCTTTTCCATCTAGATCTCTTTTTCATTAATATTATTGTACATGCCAATTTGGTCTCAGAAGTGTTCCTTTAGCTTTTCATGTTTCTTAGCTTTGTTTTGCCACATGCTTATCTCAATTGCAAATTTTTGACATATTGCATGCACCTCCTCCATTGAGAGGGTTCAATTTTATCTAGCCAATCTACTAATGTCTTGGTTGATCCTCACCAGTTGTTCTCTCAATTTCTGAACACTTTTTTTCAAGATATTTTTCTATTTTTCTATAGTGGTCAACCTTGCATTATTTGCAGCAAGCTATTTATTTTCTTCTTGTACAATGCTCAATGCCTTTGCATGGGCATATGCTTGAGCTTTAATGATTGAGGCATTCTAGACTACTTTCTCCTTCTCTTGCTTAGTAACTCTATTTTATTTAATTAATTGGTTCTACTACTTTATTTGGAATTGTTCCAACTATTCAAGTGCAATAAATTATGCAAGGTCCTACTGTTTAGCTCTTAGGATGACCAACTCCTATTGTAGTTAGTGTACTTTTATTTCTACATGCTCTACCCTAGTTTCTACCATGACCAACTTTCCTTTTGTTGTGATGAATTCTAACTAAACTACAATGACATCATTGGGGATGTCAAAAAGAGTTGTCATCACTTGTATGGTTTGTAGTAGTTTATCAAGTACATCCTCATTGGCCATAAGAGTCATTGAACTTCCAGCTAGCATTTGGGCATCTTTAGTCCCAGTCAAGTCCATTGGGGGCACAATAGGTACATTGAAGGATTCTTTGATCTAATCTGTTATTACCTTTGTTGCACCTGCTACATCTTGGTGTTGCATGACCATGATAGTTTCATCTTTGCCTATTTCAAGCATTACTTATAAGGATGTGGTGTTTCTAGAGATCTGCTATGACCATTAGGCTTCTCCTCCTAATTGTAATGAAATCTACTCCCTTGATGGATTAGTAGAAATGGTGGGCTGCACAACATCATTGATAACTTGAAAGAGGTTTGATTTTTCCCTACTTATCCAACTCAGAGTTTTAGTAATGCACTGCAGATTGCTCATTATGGGTAGGTAATTTTGTGGCGGTTGTGGTGGGACTTGTAAATCACACTGCTACTTAGGCTCTTACTCTATTTCCTTTTCTAGTTCTTATTATTTATCAAGGTTCCTTCTTGGTGGTATAGGTTTAAGAAACTCAAAAAAAGAAGCATTTTGAGCCCTTTTGGAAACATCATTGGTGTACCTCATGATTGGTGTACCTTAAAAAAAATATGATGTATTTTAAGCTCATTTATGACCTCTGAGACCTATTTCCAGAGTGGATCTGCATGCCTAATGTCGAGAGGGTCCTGTACATCGAATTTGAATTGATTTGGCCTTGGATTTGTGTCTCTTTTGGTTGGTCATGCTATGCAACGTGACCTCAGTGTGACTAAGTGGAAATGACACATTTTGAACCAAATTTGGATAGCTGATGCTTGTTTCTTGAAGTCCAACTACTGCCTACTCTCTAGGATGGTCTGGATACTGACTCCAAGCCCAACTTGATGTTGTTTTAGTCATCTTTTATTTGGTCATGCTGTGGTAACGCTGTGTAGCATGAGCTCAGCATGACCAAGTTAAAATGACACATTTGAAGCTCAAATCTTGATTTTGTGAAGCCTAAGAGTTAGTACAGTTTTTGCCTATCCCCTGGGGATTGATTTCATGTCAAAAATGGACCTAAAACTACTTGATGTGCCTTTTTTTTGCATGGTCACGCTGTGCAACATGGCCTCAACATGACCTTAGCATGACCAACTAAAAGTGCCATGTTTGAGGTCCAAATTTTGATTTTCTAGAGCCTCTGAACATGAACAATTGTTTCCTATCTCCCAGGAGTTGAATTCATGTTAAAATTCTGCCTGGAGATGCCTGAATTAAGTTGTTCTTGTTTGGTCACGCTGTGTAGCATGACCTCAACGTGACTAATTGAAAGTGACTCAAAACATGTGATTCTAAGCTTAAATTTCAAGGTTCTGAAGGATGGGAGCTACAAGGGGCATTGGTGAAGCTCATGGAGGGTCTGTGTGCTCGAATCTTGGCTATTTCGACTTGATTTTGGGGCTCCAGAAGTTGGTCACGTTGCATGCACACTGGTCTTATGCTAGGTAGTGTGCCCATAGCATGAACAAAGTGTATATAGAAAAAACCATGCATTTTGAGCCTGAAACCCTAGATTATGGATGCCAGGAGTTGGAGCAATTTCCTGTGGACCTTAGGAGACTTTGCTTATTCAATTGTATGTCGTTTCATGCTGTTTTGGAGGCTCTCAAGTTTGGTCATGCAATACTGATGTTAGGCAGCAGGATGACTTAGCTTGAGTCCTATCTAAAAGTGCTAGGCCAAAATTTTGTGGTGTTTTCATTGGCCCCTCTTTGTTGATGCCTATAGAAATCCTCCCAAGAGGTGTTGACAAAGAAGTACAAAACACCACAAGCAACTTGGCATCAAGCACTGTCTGGTGGACACCTAGCCGGATGTCATCGCACCATGTTTAGAAGTACATTGGATTGGGAAATGAAATTTTGAGATGCACGGGAAGTAGGTTGTAACTATGGGATCAGGGATTGATCAAGGGATTGTTTTGTTTAACTATGGGAGAGGAATGATCTTATGAAGAAGTCATGTTGATCCTTGCCGAGAGCTCGCATCTAGCAGACTTGGGACCAAGGCATGGGAGGTGCATCCTTTGGAGAAACGGGATCCTTGTGTCATGTTTGAGGGAACTTGCTGTTAATAGCCAAAGCCACGCGACGATGTGGAACATGATTGTTTAAGACACAAGTGCTTTCTTTCAAGACAAATGCCTTTCCACCTGGGGCTTGTATGGGAAGAGCCAATGGCCTTATGATGTATTTTGCTCTTTGATTTTTTTTCTTTTTTTTTTGATCTTTTCCCATAATTTTTTTTTTCCTTTTTTTTGGGAAAGAGCATTTTTTCAATGTTGTACTCGTGCTCGTGTGCTTGTAATTGTATCATGTGCTATACTGTGTTGCGGGTTGCAACTTCCTAGAGATTCATAGTATGCAATAGTGTGGTTCAAGTTTTTGGGTGAATGGGATGTATCCAAGAACTGTAACTGAGTAGGATAGGGAGGACATGTTGGAGAATAAGGGATGGATCGGGAACTGTGAATGTACTCATGAGTGGATTGATTAACCTGGTTGCATGCGTTGGGAACAATGTGGTACCTTGTCACCGTGATGAAGTGCATCCGTGCGTGAACACCTTAGAGCGTTATCCTACAAACACAACCTCAAGAAGATAAGAAAACCACAAGTGGGTTAGTCTAAAATACTTTAAACATGAATATAGCCAATGGGATTGAGGCACCGTGTTAAACTTTAGACAAACAAAATGAGCAACATCAAAGTCCATGTGGTGAATCATGTATCAATTTTTAGATGAATAAAAATCATTGATTGCAGCAACAAATCAATGGACCAGTGATGGTGTTGCTAGTTTATAGTCTTAGCAGATTGTCATGGATTAGTTTTATGTCATAACCCTTTGGACATTGCTAGTGTAGCATCATAGCAGATGGTGTAGTGCTAGTTTATAATTGTGGTAGACTATGAAGAGGCAAGCTAGTTTATAATCTTAGTGGACTCTGGTAGATAAGTGTGGTAGTTTAGTGTCATGGTCGATATAACTATGTGGTGTTAGTTTATCGTCATAATGCTGGGACGTATCTATGGTATTAGTTTACTGTCATGATGCCAGGACATTCTGTGGTGCTATTTTTCAGTCATAGCTCCAGGACTATTCTATGGTATTAGTTTTAGGTCATGATGCCAGGACTGAAACTTACCTTAAGCTCATTAGATGTAGAATGGTTTCAGGTACATGTGATTTGTAGGGTTGGCAAACTCTTTTCCATCCATGTCGATGAGTTTGAATGCCCCATTGTCATATGCCTTAGTGACCAAGTAAGGCCCTTCCCAGTTGGCTGAGAATTTGTGCGAATGTTCATGGACCGTCTTGAGGATAAGGTCACCTTCTTTGATTGGACACTTGTGTCTGTTTTGTTGATGTCACCATCATTGTTGCTTTTGGTATGAATCGATTTGATCCAGCATGTGTGTACGTTCCTCCTCTACTGAGTCAAGGTTAACAATGCACAATTCATTGTTTTGACCTTCATCGAGGAGTCTAGAGAAAGTGATCCACAACGAGGGTACCTACAATTCCAAAGGTAAAACAACTTTTGATCCATAAACAAAACTATAGGGTGTTTTACCTGTGGATGTTCGATGCGTTGTTTGATATGCCCATAGAACGTAAACTAGCCATTCATGCCATCTTCTTTTGCTCTGATGAAGCATTTTCTTGAGCACCATGATGAAATTTTTATTCATGAACTCTACTTGACCATTGCTTTGTGGGTAGTATGGTGATGAGAACAAGTGTTTGATTCCTAGGCTCTCACAGACGTTTTTGGTTTTGGCACTACTGAATTGTGTCCTGTTATTGATGATTATGGTCATTGGGACATCAAATATGGTTACAATATTTTCAAGTATGAAGTTGCACACTTTCTTGGATGTATTCTTCATAAGGGGGATAGCTTCTACCCATTTTGTGAAGTATTCAGTTGCAGTGATGATGAAGCTATGTCCTGCTGAAGATGGGGGAGTTATCGGTCCAATGATGTCTAACCCCCATTTCTAGAAAGGCCATGTGATTTGTGCTATATGCAACTCATTAGGTGGTACATGTATTAAATTACCATGCTTCTACAAATGTTGCACGTTTTGACCTTGGAGAAACAATCGTACTCCATGTGTGGCCAATAATAACTTAAATGTCTAATTTTAATTGCCATTGCCATTGCCTTAGGTGCTATGTGCCCTCTACAAAGTCCTTCATGAACTTGCTCCATGATCATGTGACTGTCAATGCTACTAACGCATACTAACAAAATGCCTTCATAGGATCTACAACATAGCATGTCTCCTATTAACACATATTGTCGAGAACGTTTTCACACTGCATCTTTTTGAGCATTTGTTAGATGTTGTGGTGGTTCACCATGTAGAAGGTAC
This sequence comes from Gnetum montanum, assembly GCA_015680685.1. Lineage (NCBI taxonomy): Eukaryota > Viridiplantae > Streptophyta > Gnetopsida > Gnetales > Gnetaceae > Gnetum > Gnetum montanum. The sequence continues at coordinate 27,866 of MNCI01028378.1, read as the reverse complement.
TCTTTTATGTCATCATACCATTCTACTGCATGTGTAGTACTAACGGATGCTATAGGTAGGTCATTAGGAGTGTTAGTTATGGGTTTGGCATAGTTCGTTATGGAACTTGGCAATGCATAAAACATGTCAGGTGTCATGTTTAAGGCTAGTGTTGTAAGTGCATCTGCAATGGTATTGTCATTTTTGGGGACATGTTGCACATCTATTTTTGTTAACTGTTTCAACAAGTTTTTAGTTAAGTCATAGTACGATTGTAAATGTGAAGCATTGCATGCAAAAACATCCGTAACATGATTGATTACCAGTTGTGAGTCACCTCGAACTATGAGCTGTGTGATTCTTGAAGCTAGTGCTACCATAAGACCTCTAAGAAGACCTTTGTACTTTGCCATGTTGTTGGTGCAAGGGAAGTTTAATTGATAGGTAGAGGATCAAATTTCTCCAAAGGAATATGTTATGATGGCTACAGCACTTCCTCCTCGGGAGGTCGATGCTCCATCAAAGTATAAGATCACATCGTAGTTGTTGGGCATGATGTCTATGGTGTTCATGTTCTCATCAAGGAACTCAGGGTTGATCATTTCTTCGTCTTGCATCAGTGAGGTGGTCATTTGATTGACTATTTCTTGAACCTTTGTGAAAGATTGATCTATGTAGCATAGGTCAAACTTAGCAATCATTGCCTTCCATCTAGCTATCTTGCTTGATTCATAAGTATTATTGGTGATAGCTCTGAGCGCATTGTCTTTAAAAATAATGTTGACTTGTTTATGGAAGAACCATTTCTTCAAGGAAAAGATAAGGGCTAGACATGACCTCTCCACATCTTTGTATCTCTGTTCATGGGCCACTAAGGCATGGCTTAGGTAGTAGATAGGGATTTCGGTTCCATCTTCTCATTTCTAAAAAAGCATAGATGCGATAGATGAATTCGATGTCACAAGGTAGATGTAGAAGGGTTTGTTGTTCTATAGGGGATAAACTGTCGGTAGTTGAGCTAGTGCTATTTTGATGTTCTCAAAGGCTTCCTGGCATTGTTGAGTCCATTGAAAATGGACACTTTTGCGCAATAAATGCTACATGGGTTTCAACTTGTCCATCAATTTTTCAATGAAGCGCCTAATAAACTATAATCTACCTTGTAGACCATGTAGTTCAGTAAGGTTGCTAGGTGGCTTCAAATTTGTTATTGCCTTAACTTTATCAAGATCTACTCATATCCCTATTTTAGATACTATGAATCTAAGCATTTTTCCTGTTTTGACCCGAAAGACACATTTCTTTGGGTTAAGTCTAAGCTCATACCTGAGACAATATTTAAGCACCAAGTCTAGATCATTGACGTGTTACTTAGTTGTTTTTCACTTGATCGTGATGTCGTCTACGTAATCATTGAGTGAATTAAGCATATAATTAGTAATGATGTAAGTCATTGCTCGTTGATATGTAGCACCGGCGTTTTTTAGACCGAATGACATCATTGTATAATAGAATGTGCCCCATGGTGTCATGAAGGTTATCCTAAGTTGTTGTTATGGATTGATCCTAATCTAGTTGTACCTTGAGAATCCTTCCATAAAGGACAACAATGCATGCCCAGTAGTTGAATCAACTAGTTGATCGATACTGGGTATGAGGAAGTCATATTTTATGGTTTCTATGTTGAGGTCACGGAAGTCAATGCATAGGTGAATGATCCTATTCTTCTTTGAGACTACAACCATGTTGGACACCTAATTGGCGTAGTCAACAGCTTGGATGAAACTGGCTTGGTAAAGTTTCATGATTTCATTACGAACTACCAGCGCTACCTCAGGTCTAACCTTTCATACTTTTTGTTTCACTGGTCTGAGTTTTGGATCAAGAATGATGTTATGTTGGACTATTTGAGGGTATAGTCCTTTCATGCTATCTTTTAACACTTGAGCTACGTCACTAGCCAGTTGTGGATTTAATAGAGTACTCAATTTTAATATTTTAACTTCGCCATTGGACATAGTAATGGGGACTTTGGCGAGGGGATCTTCAGTGATGTTATCGGCCTCTAAGTCCAGATTTTTCATCATTCACTTAAAGAAATCAATTGTCTCTTGTGTTGATGCCATGAAATTGTGATAAGTTGATGAGTTTAGATCAATGGACTCTAGATTAACCTCTCTTTTAATGGCTCCATGTGGTCCATTGATAGACATCGTTGTTAGGAGGTTCTTGTTATTCATGTGGTTGCTCTTGCCAATTTGAATGGGGATTAATGTGAGTGAAGGTTTAGTTGCGATTCATATGTAATTAATTTTATGTCTGAATGTAACTAAGGCATGCAATGAGTAGTTTATTGTCATACATGGATGCATGGTAGTTTTAGGCCTTACCAGGCCACATATTTATGATTCATATGCATGCTAGTGTTTTGATTTTTAATAGTTTTCTTGGATTTACAGTCTTGATGCTTCCCCCCTTTTTTATTTCTTTTTTCATATACCTGGGTTACTTTGCAAAGATTAATAAATATGAGAGAGATAAATAGAAGTAGCTACTTCGGAAGCACAAGAATAAAATAAAATAGAATAAGGTAAAACAAATATGAGGATAAAGGATGAGGCACCACATGACTACAAAATGAGATAAAATGGCCCTAAATGTGGTGTAAGCATGAGTTAGAGGACCAGTGCATAGCATGTGCATAGCGTGAGTAACCAGAAACCCAACACAATGTGAGTAACCAGAAATGTGAGCAACTAGGAAGACATAGCATGAGCAGGATGAAGGGCAAGGGAAAACAGGAACAAGGGAAGGGGAAGAGGCAGGCATGATTGGCATTTGTGGAGAAGAGAAAGGAACTACTCCAACACCTTTCACAACTGAGGGTTTCTTCGTGGGTTGGAACCCTACGTAGGTTTATTACTTTCCTCTTTCTTTCTTATGTTTTTTTTTGTAGCATAACATCAATGAGTGGTAGTGTGAGTTATGAGAGCTATGGATTTTTGGTGTTTGTGGACGATTCTTGATTGTGTTGATAGTGATTCCATTTTTGCCCTACGTTCCAGGGTGTTTGTGTTTCATTTTAATTCATAATTGCAGCATGAGTTCCTCTAATATTGTAGCATGAGTTGCCCTCAGCATAAGTGGCCCTAAAACAATCATGTTTTGGTGCATTTTGTTGTAGTTTTGATGCATTTTTGGTGCATTATTGGTTATGTTTTGAGGGTCTGTTGTTTCGATTCTAGATTTGGAGCTACTATTTTTATTCCTATTTTTGGTTTTGAGCTAGCATGAGTAACATAGGGCATGCCCACAGGTAGCGTGAGTTGCAAGGATTGCCACATTTTGGGTATTTTTGGTTGTGTTTTGGTTGGGAGAACCAGGGTTTTGAATTGCTCTTTATTGTGAAATAAATTGTAGGGATGCATATCTAGCATTAGTTGTAGGGCTGTTTGAAATATAGCATGTTCCAGGGCCTTTTAGACCACGGTGTGAGTTACTGTCTTTCAAACCAGGACATGAGTGATTGGTTCCTAATACAGCATGGCTCTTGCATTACTAATTTGTAGTGTGATTACTCCTTAATGTTTTCCCTCTTTGTCATTGGGAGTTACTTGTATTTAATTGTTAGTATAAGTGAATTGATTATGGTGTGGGGAATTGGAAAAGGGCAGGGTGAGTAACTGTCCTTGTTATAGAGTGAATACCCATGAGCCTTACTCAGTGTGAGTAATGCCTTTTTCTTGGTAGTGTGAGGAGTTTGCTTTGGCACGGTGAACTGCTGTTGGTAGTGTTAGTGACTACCTTGTAGTGTGAGTCAATGTTGGTAGGGTGATCAACTACCCTAGTATTGCATCATGAGCCAACCCTGAATTTTGTGCTGCAAGCAAATTACAACATGAGGTAACCACGTTGCAGCGTTAGTTGCTGCCTTGGCAACATAAGGCATTCTATTGGCTATGTGAGACAATGTTTTGGCCTCGTAATTTCTTTGGTAGCATGAGTTCACTATTCACCATGGCATGAGCTACCTTACACACAATGTGAGCAACCTCACGTGCAGCATGAGTTCTTCTCACATACAGTGTGAGTGACTACCAAGTATAGCTTAAATTTTTGTCTTCAGTTGCAGTTGCAGCGTTACCAGTTTATACTATAGCATGAGTAACCCTCATTTTCACATGAGTTGGCTATCCTGGCAACGTGAGTTACCTTTATCATGAGCTACTGCCATCTCCAGTTGTAACACAATTGATTTACCATGTGTGGCGTGAGTTTCTCCTATGTGCAGTGTCAGTTGCAAGATTTAAAATAGCATGAACTATGTGATACTTTTCACTTATGGGTGTGATGATTTTTGGTAACTTAAACCATTAATTTGATTTTTGCAAATGTTATCCTTTTAATGTTAGTGTTACCTAGTGGATTCCAATGTTCCCCATTGAGCGTTAGATGCACCAAACAAATACCAGAGTTCTTGTCCCAAGGGGTAATCTTATGTGTGCATTGAACGTTATTTACTTGTTAGGTTTATTTACTTATTTGTTAATTTTATATTTTTTTTTGTGTTTACTAATTAGTTTTTTTTGTACTTTTTTCATTGTAGGGTCATAGTGGTGATGAGGGCTGCCCTAGTGGAGCGGGACCCGATGATGTGGAGGATTTTGGGGATCAGCCACCTCCTAACACTGATGCCTAGTTTAGCTTTTTATTCTTGTTAATCCTATCATTTTTTGTTGCAATTTTTTGTTTTGACAATAAATGGGGACATGTAACATGATCATGATATAATAAAATATGTTTACATTTTTTTATGTGGATGTAAGAAGGATGATAGTGATGTAGAAAAAATGTAAAGGGAAATCGTAATGTGTAAAACATAAAATATGGTTAAGAATGTAAATAAGGAATCTGATTTTGATGAAATTGAAATGCATTGTGTTCTAGTTTAAGGCCATTTCGGGCCATGTGTGTCATTTTACAGTCATGACAGACTGTTGTACTTGTGTTATGAGAAGAGCGGAAATTTTAATTGTTTTTGGGTAATTTTATGCCATTTTGGGCGTATGGATGCATGGTAGTTTAATGTCATTTTGGACGCGTGGTAGTTTTACGTCATTTTACATGTATGGTAAATGGTAGTTTTATGTCATTATGGATGCGTGGTAGTTTTACGTCATTTTGAACATATGGTAAATGGTATCAACGGTTGAGTAGCTTCTTTATTTTTTGAAGCTTGAGATTAGGAGTAGGGCATGTCAGTGTGATCTTATATTCAACGTCTCCTTCACTAGTTATGTCAAATGGTAATTCTGACCATGAGACATTTGAGGGAATGACCCCTATGTCAGCATGTTCTGATGTTTCCATGTTTTGTAATGTTTCTATGTCTTCTAGGGGATCATGGTTTGGAGGTTGATCATCACTTTGGGTTTTATCTGGTGTATTGTCTTTCTTAGGCTCATCGGTGGTGTCATCTTGTTTAAGCCTAGGGGTAGTGTCATCTTGTTTAGATTCATCGAATTCAACCTATGAGCCTTGGTTTGTGCCTACGTGTGAAGAGATGTTGGATGTAGCCATGTCATTGTGTATAATGATTTCACCACCTTTGTAAGGTAAGTGAATCTCTTGATGGATGGGTGAGGATACCTCTTTTAATTGGGCTAACCAAAGTTGTGCCAAAATCAAGTTAAATCCTAGCATCTCATCTATGACAACAAACTTGGCTGATGTGGGGAATTGGTCCCCTCCTATGAAGTCCAAAGTGAGTGTTCCTTTTACTATGATACGTGATCCCTTGAATGATTTCAGGAATGTTGTGGATGTTGGTTTTATCTGCTATATGAGCCCTAATTATTCGATGATGGGGAATGGTACTATGTTTGTGGCTACCCCATCATCAACATGCATCCTATGTATTTTAAACTGGTTGACTTGTATGGTTATGAACATAGGTGCGGTGGTGACTTCTCCTATTTTTTCATCCTTTTTAATGTTATTCACGTGGAAGTTTAGTGATGTGGGCCTTGATCTTTGATGTGGAGACATTACTGCATGAATGGACAGTTCAGTTGCAGGTAAGTCTTCACTGACAGGGATCTATGTTAACATATGTACTAGGGCTTCACGGTGTACTTGAGAAGTCATCATTAAGTCATACAGGCTTAGAAAAGTATGCTTTTGTTTGAGGACTTGTGTAACCTAGGTTAGGGCACTATCCAAGTCTTTGCTATTTGGTATGTTCTTATTGGTTGAGACTTGGTCCATTGGATCCAACAGTTGTATTTATTGAGGGAGGGTTGTTGCATGATCAACTATAACCATTGGGTTTGGCTCCTTGGGCATTCTTTATTTTCTAGCTTGGTTACTTGTGCTTGGTTCGTCAATTGTGAGAGCCATGGGTACATCATTTAATGGAGTGGGTTTTGGGGGTCCCAACTTATGACCTTGGTGTTCTCTTTCCAAACGTTCCTTGGTCAACCTATCTGCGAGGTGTTCTCATGAAGGTTGCAGGGGAGCTATTGGGGTTTGAACATCAGGTTGCTTTGAGACCTGGATGACAAATGGAATGGGTTGGGTTTGCGGTGGAACTGATGGTGGTTAAATGTCAGGGTTTTTAGGCATCCTGATGATGAATGGAATTAGTCTAGTTTGGGGTTGTACATCTACAGTTGCAACAGCAGGTGGTACCTAGATCATAAAGGGAGCGGGCCAGGTTGGCAGTGGTGCATTTGCGGTTGCATCGACAAAAGGCACATGGATCACAAATGGAGTAGGTTTGTTTTGTGGGAGTACGTTCGTCGTTGCCACCACGGGAGGTACCTAGATGATGAATGGTTTCCAAGGTGTGAAGGATGTATATGTTGGAAATGAGGGTTGGGGAGATGATGTTCACACTGTAGGAACATGAATCACAAAGGGTTTTCTAGGTATTTCCTATTCATTGTTGACATGTATTATGTTGATCACATAAGTGGCCTCCTTGGTGGTAAGGGGATTTTTGTACATGCCCATAGATTGATTTTGCAATTTTACAGGGTTATCTTCATCAAAGGTTATTTCACCACTATAGATCATATGTTGTATGTCTTGTTTTAGGGTGAAACAACAATTGGTTCCATGCCCGTTTTGTTGATGGTACTTCCAAAATCTATCTAGCCTAAATCCTCTCGAAACTGGAGGCTCAGTCGGTGTTGCCAAGCTTGGGTTTTTGACCAATTCATAGTATTAGTCATGTTTTTCGGTTACCGTGGGAGACAACTATTTATGTTTGATGGCCCCATCTTTTAAAAGTTGATCTAGTAGTTGCGAAGGCTTCATCGGAAATGGTGTATATTGAGCAAGTTCTTTTCTCTCAAATGTATGTGCGTGACCCGTGTTAGCAGTTTATGTGAAGGATGGTTCGGGTGTGGATGTGGGAGCGGTTATCTCATAGTTATCGGGAATAGTAGGTTGTTTCCCTTTCTATCCCACATTGTTGGGTTGAGCTGTCTCTGCTATTGCTGCTACTATTGCTTTAGCCTTGTCTTTGTCTTTCTTTGTGTGTTGATTTTTAAAGGCTAAATAAGCAAGGTCATGATTAATTTTGGCTACCTCCTCTATGTTCTTTATCTGTACAAAAGCTTAACTCAAAGTGCAAGCGTTTAGATGGTAGAGCTTTGACTTAATGAAGTCATTCACAGCTCCTTTAAGAATCATAAGCAAGTATGTTTTTGGGATTGGCTCATGAAGTGCATTAAGTGCAACACTCCATCTCTGAATGAACTTTTGCATAGGTTCTACTGGTGCTTGCTTCACCTAGATCAAACTATCTAAGGTAGCTTTGGGCTTCAAGTTGTACTTAAACCTGGTAACAAATTGATGTAACAGATCCTCTAAAGAGGATACAGAGTTACGGGTAAGGCTCTGTACTAGTCTAAGGCTCTTCCAGTTAAAGAAATGGTGAACACACATAGGATTGCATGGGGCAAAGCTTGAAGCAACAGACATTCTAATTTGAATGTTACCAAGTGGGCGTTGGCGTTTCCTTCCCCATTATATTTTGTCAATTCAGGCAATGAAACTCCCTTGGGTAAAGTTAAAGGTGGAACCGACGAACTGATCAGATCGTCTTGGTAGAAGTCCAATACTTTAAGCTCTTCAGTGTTAGTAGTTTTGAGGTGCTTTACCTCATCAGTGAGCTCTTGAATCTTCATTTTGGCTTTGGCCCATTCTTGGGCACTTGGTGGAGCAGTAGGTTGGTTAGTTTGAGTGCTATACAAGTTAGACTACTGCACAGTTGTTGGGAATGATGACTATTGAGTTGTGATGGTTGTACTTGAGGGATGTTGATGGATGGAATTGTGGTAGGTGGTATGCTATAATGAGCCGGTTGATATTGTTGAATGCCAGACGTGGGCCATTGCCCAGTTATAAGTTGTGAGGAAACACCCTGAACCTGTTGAGTTGAAGTAGTGAAGGATGTTCCTTGGATTTGCACCCATGGTATATAGTGAGTAGATGTAGAAGTGGGTAACATGGATGGCATCCCAATTACTTGAGGTGGGAAGTTCTCTCCTACATTATTTTGAGAGGAGAGTTGTTGTGGTTGTACTTGTAGGAGAGGGGATAACGTGGTGACCAGAGGAATAACAAAGATGGGTGCATTAAGTTGAGTATTGGTCATGGGGAGAGTGGGTGCTTCTTGTTGAGAGACCTGTGTTTGAGTGTTTTTAAATGTGTGAAGGGACATGGTCTCTCCCATGAAAGGGTGGAATAACGAGTTCGTGTAAGTATGTGGACTAAGAGTATGGTATGAATCCCCATGTTCGGATTGAGCCACAAAATTATCTTCCTCATCTCTATTTTGAGGCTCTACAGCAGGTTGGTGTGAGCTTTGGTTCCTTGCCATGAGGTGTTGAGATAAGAGTTCATGGTGGGATTCAATGAGGGGGATGAAATCATAGGTAGTGGGAGTGAAGTCATGACCTCCTTTGTAAATTAGCTCATAGCATCTCTTCACTTCTAGTTCAGTTTGGTCAATGGCCAGGTTAGCTTGGATTTTAACATAAATAAAGTTTTATTATTCAAGCATTAGGATGGTGAACGTGGGGTCTCTACCTTGCAGTCACAGTGATCGGTAAGGTGGCCCCTGAGGGTTCATCTCGCCAAGGCCAACTATGGACCTGGCAGCGGTGACGAGATCCGAGGTTGTGGTACCGAAGTCGGAGATTGGCAAGGTGGCAGCTTTGGTCTGTATGGGGTCCATTATGAGTATATGAGGATAGCGTATGAGAGAAATCAAGGAGCATATGAGGGAGTATAGCATGTGAAGAATTGCAGTGTGGCTAATGTATGGTGTACAACATATGGACACTAAGTGTGAAGTGCAGTGTATCAACATTTGAGAGGTGAGTCCAGCATCCAGCGTGTCTATGTTGAAAAATGTAGTGTGTGCACGCTGAAGTTAACCATGGGCAGTGTATGGATGCCGAGGGTAATGAACACAACGTGTGACTAAGAAAATGAAATGTAGATTGCAGTCAAGAGTTAAAGTGTAGCATCTGGAACTAGGGTACAACATGTGGACACTGGATACAACATCTGGGACTAAGGAATAGTGTCTGGATGCTGGATACAACATTTGGAAGCTAGGGCCTAAATGCTGGATGCTACGATTTAAGTAGCAACATGTTTAACATGTTAGAATGGCATCTAGATGCTGAGGGTAGTGTCTGAGGGAGAAAACCAAGTACAGGACATTGTGGGTGGTGCCTGAATGGAGGACAACAATGTAGGACGCTGTGGGTAGTGTTTGAAACCAAGGCAAGGTGCGGGGAACTATGGGCAGCACTTAAATTCTTGACAAACAAATGTAACAAAAAAAGCCCTCCTTCTAGTGCCAATTTACTGTGCTGTTTGAAATTGTCAACGCAAGGATGGGATGAAATAGACGCTGAGAGATCTTCGGAAGACACAGTAAGACCCCACCTTCACATGAGGGAAAGTTGGAAATAAATGAAAGTAGAGTGCCTTGAATGGTCTACACACAGATCAAACAAGGACTTTCCCTAGTGTACACTATTGTGATCTGCTAGGTTATATGTAAATGGATGCAAACTAAAATGTAAACGAATGTACGAAATGTAAGATGAAAACAAAATGTAAACAAAGATAATGAAAATTGTAACAAATGTAAATGGTGTAAACAGAGAATAATGGATGGAAAAATTGTAACTTTATGTATTTATTGATGATTACAAAAAAGTGCACTAGTCAGAACACAGCTGTGGATTGATTGCAAGGAAGACATTTAGCCCTGATGTGAAGGATGTACAAATGCTGGGAGATTGTAGGTTTCTGGTTGCAGGTGTGCAGCATGACCAAAATTGCCCCAAGTGCTCAGCATGACCAAGTCTGGGTAATGCAAAATTGTACAAGATAATGATGATGAGATTTACCAACTCTCTAGATCTTGATGCCCCAAAATTGCCAATCTCGATTAAGTGGAGAAACAGGGTATTTATAGGATTTTCAGGCATGGGATTTAGATTTCGAGGAAGATGTATGGCTGCGGGGTAAGAGAAGTGTGGATCAGGTGAGAAGTATTTGTGTTTTGACTAGATGCACATTTTACTATATACAGTGTACAACGTGACCATTGTTTATGCTAGGGTGTGCAATCCACAACATAAGAGCTTGATACGCTCAAAGAATATGAAATTTTTAAAGGAACACCATGTTACAACAAAGAATTTGATCTATGGCCTCTAGATCTATGGTCCTAACATGCTCTAGCATGTCTTGGCATGCTCTAGCATGTCCTGGCATGCTCTGGCATGTCCTAGCATGCTCTAGCATGTCCTGGCATTAGTGTCCAGCGTCCAGCGTATTAGCGTCTAGCGTGACAAGTGCATACGTCGGGCATACGCTGCAGCGTGACCTCCAGTTTGTCTAACGAAGATGATGTATTTTGAGCCCATTTTTGACCTTTGAGACCTATTTCCAGAGTGGATATGCATGCCTGATGCTAAGAGGGTCTTGCACATCGAATTTGAATTGATTTGGCCTTGGATTTATGTTTCTGTTCGTTGGTCATGCTGTGCAGTGTGACCTCAACGTGACTAAGTGGAAATGACACATTTTGAACCAAAATTTGATGTCTCATGCCTATTTATTGAAGTCCAACTACTACCTACTCTCTAGGGTGGTCTGAATTCTGAGCCTAAGCCCAACTTGATGTTGTTATGGTCATCTTTTGTTTGATCATGCTGTTGTCACGTTGTGCAGCATGACCTCAGCATGACCAAGTCAAAATGACATATTTGAAGCTCAAATCTTGATTTTTAGAAGCCTAAGAGTTAGTATAGTTGTTGCCTGTCCCCTGGGGATTGAGTTCATGTCAAAATGGGACTTGAAACTTCTTGATGTACCCTATTTCTTCTTGGTCATGCTATGCACTGTGACCTCAGCATGACCTCAATTTGACCAACTAAAAGTGCCATGTTTTAGGCCCAAATTTTTATTTTCTAGAGCTTGTGAACATGTACAGTTGTTGCCTAGCTTCCAGGAGTTGAATTCATGTCAAAATTCTTCTTGGAGGTGCATGAATTGAGATGTTCTTGTTTGGTCATGCTGTGGTCACACTACAACTAAAAGTGGCTCAAAACACATGATTTTGAGCTTAAATTTTAAGGTTTCGAAGGCTGGGAGCTACAAGGGGCATCGGTGAAGCTTATGGAGGGTTTGTGTGCTCGAATATGGGCTATTTGGACTTGATTTTGGGGCTCCAGAAGTTGGTCACATTGTACACACGTTGTTCTTATGCTGGGTAGTGTGACCATAGTGTGACCAAAGTGTATATAGCAAAAACCATGCATTTTGCTATCGCTTGTATATGCCAGGAGTTGGAGCTGGCCCCGGAGGACTTTGCCTATTCAATTGTGTGTCATTTCATGCTGTTTTGAAGGCTCTCAAGGTCGGTCATGCTGTACTAATGTTAGGCAGCAGGATGACTTAGCTTGAGTCCTGTCTAAAAGTTCTAGGCCAAAATTTTGTGGTGTTTTCATGGGCCTTGCTCTCATAGTTAACCTTTACCGCCTCTCAATTGTTTGGCTACACCTTGTGAAGGTCCTTCTTGTCCTCCTCTTTTTGGGGTCATCCATAATCATTTAATGATTTGATGTTACTAAGGTATTGTTATTTATCATTAATAGGTTTATACCTCTCTCATGACCTTAGTTAGAACAATTTTCAAAAAAAATGCCCAAAAAGTTAGGATTATAGAAATAGTGAGATGAGATGGATGTGAGAAGACATTGCAGAGATTGGGATGTGAGGTGTCTTACCATAGGCATAATGAATCCTTTTATGCTATTAATGATTAAATAATCATTATCCCTTCTTTCCAGGATTCAAACCAAGTCCAAACCACATTTCACTGACATCACATTATTTCATCATTTTTTTGATAACTATAAGACTACCACAATTGCAAGGAGTAGGATCACTTGGTTTTTTGTCCAAGGGAGGAGTTTATTCATAGCACTATCTTTCTTTCTCTTCTTTTTCTTATGGATTCTAAAATGCCACCAACCTTCAAGCATGGATAACATGTCTTTCTAGTGGGACCCTTAGAAATTTATTTAGTGTGTTGTTATGTTACTCTTACTTCCATTTTTTGTTAAATCTACAAGGATATAATTACAACCTTATTAACATGATAGAACATATAGACATGGTCAAAGATAATTCACAAAACCACTTGAACTCACACCCATTACATTCCCCCTTGGTTCTTCACTTTTCTATTCAAGAATAATGATTACAAATTTATTGTTAGTTTGATGATGGAAAAGAATATCATTATGATTGGGGCAAGAACCTCTTATTAATGGAATAGATGGATGGATGATGTGGTTTCACTATTCAAATAATTATTCCCTTATGACTTGTCAACATAGAGAAAACCTCATCTCAATGGCCTACATGATCATTTTATTCACAAGTAGGATTACTGACAAAGGGAAACAAAAAAAAATGTGAAAATTGTTGAAAAGCATAGGAAAAAATTGTATTAATAAATAAGTAAATGATAAAAAATTTTGAAACAAAAAGATGAAAAACACCTATTAATTTTGAATGCTATGATGGGGTATTTCCCCGATGACTAAGCATTTGAGCATCATAAGAATTAATACGTGGATAGGTAGGATCCATGCATGTGTAAAACTATGTTAGCCTTTCATTACTAAGACACTTAGTGTCTCTTGGTTTAGTGGTGGTTGTGTAGATAAGTTTTTGTTCATACACTTGGTTGTTAATTGTGTGGTGGGTCAGAGCATGAGTTGTGTTAACATTGTGAATGTCTAGCCCATGATTGCATCCTTGATCATGATTAGGAATGCATGGATTCAGTTGTCTCTCCACAATGCTAGATTTATTACTTCTATTAGGTGTTGGAGTAATGATGGTTAGTGGCTCTTGCATAGGATTAGAGGACATTGGTTGTGAAAGGGAAGGCATTATACTTGATTGGAATTATGTTGGTTTGGATGATGTAGTAGATCCATGAGTGTTGTACTTACACATGGCATTCATCTTGAATAAAGGATGTTTCCAAGATTTTTGTGGAAACCTACTAGCATTATCATGTCTATGCACATTCATAGCACAAGTGGCATTCGTTTATTGATCTTGTGATGCTATACCTTCCTATGTTGTTGGCTTTGGCATGTGATGGGGTGGATCATGAAAAAATTAAGGATATGATTAAGGATAAGAGGTGTGAGGTGGTGATCCTTTAGGAGATGTCACTATTTGATGATACTTGAGAGAGTGATAGTAGTGATACTTTAAAGTGAAGGACATAAAACGAATTGGGGAAATAGGTTGTTGAGCATAATAACTATATAGGTTTAGCTAGTAGTAAGCGTAAGGTTGGTTTAGTGATGGCTTTCCCCATGACTATGATTTTCACCACTATGATTGATGATAGTGTTGAGGTTAGTATGGAGTCACCATAGGATAGTACAATTGGTTTTAGGACTATCTATAATTACCTTGAGGAAAAGATAATTTCTTGGGCATATGCTTCTGTACAAACTTGTGATTTAATGTAAAAGCCCAATATTCATGTAAATGTTACATGATTGGGCAATGGCCCTTTAGGTGGTCATATCATTATATGTCACATCTATTATCTTTGTCTATGATTGAGTTTATAGCCTCGCTTCCTTTAGCCATTTTCCTTGTTTGTCGATAACTATTCCTAGCTGTTTCTTGGTTTTTCTTTCTCCATTTATTATGATTGCCTACTTTTTTTGGAATTACCTTCTCCTCTAAGTCTTCTATGAAAGTTGTAGCTTTTTCATTTAGCCACTCTAACATCTTATCAAACTTTTCTTTAAGTTCATCAATAAACTTCTATATTAGCAAGGTTTGTTGTGGAATCACCTTATCAAGAGTGACCTCTTTCTCCTTACCATAGATATGAACCTTCTTCCTTTGAAGATTTGGGTCCCAGTGATATTTCTTAACATTATCCCATTTGCATAGCTCTCTTTCTTCTTTCACCACACACTTAATTAAGTATTGGATCTTATGGGTTTGTAGCTTGTATAATTAACATGGAGCATACATCCCAAGGGTCATCGTTATTTCATTATGAAGCCCATCTATGATGTGGAAAAATTACTCTTCCTTAGAGAAACCATGGCTTGGGCAGCTATTTAGAAGAGAATAATATCTATCTAATTCCATTTCCATGGATTCATGTTGTTCTTATCTCCATCATTGGATTTGCCTCCTCAAGTTGGACACTCTTGCATAGGTTTGGTATTTTTTGTTAAAGAGTTCTAGCATAGTGGGACACTATCAAATTGAATTTGGTTTCTACAGTCTATACCACCCTTTGTCTCTATTGATTAGTGTCCTAGGAAAGAGCTTAACCTTTTTTCATCCACTTTCAATGTTGTATAAGGCACAAGCATCATGGAAAGATTGTAAATAATGTTGTGGATCCAAATCATAGCCTCCCATAAACTTATGGATATTATTCATACCAAGCCTAAGTAGGTGACTTTCTTTGCAATTCTTGCAAGATATCTTAACCACCTCTATTATCTACATCAAGCTCTTAGTGGCCAACAAGGGTTCATCATCATTAGACATGTTGTGATAAAAATTTCTATTTCTATTTATTTAATTATGATAATTTTATCTATGTTCATTTTAACATCTTTGATTTTTTTCATGTTCATGATTTATATTTTTATTTTGACCCCATAGTGGAGCTTTGTCTATATACCTACATTCATCTTCGTCAAAGCTAGATGTTGAAGAGGAAGAGGAAGATGAGGAACTGGAAGGATTTCCATGGCTTCTGTGGTGTTTGCCAAGGTCCCTTGATTTATCATTTTTAGGTTTTGAGGAGGTTCTAGGCCTTAAGGCTCCCTTGGTCCAAGATATACTTCATCTCCTCTAGGGTTATCTACCTTAGGTGAAGGTAGTCTTTGAGTGTCATCAAGGTAATCATGAAGATATGAAACCCTTGCATAAGATTGGCCACTCCAATTTTCTTTAACATATGTCTTGTTAGTTCTCTAATGAATGTTCTTGCTATACAATGCATTATCACTTCCTTGTGAAAGAGACATTGTTTTTAATTTGTTATGTGTGTGATTTAATATTTTCTAAAAAATATATTGTTAATACGTTTATAGTGATTTTGTATAATATAACTAATCTAGATTAGTAGCACCATTCCCAACAATGGTGCCAATGATGAGTGAAGAGGTACCCCTACACCCAACCATACAAATCACAAGCATTCACACATGATCTAGTTGAATTCCATGGATGGGACTAGTTGTGAATCTAGATCATTATGCCTTGATCACAGTTCATTATCTTCCCACTTGGACTAGTGGTAGTTTTATCACACATGGTTTAGTCCAAAGTGAGGCATATGATGATTGATGTTATTTGGCCCTAAGCTACTCCTAATGATAATAAAGGGATTAATTAATTAAGATAATTAATAGTGAAAAGTAAAATCTAAACAAGCCTATGTATGATGACTATCCATTCCTAATCATTTCCACACCTTGGACTTTTCATAACTACAGCTAGGATTAGCAAGCATACATCATTGTGCTTACCAAATAATACACTGTTGGGTTACTAAGTAATTACACTTAAGCACTCAAAATTAGTTTTACTCATTCTATTTAATGATAGAAATAACAAAAGCACTAAGTGGAAACATTAACTAAGGAAAACAATAGATAATTAAACAATTAAAAGAACTAATAAATCTAAGTGAATGCTACAATGATGAAAGTAATCTCAATCTATATTGTTGATAATCTAACGTGTCCAAGTACATCACACTTGAATAAGGATGTCATACAATCACCTAACATCACACTTCAAGCACGCACTAGAGAATGAACTAACAAAATTTTGACTACTCAGAAATCTATGAAAAAGCTATGTAAAATCTATTGCATAACTATGCACCCAAGTGTGGCATTTATAGGCTAGTATGAAAGGGGAAATATTAGATGCCCAACATTGGAGGTTGTGCCCTAATATCAAATACTCGATATCAAATATCCAATGTCATAGCCTTACAAAACATGACTCATTTTATGGTGATAAAAAGAAATGCTTAATGCCTAGGTTATGATAAAGTTTTTTTGTTTCATGGCTACTAAATTATGATCCATTATTTGTAACTAAGATCATAGGTATGCTGACGAAGCATCAATTGACTGAGATATTGTAGATGTTATGTCAAAGATGTTGCATCGAATCTATGTTGTAGCATACCTGACAATGCATCTTAGTTGGTTGGTACATCATAGATGCTACATTGCATTTTTGATGATGTAGATGTGATATCATAGCTGCATTAATGGATACATGTTGATGTAGTCTCACTGACACGTATGCATAGATGCAATCTTGTTGACACATGTATTGACACCTATGCATTGACATAGTGTGTGTTTTCTCCTATAAATACACATGTTCCTGCTATGTATTTGGCATTTTTTTGTCAATAGAGTAGCTGAACCCTTGTAGTTTTATTACGTATTCTTAGAGAATAGCTAGTGAGTGCTTGCAATGTGGATTTTTTTTTGAGAGAATGTTCGGGAATGTATTACTGAAAGAATGGTACACGACTATACAAGTACAAGTGGGGGTTGCCCACCCCGAAGAGGGGGGGGACCCAGAAACCCACAAAAGATCACGCGAAAAACTCGGCCGAGCCCCAACATGGCGGCCGAACCACAAAGCTGTACAGACGTTCAAAACCCCCCCAACATGGGGGGGGGGCGCACCCACAACGGAGAAGAAAGGGGGGGAGGGGGGGGCACAACCCCCGAACAGGGACGAAACCAATAGAGAACGGGGGGGAGGGGAAGGGCTAGGGGTGGTCGGCAGCTGGTGGCAAGCACACCGAGGCTACTTCAACTCGTGGAGCAGGTCCAGGGTGGCACGATGGTCCTCTGTGTCCATGAATTTCACGGCCTGTTGAAACCCCTGCAGAAGAGCCTCGAGCCTACGCCGGTCCGGCGAAGAGTCCCCCGCATCCGGGTGGAATCTAGCGGACGTGCACCGGATGTGCCGTCTGAGCTCCCCACAGGAGCTCTCACAGCTAATTCCAAGGATGCTATATGGGCAGCGCCCCCCCGTGAGCCACTGGCGGGCGCTGTGTTGATGCGCCCGGTCAAGTTGCCGTTGCCGTTGCACCTCTGCCTCCTGCAGACGTTCCTGCTCCTCTCGGGCCGTCGGCTCCTGGGCCTATCGGTCCGCCTCCTCTTGGCACAGCTCCTTCCTAATCTGGTCCCGGAGCTCATCTGTGAGCTGGGCACGCAAGGTCTCCATTTCGAGCGTATGCTGCCTGTTCAGCTGCTGGACCTGTTCTTGGAGCTGGGCATCGTGGTCGACGCGCCACTTGGCCAGGGCCTCGGTCCATCGACTCTCCAAGGACCGTTGCTCGGCCTCTCGAGCCGTCGCAACTGCCTGTTGAAGCTGCCCCTCCCAGTGCGGGGGGGCGTTGGGGGAGGCGGGCGAGAAAGCAGGGTTGCGTTGAGAGCGGCGGCCCCAGGAAAGGGGGAGAGCGGCCTGTCGTCACGTAGCGGAGGAAGGGGGGAAGCAGGAGGCAGCGCGACGGCCCCTAGGGGGGGCATAGGATGGGCCCGGTGCCCCCTGCATCCCCGCCCCCCTCCACAGGGCCAAAATAAGCCCCGACCGGCGACCCCGCTGCTGAAGGCGGAGGGCCTCGAGGAAGAAGCACGGAAGGTTAACCCGAGTGCCCTCCCTCAAGCACCGCAGGAAGGTGAAATGCAACCCCTAGAGTTTGGACACATTCCCCGACTGCACAAAGAAGCGCTCGACCAAGACGGCAGCATGAGCCCAAAGGCACGGAAGGGACTTCCGAGGAACTTGGCGGCTCTGCGTTCTTGGGGAAAGCCCCTCGAAAAAGGTCACCGAGTTATGGAGGCCATGGGAGGTTGGTAGGATGATCTCCCTAGCGGCCGGGATCCCCAGGTAGTTGGCCATAGTAGCCTCTGTCAGGCGAATTATGTGGCTGCTGAAGAAGGTTTGATTGCCATGCCAGTTGGTAAAGAAAGAGTTGTCAGACAGGTCAGGGTCCCCGACCAGCCACTGCAGCAGGGCGTCCCATCCGCATTGGCAAACCATCCGCCACAGCTCGTCATCCGCTTGGAAGTCCGCGCAGCCAGGCTCGTACGTCGGTGTCTGCCCCATAGCAGCCACGAGCTCACGCCATGCCCGTCGAGTCTGCTGGATAAGTTGTTAGGGGGGGTAGCCACCTAGGTGAAAACAGTGCGATTCCGCGCCTTCCAGGCGTGCCAAAGTAAAAGCGTCGACCAGGAATCGCTGTCAAATCGCCCGGGGGGGGGTCTTCTGCATGTGCGCCAAGTGGCGCGCATGCAAGGGCAGTCATAAATGAAGTGGTTAAGGGTCTCGGGGTCGTGGCCACAACGCGGACACGTGGGGTCCTGCAAGACGTTGCGCTGCTACAGGAACACACGAACGGGGAGCGCGGCAGACTTGAGCAGCCAGAGAAAGATCTTTACTTTCTTGGGGAGCCGCCCGCGCCAAACTGCCATCCAACCATCCTCAGGGAGGTATTTATGGGTCAAAAGGGCGCACGGCTCGAGGTGGAGCCAGTTCAGATTCAACATCCGCCGCACGTGCTGGCAGAGAGTCATCCAAGGCCTCGAGACATGTGGACCAAATAGCCAGAGCGTGTACTTCCGGTGAATGATATGGCCCCACTGACTGCACTCCCCCCGAGCACGGGTGAGCCGATGGACCAGCCGCTGTAGCCCCATCGCACACTCATCCTCAAACGCGGTGACCCCCAGCCCCCCCTCCGTACGAGGATGAGCCGCGTGATGCCAATTGACGAGATGGAGTTTGCTCCCTCCTTTGCCCCCCCACCACAGGAAACCGCGGACCTAGGCGTTGATCTGGTGGATGATGGCCGCGGGGGGCACGGCGACCACCGCCACAAAGCGTGAGGTGGCCGCAAGGATCCCAGTGGCCATGAGGAGGCGGCCTTTGCGTGTAAGGAATTGGTTTGCCTAGTGATTGATGCGGCTCTCAAGCTTGGCCAGGAGGGGGGTCCAAGAATTTTTCTGCCCCCACTGGAACAGCGGGATACCCAGGTAGGTATCGGTGTTCTTCCCAGGTTGCACGTTCAGAGTTTGTGTAACTTGGCGTTGCACCTGCGGGTCCACATTAATGAAGTGCACCGCCGACTTGGTGCGGTTGATTTCTAAGCCTAACTCGGAGGCCAATCGGGACAGAGCCAGGTTGATACATTGGGCCTGCGGGACCGCCGCCCAGCTAAGAAACATGGTATCATCTACGTAGTGCTCAACGCGGCAAGCCACCCCCGCAATTTCAAGGCCCTCCACTCCCGAGGCACGATAGTAGGACTGCATGAGGTCCATGGCAATGATGAAAAGCAAAGGTGACAGGGGGTTGCCCTGTCTCAGACCTCGACCAGGGGAGGAGAAGCCCCAGAGCTGCCCCCCAACGTCAAAAGAGAACCCGGCAGAGGACTGGAGATGCACACACAGCTAGATAAATCTAGGGTCAAAACCCTTCCTATGCATGATATCATGAAGAGCCTCCCAGTTAAGCGTGTCGTAGGCCTTCACGATATCAAGCTTGAGACAAAGCCCTAGAAACCCCGTGGCGCAGAGGGAGTGAATGACGTCCTGCATAAGAAGGACCTAGTACTGGAGGGTCCTACCCTGGACGAAGCCCGCCTAATTGTGGCCAACCAACCTAGGCAGGAGGGGGCCTAGGCGATTGATCAGAAGTTTGGAGAAGATGCAGATGAGGACATTGCACACACCAATAGGGCGAAAGTGCTCTCGGCGGTGTGCATTCAGCTGCTTGGGGATGCAGATGATGCGCGAGCAATTCAGCTCGCGTCGTACTTGCCATCTGGCCAGCATGACGTTGAAAGCATCCAGGAGATTGGGTCCCACAATGTCCAGAAAAGCTTTGAAGAACTCCAGAGACCAGCCGTCCGGACCCGGCGCTTTTTCGCCTGGCATGTTGTTGATGGTGGTGGTCAATTCGGCCACGGAGAAGGGGGCCAGAAGGCGTTGATTGTCCGCGGCCATGAGCACCTTCGCCATAGGGACGAAGACGGGAAGGGTGGCACGCTTAGCCCAAATCCTCCCCCAGTAGCCAGAGAGCTCGTCAGCGATCCCCTACGGATTAGCAACCACCACCCCAGCCTGGGAACGGATGCTACGAATGTGGGTATCGCCCCGAGTCTTTGCCATGGCGAAGAAGAACTTCGTATGCCGGTGCCCCTCGCGGAGCCATCTAACCCGGGATCGCTGCCGCCAATAGAGCTCCTCCTCGCTGTCGAGACTCTGGAGTTGGCGAAGGAGGTGCATCTCCTCCGTATGCAGGTCCTCCCCATTCTCTTGCTATGCCTGGATGCGTCCGAGCTGCGCCCGAACCAACTTGTGGCCAGCCCGAAACGAAAACTTCTCCCCCACTGAGAGGGCCCGGATGGCCCACTTGAGCCGATGGAGAGCCTCTTTGAGGAAGGTCCTAGGGTCCACCCGACCCGGACGGTAGTCGGCCCAGACGTCTTCCACGAGCAGGCGAAGCCACGGCTTGGATAGCCATGAAGGTTCGAATCGAAAAGGGCGTGGGGCCCGGGGCGGGGATGGGCCAATAGACACCACAAGCGAGCGGTGGTCAGACGCAGCCCGCTCCTGCCTGGCCACGGTGATGGCGAAGTGAAGGAGGAGAGCAGAGCTCACACAAACACGATCAATGCGGGTGAGAACCCGGTGCGCCCCCTTCCGCCTGTTACTCCAGGTGAAACGGCAGTTCGCAATGGGCAGATCAACAAGAGACGAGCGCTCAAGGAACTCCAGGAAAGCAGGCGCACCCGGGGGGGCGGCCCCCCCCGATTTCTCCCAGGGGGGCACCCCCCCCCAATTTCTCCCAGGGGTACAGACGCTGATTGAAGTCACCGACAACCACCCAGGAGCCGTGGTCTAGCACCAGCGAGGCCACCCGATCCAACTCCTGGAGCTGTAGCTCCCACGACTGCGCCCCATAGAAATTGGTCAGCCAAAACCCATGGGCGTAAAGGCAGACCGTGATGGTCCATGGGGAGGCATCCACCAGAGTAGAAGCCGATCGTGCAAGAATGGCCAAAACGTCGGCCCGGCCCTGGCAAGGGTGCATGTATGTGGTCCAGTCCGTCCACTGGAGGTGACCGGATTCCGCAGCCTGCAGCTTGGTTTCTTGGAGGCAGACCACGTCACAATTTTCCTCTCGGACAATACTGCGCAGGGTATTTCGTTTATAGGGGGTACCCTTCCCCCTGCAATTCCAACTGAGAATCTTCATGTGCAACAAGAGGGGTGGCGCTAGTAGAACTCCCGTAATGTCTGTTGTTGATCCAAGTCGATGTGACACTGGGCTTGTCGACCTCCGGATCGGGACGCGGTGGGGCTGTCGGGGCGCCCCTCCCCCTCACGGACCACAGGGGCCTCCTCAGTGTGGGACGGCGGTGCACTACACTATCGGGTCCGGGCACTCCTTCGAACGATGTTGACCCATTCCCCCCAGTGGGGGGAGTAGTGGTTACGATTTGGGGGGTTAGGGTGGGGGGGTAGGGGCCGGGGATTGGGAGCGATG